>CM044554.2:14740337-15295337 GCA_024416835.2 Perccottus glenii | reverse complement strand
CACACATACACACGCATACACACGCATACACACGCATACATGCATACACACACACCTACACATACATACAAGACAAGACAAGACATTTATTTTTGTAAAGCCCAATATCACAACAACAGTCGCCTCAAAGGGCTTAACAGACTGCACTAGACAACATCCCCTGTCCTTAGACCCTCCGTCAGGGTAAGGAAAAACTCCAAAAAAAACCCAGCCGGGAAAAAAGAGAAACTTCAGGGAGAACCACAGAAGGAGCGATCCACTCCCAGGACGGAGTGCAGGACGGTGCAGGAATGTGTCCGGGACAGTTGTAAAATACATAGAAATACACAAACATTTTCACAAATAAAAACATTTATATTGGCAGTGTCCAGTGTCCACTCTGAGTGTGCAATAGTGGATGGGGCTGCAGCCAACATCAAGGTAGATGACAGATGGGTGGGGGCCCTCATTAAGTTACATGTCCCAGTGCTGCAATGCATTTTCTAATAAAGTAAAGCTAGGCTAAGCAGTTTTGGGGCATTTTTTGGGCAAGGCTTTCATTCATCTGTTCATCAATATTTCTGTTTATCTGATGGAGTCCTTGAGAGCTATGAAACCATATTCCTTAAGAAATATCAAAGACAGTGGCCTCTTCTGAATCCTCTGAATCCTCCTCAGTGACTGAACCCATTAAGTGAACATCAATCTGGTATTAGCACTTGGCACTTGTGACCCACACATTAGACACATTTTTAATGCCAGGTCTGAAGAAAGGATTATTTTCTCATTAAAAAGTGCATAGGGGAGACTTGAACAGAAAATGCAAATGGCTAAACCGTTTCATCTTGGTTTAAGCAACGCATAGGCCGCACCTACACAGCACTGGACTGTTCTCTCCTTGATGTTAACTAATGGGGTACAGGCTGGAAGATAATGGCACTTTTAAAAGAAGTTCTTGCTGTCTGGCTTTTCCTGAAGACCTTTGAGTTATAGTGTCCAACCAGAAGAGTCTCAGCAATCTTTCACAAGAGAGCCTTCTCTGATATTTCTCAGACTCATTAGAGTGTGTAGAGGTTGTGTATGAGATGTTGCCTTGACTTGTAAATGTACTTTCACATCAGGCGCGGATTTACGGGTGGGCCTGGGTGGGCACGTGCCCACCCAGATTGACTGGTGGCCCACCCAATCAGATTAATAAAAACATCTTAATTCAGCGTGTGCAGCACATCAGAAATAGACTCGGTGCAGAAACGATCTCTGCACTGCACCCAGTGGCGCAAAAAGGGGGTATGCAGCAGTATCAGTATTTCCTCAATACTATAACATTTTATAGGACTAACAGGCTTCAATAGACGCCCTCATTAGATTCCATAAATAGAATTAATATAATATCACGAGTGGGCGTGGCCGGCGGGGGCGCCGTGAGAGCAGGTAACGTTATGTGTTAGTTGTCACAGTATGCACACAGTTGTCTTTAAAAGATGGATAAAACAAAAAAAATAAAGAAAGAGGGAAAAGGAGATGGCAGGAGATGGTGTCAATCTATGGGACAGCTGATAAACAAGTGGATAGTAAAAAGCAACAGGTAGGACTTAAAGTGAGACGTCTGTGCTTGGAGGCTTGCAATATTCATGTTAACAGACTTAGCGTTAGCGTTTGCTAACACTGGGAATGCAGCAGCCAAATGGGGTTTAAATTAAGGCTAGCCTTATATGCAAAACTGAGGTTACTGAGCTGAAAACTGGAAAATATAAGACAGCATGCCATGATCAATAAATTACAAAAACGTGGAAAACAACTAAATTACATAGGCTACTGTCCCAAGGTAGATTCGAACCCGGGTACGCAAAATGTAAAGCCAACTGCTAACCAACTGAGCTATCCAATTGTAATGTGTGCAGATAGTATACGGTATACCTGATATACGGCCCCACCGTATATTCACCAGGCCCACCCATTAATGACGTTCTGTATCCGCCACTGTTTCACATACCACTAGAATCCATTTATTAAGTCTGCATGTTTGACTTTTTTTTGCCGCTATTTTGTCGGAGTAAAAAGTCTGACTGTTTATGGTAAGTGTATGTAACATCGGCTGGTTTACACTGCAGACAATATTATTGTCTGAAACGGAAGTGACTCAGTGCTGCGCACCTACTTGGAAATGATAAGCAGTAGGTTAGTAGAGAAGTTGGTAGGTTTGAAAGTTGTTAGACTCTCTAACAATCATGTTTTGGCGTAAATCAGACAATGAAATGCAGATTTACAATTCTTCAGAAAACGTGGCTGACCGCTCGGTTGAGTTGCAAGTTTAAGACGTCACTGTAAATGGTCTAGCTTCAGTAATTAAATTGTATGAATCTGTTCAACTGTGTGAAATTTTTTTAATGATGTCTCAAAATACACAGTTTAACTCACACACAACAGCTGGACAGATATTAAATTTAGGTTACTCTTATGGACATCTGTAAAAAGATGTATTATTGTTGTTTTTGCTGTTTTTGCTGATAATCCTAACAGATACACATAATGCCCAAACTTACCCTAAACTGACAGGGAGGACCTACATATCTGCTTCCTGATTGGGTAATCTGACAAACAAAACCTGAACTGTTGCTAAAGGCAGCAGCACAATTTTACTAATTAATAGTATTCTTACGCATTGAGCAGCAGTAATTACGAGCTGGACCTTTTCACTGTAAAAACATCACAGGCGAGGATTCTGCGCTCTGTTTGAAATGTGAATGTGTTAAAAGCATTTTATATTCATTATTATTAATTAATTAAGCCTATTTATGCAGTTGTTTAGTGTAGCATGCAAAGTTCTTCTGCATAATTATACCATCACTGTCTTCAGCTGTTCATGCGCTAAAGGTGTGATCAGTGAATGAGGCAAGTGTACTTGTCATTTGTAACATTTGTTAGTGTCCCGTGCATGTTTTTTATTAATGTATTTGTGCATTTCTCATTCAAATAAATCTGAGCTGGCTTTAACATGAACCACTGGCGTGTGGTACACTTATTTTAAAAGTATGTTCACTTCCAATGAGCTAACTCTGTGACAGTATTGACAAGAGGAAGTTACAGCTGCAGGTAATAGTTGTCAATAATATTAACAGCTTATTCCATTCTCTATGATGTTGTACACTTCTAAAATAGTTTACTCCAGAACTATTTGATCAGCAGAAACAGATTTCATAAATGCTCATTTCTCAAGTGGAAGTTTGAAGTGAACTCAGGTGAGGACAAAACCACATCACAAGCTCATTAAGCACACATTTCTGTACATGCTCCCACTTCTGGGGTTGGAAAAAATCAAATCTTCCCAAACACATCTGGAGAGAACAGCTCCTTCAGAGGCTGACAGTTGCAAGATTTATAACATAACTTTAGTAAACTTTTCTATACTTGTTTAAAAGTGTGCCGATACTGATTACAACATCAAGCAGCTCTAGCAGAAGTTTGTCTTCGAACAAAGAGATACAAGCTTGTGCGCAATAACAGATGGCAGCGTCCCGGGCGATGTGCTGCTGAAGTACCGCAGCTTGTCTGCAACCTGTTTACTGGTGTCACTACAGGGAGACAAATGAGCATGTGTCATTTAGTATCCCTCACGTCGAGCTACAGCACGTTCCTGTCACAAAGAAAGGTTTACAATTAAAAGTTATCTGTCGTTTACTCATCGGCTTCCGATGTGTTTTCAGACAGACTGGTGATCATGGTAGAGTGAACCAGTACCAACAGAATGACTTCACCTTTAAGGGTCCAGCTTTGTGCATACTTCCAAGCAGCTTTAACTGTTGTTCCTGAAGCAATGGATACTAAAGTCTGCAAAACAGTATTCTTCTCCCCGGATTGAGTTATCTTACAGTTTATTTGAAGTCATATTTTTGAACCCAGGATGTGTACAGAGCAATATGTTTTCTTTTAATACAGTGTTGAATAGAAACAAGTAAATCTCTAGCCACTTTAGATATAACACTATAGAGTTAAGGGTATACAAGTCCTGCAGGACTATTAAAATGGTTTCTAAATGTCCTGTAGCATTATAAAGTTAACAAAAAAACACTTTGGCAGACGCTATAACCATGACAGGAAGAACTTTCTGATTGAACAAATCATTTTTTTGTCCATCTATAATGACTGTAACAAATTTAATATGGTCCACTTGGTCATCATCGTTTGTTTTCAGGGTTTTAAAGTGACTGTGTGTATTTCTGAACTTTTTATCACTAGAGAGTAGAGATGAATCAGGCTGCTTGGAAATTGAGTAGTAGCCTTGATTAAATCAATCCAGGCCATGCTTTTGACATTTTAAATAGAGATTCATTAAAAAAGTCCTTGTCCTTGACCTAAGTGAGTAATTACTGTTTTGTTTTTGTGATGGGGATTTTTTTCTCTTGGCACATATCCAAAAGCTGAATAAATGTTGTTTGGAAGTGAATAATGAGCAAAGTTACTATTGTGAAATGAGGCAATCGCCACAAATTTCAAAGGATCAATTAGTGGGGGCTGTCTTTCATGTTAGTGATAAAATACGAGATTCAAAAAAGTGTCTCTCTCTGGTAACTACATCCCATCGTCTTCTCAAGGCAAAGTTTCACACTCCCTATGATTTACGTCTAGGTCAACCAAACAACAAAGTCATAACATTTTTCCGTTTTTTATCTTTGGGTCCGGTTTACTCTTGAGAACCCATCGGAGGGATGTCAAATTACAAATAACAGCCGACAATTATTGGTGTGCTGTAAAAGTTTATGGCCTAACACATCTTTAATCACAGAGACAAGCGGTGTCGGCTCATAAAAACAGCGTTCGCTCCTGTGCATGGAAAGAGCGGTTTTATATCAACACGCACAAATCATCACACCACGGTTATATTTATTAACATTCTGGATTAGAGCCCAGTTTGTTGGTGACTCACGGTGATTTATAGGAGCTAATGAAGACACAGGGGCATGGCGTATTATTCCTGTGTTACTGCTGGCCTCAAACTCCCACTGTGGAGAAAATGACTCCCTCCTGTTTGTGCAGCCACACCGCCGCATCTATCTCAAACGCGGCCGTATCAAATGATCTATCATGGATTTATCCTCGCAGTGAGGAAATGGCTACCTCTGCACACAACACAGAACTGCAGAACTCTCACCGTTGCACTTGGAGCTGTTTTCTGCCTTGCTGCACTTACTGTGATTTTACGTCTTTGTGCAGAGGCAGATTGTTTTGTTATTCACACACACAAATTGTTGTGATCATTTGGCGAGCAGGTAGAACCTACAATGGGAATAAAATGATCCTGTTTGTTTGAGAACAGTGTACACCAGACAGTTTTTCTTCATCTGCTGTTGGATCTTTCATCTGAATACCAGCAAAAGTCTGTTTGCTTTCAAGTTGGTTTGTACAGTTGCATTGCCAAAATACTATGCACTTTAGCAAATACCCAAAACATATATGTAAATATAAAATATATATTTTACTATTCTATTACTATTTTACTTACTAATCACAGAATATAATCCTGAAATTACAGACCACCTGTGTGCTCACAGTAGCCCTGCAGGAACATGCAATCTTCTATGAACATACAAGTGAAAAACAGTGAGATGTTTGGTTTATTTAGAAATGTTCTTCTCCTCCGACAGTGCTCAGTTTGTCCACACTGGGCAGAGATCTCCTGCCGTGCACTGTACAGAAACAGTAATGAATCTTCCACTGGGATCAATGCCACAGTACAATATATTTTGATATATCCCGATACTGTATTGTAAAACAGTAAATTGTGTTGTTTTTTTTACTGTTTTACTGTCTCCCAAATTTGTTTACTTAGTGAATAAGCAACAAACTTATTGCCTGCAGATTTTTATTTTTATCTTTTATAAAAGTGTTTTATTTTTTGATTAGAAAAAAAATTCAAATCTGAAATTTATTTTCAAAATTATTTTTTGAAAAAAATTTATCGGCATCTTGTGTCAATGCCGTAATATGCATTGACACAAGAATCACACAATAAAATATTGCAATATTTAACCAAACAGATTTTTTTCATTCTAAGATGAGTGTTATATTGAGGCAATTTACACACTACTAAAAACATAGGTTTGACCAAATAGTTCAATTGTGTTCATCTGTATACTATAAATCATTACTCACTGCACTTTTAAGTCATTCAGAGTAAAGCAAATTAATTTTGGGGCAATTTGCAAGTTAATAAAAAAAAAAAAAGAAGCTCTTATATAAGTCTAAGTCTAAAGCCTACCTGATGCCTGAATTAAAGCTTGGTCAAACAAAGTAATCAAACGAATAAGCTATCATTTCACAAAAAACACTACAAACAAAGAGGGCCACTTTGTGCATGGTTTATGAGGGAATTGAGTTGAGGGTTAACAGGGCAGGAGTGTTTGCATATGCACCAACAAACTTATAAATCACAGAGTCAGTCAATCACAAATGTGAAAAGTGAAAATTGTGCTATTTTTAGTTGGACACAAACACAATTTGCCATAAACGTGTCTATGTTTACTTAAGCATAGGCTATGCAAATGAATTCATTGTGGCTTTATCTTGATTCAGGCTTGTTTTCTTCAGGTTGGGGCTTGCCGAGGCCTGGGGGAGCAAAGCGACTCGGGGAAAACCAATCGCAATTGCAACAGACATAATGTTAGCCAACGGCGTAGCACCAAATTTTGGGCCCTGGGTACAAACCATCTTGCTGGGCCCCCGTACCAAATACCATAGTGATACCAATGTATATGTATGTTCAGAGGGGAACAAACTCTCAGCAGTCCCATACACCATCTTGACAGTTTGGAAAAAGGGACTTGGGTCGCCAAAGTGTGATACAAGGCAAAACTCCAGCGACATTCGAATGTGATTGGTCGGTACGAAACATATCTGAGGAACTGACTGGCTTACAGAGTTTTGACAGACGGAGCTCCTGTTTGTGACATATATATATATATATATATATATACTGGAGCTCACGTCAGGCTGTGCCAGGCTACTCTCAGCTATATATAAAATTTAGCTGCAACCAATTTACAACAATAAGATGAAGATATACTAAAATATATAACACTGAAATAATCTTTCGGTATTATCACCCCAATAAATCTAGAGTACAAAGAGTAATTCTTTTTAGATAAAGCTACTGAAGCCATCTGCCATGCAGAGACATCACAATGTATCAAAGAAACAAAATGTGCCATGTCTTTTCATATAGTTTCTCTCAAAGAAAACCACTCAAGAAAAGTTTTTTTCCCCAAATTCAATCACCAAAAGCTCTGCATTAGTAGAAAACAGAAGAAAGTGATTCATAAAATAAAAAGTGGGTGACTTCTGGGCAACAGGGGGCTCCATCATGTGATCATTTATAGACCAGATTGATAATTATGACTGGATGTTCAAAAAGATTTTTATTAGCTTTGGCCCTATTGTGTCGTTTGGATCAACTCTCAGAAAACTAAAGTGAACAGCCCTGTCACAGCCTCTCATATGAACACTATGACGTTCTGTGTAGCGCTCCCCACTGTGCAATTATGCTCCATGTCATCTCAGGATGAGGCTCTGTCTTAAATTAGCTGCTAATGTGTTTCGCTTTCCTCCTCAAGTGCAGGCAGTAATGGCAAACAAACTTTTGTTGTAAATGAGAAGGAAAATACCCAAGGCAACAATAGACACATAATTAGTTATTTTATCGGCCCCCACTGCAGCACAAGGCACATGGCGTTTGGAGCACAGTGCCGCATGAGTTCAGCCGTCTGGTACTGCTGCGATTTGAAGGCAGTAAACAATGTTCCACAGGTGAGGCGCGCAGCAGACACACACACAGTCTGCTCTTCTGTTACTTGAGAGGGACATAAACATTTTTAATCACACAACCTCTGAGGTACTACCCTGCTTTTTTGACAGTTCTGCAAACTCTATATAAATTTCTGAAGTGGTGTACTTTGTCCTTGTGTTACGCTTTTATATAAAACCAACCATCTAGGGATATACGTTCTGTCTTAGATATCAACTTTGGCACAACTCCAGGAGTGCTAGAGGGGCAGTGTGTGTGTGTGTGTGGGTGGGGGGGGGGCATGTTGGCATGTTCTTCTTTTCTACACGTAACATTTCAAAAGTGTGTCCACTGGCTCCAAAAGTTGCTCTTTTGAGGACACAGCAAATGTGTAAACTTTCTGATATCCCATCAGTGGGTTGCAGAAACATCACAAAGGCCTTCTTTAGACCTGGAACTTAAGTCCGGACAGAGTCGTGCATCCTGAATACGCCCTGAGTGATCTGAGGACACATTTGAAGGTGGTCTGGGTTACGTGATTAAAGGAGGATCTATGCAGAGGTATGAATGAGTATGCACCCTGGCTTGCATTTATACCTCCTACATCAGCAGCACATCATTGCCATGTAAGCTTCTAATTATGTTGGTATTTAGTAACAGGAACGTCTGTGAGGAAGCAGTGTCCGCACAGATTAATAATGATCGTTAATGATGTGTTTTACATCAGGGAGAATCATCAGAGACAAAGCATTAGTCATAAAGTTGTACTGCAAACGGACGTTGTAGATCATACTTGGACTTGAGAACGGTCTGAAAACTATTTTGTAAAGGGCTTGGTCTTGTTATTGTCTCAATCCCTAAAGGTCTTGTTTGGGTCTCAAACTCATTTTTGTTCTGGGCATCAATACCACGGATGGTATATTTGTTGTTCTTGGGATAGAAGACTGCCTCCTTCAGTGGCGCAAAAAGGGGGTATGCAGCATATGCGGCGCATAGGGGCGCAGCACCTTGGGGGGCGCCGAAGCGATGGTACAAAAAAAAAAATTTTTTTTTTTTTTTGTATTTTCTAAATGTAGCTTAGCTGCTGTTGTGTGTTTCTAAATCATTTCAGTATTTCCTCAAAACTACATTTTATAGGACTAACAGGCTTCAATAGACGCCCTCATTAGATTCCATAAATAGAATTAATATAATATCAAGAGTGGGCGTGGCCGGCGGGGGCGCCGTGAGCGCCCGAAGCGAGCAGGTAACGTTATGTGTTAGTTGTCACAGTATGCACACAGTTGTCTTTAAAAGATGGATAAAACAAAAAAAATAAAGAAAGAGGGAAAAGGAGATGGTGTCAATCTATGGGACAGCTGATAAACAAGTGGATAGTGAAAAGCAACAGGTAGGACTTAAAGTGAGACGTCTGTGCTTGGAGGCTTGCAATATTCATGTTAACAGACTTAGCGTTAGCGTTTGCTAACACTGGGAATGCAGCAGCCAAATGGGGTTTAAATTAAGGCTAGCCTTAAATGCAAAACTGAGGTTACTGAGCTGAAAACTGGAAAATATAAGACAGCATGCCATGATCAATAAATTACAAAAACTTGGAAACCAATAATATACATAGTGTCCCAAGGTAGATTCGAACCTGGGTCCACTAAATGTAAAGCCTACTGCTTACCAACTGAGCTATCCACTTGCTATGTGTATAAGTAGTTAATATACACATGGCTCATGATACAGGCTGGTATGAACTACAGACCGCTCTAGATTTTGTGGTAGCAAACATTTCGTAGCTAACATTGTTTTATTTTATTTATTTTTTTTTTTTTTTGGGGCGCCAAAATTGATGCTGCATACCCCTCCAGCACTGGGTAGTTGCGCCCCTGGCCTCCTTCACCAAACACTAACCTCCATGAGTCTGGACTCTATGTCTAAGACTGGATTTTGAGTGTTTGGATTTTTTAAGTTTTCTCTTGTATTTCTTACAGTGTATTATACATTGGTCTTGGTCAAAGGTTAAAGCAAAGGCATCTGTACTTAGTTTTCATGGTGAAGACGATTTGTCTTGTTCCAAGATACTTTTTCAGTTCTGAGTTCAACTGGTAATAGAGCTGAGGTTATATCTTTAGAGGGAGGGGTTTGACCTGAAAAAAAAAAAAGGTTAAAAGCATCTGGACTCAGGTTTTTAAATGAAAATACACTTTATTTACCTGAGTCCAGATGCTTTTGCTTGAACCTTTTCTTCAAGATGTCCTGATGACTGAGAACCTTCACAGACATGTTTGACCTGGAACTAATTCTGACTGGACCAGGCTGTTCTGGTCTCATAGTCGTAAAAGGGTGCCACAGATGCATTTTGCCCACTATTTACACTAGAGTAAAATGTACTCTCTCGGTCAATATGATAAAGGTAGTAGAATGTGCAAATTGTTGTCTGATTTGCAAAATTAAAGAAAGACGGATTAAGCAATCATTTTTTAATAGGGCTGTGATATTGTTGATAACAGTGAAAGTGGTGATGAGAATAATTACAGTCTGTGCTTGTGGATGAGAAGAAAAGCAAGTGCCAGTGTGGAGTGAGCTGTCAGCAGAGATCTAGTAAAGCTGATGTGACGCCCGTGGACAAGCCCCCAGCGGGACGATGCATACCGCCGCCTCTTACAAAAAAAACTGAAGGGACAATGAAAGAGTGGATTGAAGAGAAGGGACCACAAAGAGTTTGACGAAAGGATAAAAAAATGAGGCCAAAAACACAAGAAGGCCACTTTTGATGCACAGCACTGGGGAAAGCAGTGGCCAAAATCCTTCCCTTTGATCCCATTTCACAGAGTTCATTGCATGACGTCAAACCCCCTCATTCTACCTTCTCTCCAGGCTTTTTAAAACCCTTTGCATGAAAGAAGTGCATTGCCGCCCACCTTTGCACAGGCCTTAGATAGAATTCTGTCAAATGCCCACCTGCTACTTCCTTACACCCCATCACATTTTTAATAAACTCATGCCCCGACCCAAAGAGAGCTGCATTACAGCCAACTTTAATGTGTCAAACATTGTGAGCGTTGAGGCCATATAGAGGCCTTTTAAAAGGCAGCAAACTTCCCTTGATGAGGTCTGAGAAGGGCCACGCCGACTGCTCTATCAGGAGTTTGAACAGAATCGGCTTACCCCAGAGGTTTACCTGTTATCTTTTATGTCTGCACACTCAAAAGCACTCTTCCACGAACAGTAATACGCTCTAAGCTCTGTCAAAAGGCAGACTGTTCCAGGCGCATTCATCGTGAGCTGCTTTATCGCTTTATGTTAGATACTTAGAATATTTCTTCTCCTCCTCAATGTGACCTCGTTGGCAATCTATTTGTCTTATTGTGAAACGCCTCTGCCTCCGTTAAGTAATGGGATTCTGTTCACCTTCAAAAATATCAAGCATTCAAGTTGATAATGGCCAACATTTATGCATTAACATAACATTATGGCAGTCGTTTTCTGGCAGTTCATTTTCTTTTTGTGCTATGTGTCTTTTCAATGAAGTCATAACAGCCATAAACACTGCAGATAAGCCCTTTTAAGCATTTTAGTATTCGTTTTTTTATTAAGAGAATAATAACGTCTGCTGAAGATAAGACATTTTCAGAATTATTTTATCAATATGTAAATAACACAAGAAAGACTGACACAATATGAACACAGTTCCTCTCATGTATAGGAATCAAACTGTTTCTTGTTCTTGTTTTACTGTGATTGAGAGCTCCCTAGTTGCAAAAATACTAGAAGGTATTCAATTATAGGAAGCAATACACAATCTGTTGTATTTTTTCCAAATGTAGATGTTTGGACCATTATTTTGCTGTTAAATGTTTTCTAGTAAACTGTCTATCATTTAAATGTCCATATATTTTTTTTAATTTCTTTGCTAGTGACAAGTGTATCATTGATAAAAAATGTGAAATAATCGTTAATTAGATAAATCATTGGCCATTTACCAAACAGTCTTGTAAACTTGTAAACTGAATATGTATCTTGTAAAAAAAATATGTCAATAGATTGTTATGGATATCCCATATTGACAAGGTCAAGACTCACACATTAATTAGTGACTCAAATGCAAGTAAAGATTATAACAATAGTGGGTTATGACACCCTGCAGTAACACTTTAGAAACTCATTCTGTGGTGAATAATATTATATGCTGGGTCCTGCTGTGATGTCTTCTCAAACTCAACCTTTTGGCCTCATACTTTTAAACCCATTTAATCCCATATATTTCCTGGAAGTACTAGTTACCTGATTCCTCCTCCCCTCGTGCTCCCATCCCCCACAACAGAATAACAATCTGTTTTTGTTTTATTTTAAAAATGGAACTTTTCTCTGCAGGATATGCAGTTGTTTATGATTCATTGTTGAAAATTTGAATAGACCAACAGCCTCCTTTATTCAAGAGCATATTGTCTGCCAGCATGTGATTGGCCAAAGCTGGCCAGCAGGTACTGTACATTTTCATCTATTAAAATCCTTGATATTAAAGCCTTGGTGATGTCTTAGGATCTCCTTTTTTCCTCCAATACAAAAAAAAAAATGCAGACAGTTTATTTAATTGAGCCTCTTTAAATAAAAATGTGTGAAAAACATAAGGAAATCTGTGACATATCTGTGACAGGGCGCAGTGGCTCAGTGGTAGAGCGGTCATCCTTCAACTGGAAGGTTGGCGGTTCGATTCCCGCTCTTTTCACAGTTCATACTGTCGTTGTGTCCTTGGGCAAGACACTTAACCCACCTTGCCTCCAGTGGTGTTCCAGCTGTAACACTGGTGAATGGAAGCTTAATGTATGTTGCTTTGGATAAAAACGTTGGATAAATGTAAATGTACATAGAATGCATTTTAGATCCCATTTTTTTCTTAAATATATTCGCTCTACAAACATAGAGGCATTAGACTGGACATCTAAAATGTTTAAACTAATATTTCTCCCATTCGTCAATTCATCAATCTCTATCTTTTCAGTTAATTAAAGTCCCATTTGACAGACAGTATTTAATGACAACCACTGTGAAAAATAAGCTAAACTGGGTTAAAGAAGTAGCAGCATCCTTTTTTTTTTTCTTGACTTTTGTAATGTCGAGTCAAATTATATAAAAGAATTCCTGAGGCTTGACAAAACAATCCATTTTGCCAGTAGAAATAAATACACTGAACAAATCTGTCAGTGTTTCATTGGTGGTTGATTGATCCAGCGATCCCAGACACTTATCTCATTCGTGTCTGTCATCACTTTTGTGTGCAGTGCATCGTCGTGGTAAAAGTCTGTGTTTAACCTCAGCTTCTGATCAAACACTTCTCGTTGGAGGCACTCGAGGCAGCCTCCCGGTGAAGGCCGGTCGATATCAGGAGCACGGCTTCTGATCAAACACTGATTACTTTTTCAGCACTGATTGCCATTGGCCACCCTGTCATTTAGTCTGTGTGGTTTCAATAGGTTTAAATGATCTACGAACCCAAACTGACCTTTCTATTCCGTAGGCTCAAACACTTTAACAGTTGCCAGACAAACTGGCAATGATTGTCAGACTCACAATAGAGATTGTACTTGTTTACATCTTACAGCTAAATCTTTAGAAGATTCCAAGTTGCTTTAATTTGAAGTATACAATGATAAGTGACATTTCTGTAGTATGTCATTGAAGGTTGTGGCAAAATTGTTAAAGCAATGTTCTTGAGTATGGCAGGGTTCACACAAAACTTAGACAAACTACTATTGCAGCAGTGAACAGCAGATCCACCTCCTACTGTATGCATTACGAATCCGTTGCATAAGAGTGTTATGACAGACACAGACATACCCAGTGGTCTGGCTCATAATTACTTCAAATGTTTCACTTGGCACGCATACAAAAAAGAACTCACCTCGTCCAAACACATCCAGGTCTGGAGTTCTTGTGTAACGTTTACCCAGTGTTTGTTACACCAGTTCTCCAATTAAAAAGAGAGAGAAAGAGTTGAAAAGAGAGGAGAAAAAAAAGAAGAATATTTTATTTAGTTGCTAACCTATAATATAGCTAACTTTGAAAAGAACACTTTCAGCAAATAGAAGCAAATTGCTAACCTACAACCTACAATTGCAAAGCTCTTATGGATATTATCTGCAGCATGTACACTCAGTTTTTGCTTTTCCATTAGTCATGAGAAAACTCAAAATGACTTTTAAAGTAATTTTAAAGGTGCTTTGTGTAAAAAGTATAGTATTTGAAGTATACAGTTAAACAAAATTTAGCCTGGCCAGCCATCATAAGTCTTTTTTAACATGGACCACTACAAAAGTACTGGTCCATTTTGATGTGAGTTGGACATTTGGGCTGACCAAATGTATGGAATTAGATATTCAGGGGGGCACAGAATAAACCTCAGGATTGATGCAAATTAAAAAAAAAAAAATACAACCAATTAGACAAAGTATTCTATAAAGCCTGCCCCATTTTTTAAGAGTTATGATCGGTCAGGTCTTATTTTACTTTTAGACCAACTTCACTTTGCTAAAAAGTGAGGCTAATCGACATCAGTTAAGCCATTAACTATGATTTCAAAAGGGTGGGTTTGTTAGTTCACAATCCATGATGTACTGCTCCAAGCAAAGTGTCTGTGGCCAAACCAGCTGTAGTTCAGCCAATAATGTGGCAGTACTGAGAGGTGGGCGTGTTTTAGATTTAAAGACGTAGTGACCATTTTACTGTTACTAATGTAAACAACATGGCCTTGCTCTGATTAGATTAAACTGTCGCTCACAGATGATAAACCCAATCACCGTCCTGTTGTCCGGGTTTACTTGCACAAGAGAGAACCATTCATGTGTCCTTATTAATTCACAACATTAAGTTGTTGTTCAAAGGATAAAGAAAACTTAAACTGATCATTTGTAATGCTGAATACCAGGCTGATTTGTTCAGTAATCATCAAGTTATTAATAAATATCAACCAAATTCCACCGATTTAGCGAGTCACAAACACAACAATCTCAGAACGTTCATTACTCTGTAACCTTGGCGTCTGAAGGCACTTGAACACATCAAAAGCTACGGTAAACCAGCTTGTTCTTCTAAATAAAAGCACAATAATCGACAAACACGATGTCCAATGGCAGCGTGACCGTATGTGTCTTTGTTTGTCTATATGTCTCTAAACACAGTTGTTTGTGTTTTTCTCATCTGTTTACGTGTGTTACTGCGCTGCTGTCTGGCTCAGGCGCATGCTCAGTGTGCTGTGTTGACCTTATTCGGAGTAAGTCGTATACATGCAGCAGTAATCCGACAACAAAACGCATTATCCAGATGTTACTCCAATTTTGAGAAATTTGAATGATGGCACCCCAATAGGAGTAAGGTGTTTACAGCAGTTTAAAACACCAGTTATAATCGGGCAAGGCAATAATTCGGTTTCCTCTACCTGCATGAACTGCACTGATAGACTCTCTGTCAGAGCCAGGTTAGGTTTGTTCAAAGCACCTCTAAAAAAAGTGTAAAGTGTGCAGTTCTTGTCACCACAAGAGGAATAGGATGTTAGACTTTAAGCCTTTATTAGGTCTTAAAGTCTTACCATAACTTTACCATAAAGTTTAAGGTTAAGATATGGTATGGTTACATAGTAATGGTGATTTAAGAAAGTACTATTTCTCTTGTGTGGACTGTGCAGGCCCAATGAATACTGCGGATTCCATACAACATATTAAATACTTTTGTCACATAAATCCTCCAGAAATGCAGCCCGCCCCAGCATATAACCTTTCACTTTTCCACTCTTCTGTAACTATTTGGACTAAGCAAAACACACCCTCTCTGCAAGGAGACAGAATAAACACAATAGATTTTCAGAAGTGTTTGTCTGACAGCTACATGACGGCAGCTGTGTGTACGTTTCTGCTGCAGCAGCCCTCAGCAGTGTTCTTAGACCACACATTTTATCTGTTCGATCTGGTACAGTTGTGTAGCACTATCACAATCATCTTCTGTTAGTTCATCACATCCTTTTGTTTTGAGAAATTAGATGTTAAAAAAAAATTACTGTATTTCCACATCTTTGTGTCATGTTTACAGTAGTTTATTATTCTTTTTTTGGTTTACTTTTAACGCAAATATTTGTATTTCCACAAAATCCTTGTATATAAATATGCTGCACGTTGTTAAGTGTAGCTGTTGGCACAAAGGCAGCAACTTTAAAGTGGAGACAATTTGTGGAAACAACTGCTTCCTGACATAGTGCTACTCCAAATAAAAAGGTCTATGGAAAAATTACCAGCCGTCAGTTGACACCAGGAACATGGACGGCTGGCTCTGATAAGATTTATGTTTGTCAAAATGTGGTCCATGCTGCGCTGCACTCTATATCCTCTGTGTGATTAAAACTCAACCTCCATTTACTGAACTCCTCGGCAGTTATGGTAATACTCCAGGTACACACTTTTGGATGGATTTAGGATGCCGCAATCTTTCTCAATCTTTAAGTAGGTGCACACACTTCCAACTGTCATAATATGGCACTTTCCATTCATCATGACAACAGGAGACATGTTTTGGGACACAGCGTTAGACTGAAGCCGTGTGTGGGTCACTTTCCATCGCCAAAAGGAATGAGCAAAAAAAAAAACATACCATATTACTGGGCGTTTGCTTCCATCAGTGAGGTCCACTTTCCACATTGCAGTGTGTTGGTTGGACAATACACTGCTGTGAAAAGTCTTAAAAATACATTTCTGACATTACTGCCTTCAGTCTGTGACGAGGCTCAGACATTGGGCCTCGTCAACGATACTTGAATATCTGAGCTGAATATATACGGGACCCGGAGACAGTGGACCCTCAACACAAAGCACCAGTCTGTCATGCTTCTGGAATACATTAGACTATAAAGCCTCGTACGTCGAGGTCCATGCTCTGGTGTTTAACATTAGGGTCTAAAAGGGAAAACCCAAAATGTTTTCATATAAAGCTCTTTTTTTCAGTGGTGTATTTTTTTTAATACAGGTAGTGTTTATTTAAAAAAAACTGGTTACTGTTTGGTTGTAGCAAGTGTGTTACTTCTATTCTACAATTTTATTAAACCAATAGGTGTGGTGTTACCAGAAATGTTATTTATATAAAATGCTATTTTTGCTTTGAATATTGTTTCTCTATTTTCTGAAAAATACACAAAATTGAATTGTTCCATGTTGTTTCACACTCCCACAATCCTTCCTTTTCTTTAGTCAAAGCAAAACTCAACCCACAATATTCCAAATAATGGTAATGGGTTTTCTGTTATGTTAGGAAGTTTGGAACTTATTTGCTGAATCGGAATGTTGTTCTCTGGAACTGGAATATAGTTTAAAAGAAAGAGCTTATGTGTTGCATGTTCCTCTGAAGAAAACTGTGAGCAAGAGGCTAAAATTAGAGGAAAGACTGAGGTAACTGTACAGCCTGCCTCCAATCCATGACTGCAAAAACTTCAATGTTAGATTTGCCTGAACTAAAGTGCTGCTCACTCTATATATCTGAATTATGTTCTGACCATGTACCTGTGAGGTCAATATGATAATACAGAACCAGAACTATGTAAAGGTTGCCAGTGCAAAAATGAGGTTTCCGGCTGTTACATGGGTTTGATTTTTACAAACTACTTAAAATTGTTTATTAATTTGTACATTCCTAAAATGTATCAAAGGCAAATTACAAGGTGGTATTTTGCTTCAGATAAGAAGGCAAAATCAATACAGGAATGGGAAACCAATCTTCAGCCAAGCACTTATCCCAAATGAAGCTGCTTGTTTGTATGCATCGCTCCTGTTTAGGAGTCAATTATGAGCCCTGTGCTGTGGAATAATATTACTAGGGCAGCATTCCTTAAATGAAACCATCTCACCGAGCTATCCCATTTCAGCAGCCAGGGTTGCAGGTCAAAGTATAAGAAAGTCCCAATGTGTAATTAATGGCACTCTTGTCTCAGATAATCCATACTTATAAGCTATTGGGGTTATGAAGCTGCAGACCCTCTACCCATTTGCAGCCAATTTGGCCTTTGCACAATCCTCCTTAAATCACACAAAGCTCCAAACCATGTTGACTGGACTGTAGAGGAGTTGGCTTTCATTTGAATTCCATTCACATTGGACTTTCTGCTAGATTTAAGGGGGAAAGGGAGCATGGGCATTAACTACCTCAACTGGTGATTCTCTTTAGCCCACTCCCTCTGGATTTTCCTCTCTGTGCAGTAAATTGCAAAGGAATGTGGCCTCAGTACCAGATCAATAAAACTTCTTTGCAATTTAACAAGAACAGATGTTAGCAATTGTAGGTATGCCACACCACATTTTAAATGAGATGGCCATAGTTTGGATGTGTGCGTCGGACAAATCAACCAAGACGGGGGCGTCTTCTGTAAGCAGCCCTTATCTCAGGCATCAAACTTGTGATCCCTCTATCTGAGAGATTAAATAGTGTGAGGATTAGGCTTATCACAAATCACATTGCTGCACGCAGTTTCAATTATGAGGACAAACTCTGAGTCGGGGACACAGACTTGGATGGTAAAAGATGGAGACAGATGATTGGTCCAAGGAACGCAGAGATGCCTGCTGGCTGTTTTCCAGCTGCTGTTTATCGTAAAGCCATCTTTAAAGGGAAGAATACTGGAACTTTGATCTATGTAGTTGTGTGTTGAGCCCTCTGGCAAAATTCAAAATAAGATATTGTTTAAATAATGCAGAAAGTTCTTTTGTGAAAATGGCCTTGTCTGTGACTGGTTTTCTAGACTTGATTAGAATTTCTTGGAGTTTTAGTGTTTACCATTTCATGTTGGTGCAACTATTGTAAGCTTTGAATTATCAGCAGATTACATACCCTTGAATCTTAAAACATGTCTATTCAAAGTAGTGTTTAAGAAATGATAATAAGATAGAGCATAAAGTAAAATGGTAATTGATAACCAGTCAGAAAAGATGGCCAGGCATCAAATACATGTGCCTGTGGATTTTTTAGTAATTAAAAAGTCAAATAATATATCAAAATCAACCAAAGACTGCTTGCAACAACTCTAAAAGTGTCAGAAACTGTGGACAATTATGGAGAATCCTGCTTTAAATATACAAACATATTCTCCAGTAGCGGTAAAAACCACAAACTTGTTCAAATTTTGATCAAAACATTTGGTCCAACCACTGAACAAGGACCCAACTGGGAGCAAGAATTTTGTAGCCTTATTTTCTTTTCATTAAAGAAGCAATGGGGAAACGTGTCTGCAGGGAGTGAAGTAATGGTCAACCGACTGGACAGGACTGGACCAGCTTCTTCCCAGCTATTCCTGAAATTTAGAACATGATTTTTTCCTGTTTCTAGATTTATCAGTCCTCTCTCTTTGACAGATATGAAACTATTTATCCTAAATATTGGTGCTGAGTATGTGCAGTTTTGAGCAGAGGTACTGTATATATTCAGTATGTTGGTTAACCTTCATCAACCTTCATTACAAACTGTTTAAGAAAACATCAACGAAACACATGATGATCTTTATCGTTTTGTAGGTACAGACTTTGCATGTTTGATCTAATCCCAAACATGTATGTTGTTTCTATTAATGACATGTCTAACCTTGTACACTTGCATCTATTTAAAAAAACTCCTTTCAAACCCATAAATCTTAATCATGTTGAAAGCATGTTTTCAGAAAGTGCAAAGAAATCTCAGGGGGTTTCAATAGGTTTGTTGGGTAATTAAATTAGGCCCAATGAAAAGCACACTGCTTCTCTCACAGGGGCCGCTGGATACCTTCCACTCATTCTTCTACTTTATTAGATCCAGTTGTTCCAAATTAGATTTTCAGATTCTTCCCCAGTGGAAATTAATGGCCCAAACTGGGAATATTGCAATTCTTTATAAATGGTCAGCAGGCTTCCTTCCAACAGAAACCTGGATCACACTTTGCATGTGCTCTTTGAAGCTGGTTTGAAGGGAGATTGTAAACACTATTGAGTGAGGTGCGACAGTGGAACGGGCTCACTAAGCCTTGTCTGACAGCATTATCATGGAGACTGGAAACACTGAAGGGCACTATGTAAACAGCTTTCTCCCAAATGCCAATAAATCCTGAGCCATTACAGCGGTGAGTGAGGTGTCGCTTGGCATTTTAACTGCAACTTTCTATTTGGAGACTCTACATAGAAAAAGTATCCGGCGCATACATAAGCACAGCGGCATTGTGTGACAGAACAAAGTACAGATATCTTCTTCTGTTGCTAGGATACCACTCCTTTAGGCTCCTAAGTAAATCAGGGTGACTGGTGGCACAGACGGCTGTGAAAAATTAACACAAGATGCAGTAACAGAGTAAAAGTAATCTACTCAGCTGCTTTTAAATTTAATGGAGCCTCATTGGTACACTGTGAGCAAATACATGGCTAGGCTGTGACCCGTGTTCCGCCGGCTCAAACCTCTCATAGTCGGACTGTTATTGAGCAATTATGGCCATTGATTTCCCCTCCTGTTCTCTGTGCACTTGTGTATGACAGCTGGCCTCTGCAACAGCCTCGCTGGACTTCTGAATGCTGTCCTCTGTGGCAACACAATTTTTTCACAGATTTGGCCAATTTAACACGCTATTGCTGCACTGTCGCCTAAAGGTGTACAGTGAAGCTCTAGAAAACAAGCATACAAGTCTTGAGACATAAGCTGCCATTTTAGTACACTGCCAAAGCTACATTGTCTTGACTATAAGAGCAATGTTGATTCATGGCAGCTCATTTCTGTGATGCTGATTGTAATGCCTCCCCCACCCCCCTTCCCCTACACTTTGTCAAATTAATAACATGATGACATGTCAAAAGATAAATCATGTACAGTAGCTTTACCTTGAGCTGTTCACAAAATCCCTTTTGAGTTTTCAATCAATGCCACACTGACAGATAGGTTTGACAATCCAAGGCCATTATTCATCTTCCCACAGTCGGCAATGCAGCCTTTATACATCATAAAAGCTTCTTCTACAATTTTTTTCCCAAAGTGACAGCAAGCTGCAGAAATAGGTAAAGCCAAAAGCTTCCAGCTGTCAGTAATCTTGTGCAAACACAAACTTGGACAACAGTTGAAATAATCTGTGTACAAGTGTAGTGCGCATTTTCTCCCGGATTTACACATACGTATGTTTTAACACAAACAGTAATGAGCACTCCTCCTTTTGGTAGTTTGGATTGTGGTCAGTGCAAGTAAAAGTAGAAGTCATGACATAAATTGTGTAATGTAAATAAGGCACATGACAAACAGGTAAATGACGGTCTGTAAAGGTTTCTTGCAGTCAAATAAAGTGTGTGAAATTTTTGGACAGTGACACAAAATGTTGGCCCTGTACGCTACCACATTTTAATTTTAAAAAATAACAAGATGAAATTGAAGTGCAGACTTTCAGCTTTATTTTGAAAGAATTTGCTTAAATTATTTATTTGGTATTTACATCAAAATTTGAGAAAGGGTTTCATACGTAGGCCCCTCATTTCAAAGAACCTAAAGTAATATGACAAATTAATTTATTCATACATAAAATGTTCATTCTTAATACTTTGTTGAGAATCCTCTGCAGGCGATGAACCCATGGACATTCCCAAATGCTGGGTTTCCTCCTTTGTGATGCTTTGCGAGGCCCTGACAGCAGCAGTCTTCAGTTGTTGTGTGTTTGCAGGTCTTTCTGCCTTAAGTTTATCTTAAGCATGAGGAATCTATGCAAACTTGCCAGAATCAAAGCAACAGTGGATTATAAACACTGTCTACGGTGTCTGTACAGTTGGCAGAGACAGGGCAGGTCGTGTGGATCAGGTCAAATGGATGTGTTAAGAGCAATAGTTGGAACAGGATGGGCCTCTCACTAAAGCTGAGGTGATTCCTCTAATACCTATACTTTAATTTGAATGAGCATGAATTACTTCCCTGTTTGGTTATTCCTGCTTTAACATCAATATAGACCAACACTTTAATCAACGGTGCACATTGTAATAAACCAAAGAGAGTACACACTTCCCCTTAGCTACAGACACACTTCCCCTTAGCTACAGACACATCATAAACCTATTACCAAATTACATATCAACAACATGTTGATCTGAAAGATCTGCAGACATCGTGACACCCCTCTGGAGGTTTTACAAGGTCAGCTATCTTCTGTGTGAAAAAGTCTGCATGAAGTTAGTATAAAGGGCTGAAGTGTTAAAAAGGGCAAATCTTTTTACAGTGCTGACAATTAGAGACCTTACATCTCTGGCTCTCAGTATAAATGGCCTCCTTCTTGCTCCAGCAAAATATCTACTATGATGTTAGTCTAATGACGGGTGAGCATGTTTCTGTCTGTGTATATATTTATAAAAGTAGCAGTTAAGACCAATATTCAGGTGAGCATTATGTTACAGTTTCACTTTGTATTCATGTTAAAGAATCCTGACCACAGTGCCATTTCAACTTGGAATTGAAACTCTTCATGATGCTGTAAATATGCCAAGACTGTATAATGTGTTGTGAGGTTTACTGACAGTTTTAATCTCGGGTGCAGAACAGGCCAGTGCATGACTTTGGAATTTACAGTGCAAAGCCAGCCTTGTAAATACAACACAACCATACCAAAAATACTTAAGTTACATAGTTAGGCCCCCATAATAAATGTGAAAGCAAAAGAAAGATTCACACAAATCAATAAGTAAATCATTTTGATAAACCCTACTCTGTGACTTAAAGCTTCTCTTGAAATACACTGACCACTTGAATGAGTTTTTGTGGGGGTGGAAGTGGAACTCAAGTGGATTTTTTACACCTTTCATATTTTTTCACACCAAATACTGACTAATGCCTCTTTTCAGAAGCTTGAAAACTTACTGTGGTTGATTCAGACCTTAAAGTAAACATAGTCTTGACTTTGAGAGCCCAGCAACATGCACATAAGAGGAAAAACACTTCTTAAAAATAAGACACACACATGACACTTGTACACAAACACTTCTAAGAATTTCTTTTCAAAGTGCAGAGAGAGGTAATGGCTGCTCGCAGTGGGCTATAGTAAAATATTTCAACTGTGTCTGAAGTCTTTCCACTAATCTCCTGAGTTTAGGTTCTTTGAGTGGAAAACTAAATATCTGTGTCTGCGGCCTGTCACACAGCAATGCATCACACGATGATCAAAACCCTCTCTGGCAAGCTTTGCATTGTCTGAGAAAAGTGCCCTCTTTTAAACCAGGGGACGGGATGGAAGGGGTTGGCTGGTGGTGCCGGTGCAGCGAGAGCTCTGAGGAAGACTTGGAAGCGGGGTTAATCCCAGGCTGTCATTATCCTCACTTCTTAGACACAGTCTGCAAGCTTCCCCGTAATGAAGGCCATTTCCAAGGATTTGTACCTGGCACACACACAACTCTGCAGTAATTACTGATACACAGAGATCTGTCTTACCTTTAGCCTCTGCCATGAGTTATAAATAGTAACGCTTCATTGTTCTGCTCAAACCAGCACAAAATGTAGCTTCCCTTCATCTCCTCCCTGATAATGGTGTTTACAATATAACAGTCATGCACAAGACAAAAAAAGGACTCCGTTGTATCTTATTTCATGATCGGTTTGTCAAATTAGAAGCATTAAGGCAGAATAATATCCTCATTATGCATGATTCAGTGAATATAGTAATGTAAAAAGTATTCACTCCACAACTGACAATGTGAAAGGAAACATTATTGGGAAAGTGCAATGCTGGCAACTACAATTATCGCTAATAATACGGTGAAAATGTGTCTCTGAAAATATCACTTTCTGAATCCTACTTTCTGAAAATTTAACATTTAGCAGTAAATGTCAGACTCAGCATGTAGCTAGCTGCCCTTATCAAATGTTTTCTCTGATGGACTGTACTATCAATTATTTGTTCAACTTGTTGAGGCCAATGCTTTTTAACTCTGGAGATTGCTTCACTTTTGTACAGCCTCTTGTGGTCATTGGGGGAACAGTACATTTTGGCACATTGGATGTTTTAGCCCCGGATTTTGACATTTGATGTACACAGACAAGTGTATAAGGAAACTGGCAGAGGTCCTGTCAGTTAGGAACACCCTGCTGTGAGCCATCTACATGAGTCACTGTGAAACACTCTCAGTTGTGCCACTACAACGTTCTCATGGCTGAACGTCACAGTGGAAGGACTTTTTGTCTTTCAAAAGAAACTGAACTCTGTCCGGTCAGGAATGAGGAATCAGGAAAGTTTTATTGCATTGTCAGGGAAAAAATTTCACAAACTAGGAACTTGCTTCGGTGATAACGGTGCAACATATTATATTTATAGATAGATAGACGCACAAAGATTTCAAACTACACCAATGCAGCCATTTGGTCTGTTAGGATTGTGTTTTGTTTTGTGTTCTCCCCTCCTTTTCTGTGTTTCTCTTTTTCTTGGCTGGCTCTTCCATGGCTACAGATGAGGTTTACCAATCTTACCATCACCTGACTACTCACCACCACTTTACCAGAAAGTTCTGTCCTATTTGGTAGTGTGTATGTGCTTGTGCAGCTTACTCTTGCTCCACATTTTGGATTTTTTTGTATCATACTTACCAAAAATCCATCTTGACCTGCTCCAAGCAAAGTGTTTTCACGGTCCTAGCCCTGGCTTACCGCCTTTATTGGCCTTTCCACCAGCAGGTTGTGTGCTGGTTCGGAGTTAGTTTGACTTGCGAGCCCTTTTAGAATCGGTTTGCTTTCTCACAGACTAGAAAGCCACCATTGACCCACGTCTGACGTTACTGAATATGTCTGATTTTACCCATCAACGTTAGCACCAAATGCACCCGTAACAATTGCGGCATTTTCATTCCTTGCTCCACTTTTTGGATTTTTGCAAACCTACATTGTCATCCAATGTTTTCAGCATCGTCATCAATGGCAGATAGTTCTACAAACAAAAACAAGACATTGCTTTAAATACGTTAAGCTAGGCTAACGTTATCTAGTAAACGTTAAGCCAGGCAAACGTTAGCTAGGCAAACATTAGCTAGTAAACGTTAAGCCAGGCAAACGTTAGCTAGTAAACGTTAAGCCAGGCAAACGTTAGCTAGGCAAACATTAGCTAGTAAACGTTAAACCAGGCAAACGTTAGCTAGGCAAACATTAGCTAGGCAAACATTAGCTAGGTAAATGTTAGCTAGTAATATTTCAAACACTGATATGACAAATTAATTTCTCACTAAACAGCTAAGAAAAACATACTTGGCTGGCAACAAATGGAAGAGATCTGTTTGTCTGTTGGTCACAGTAAACGGTAACGCAAGCGGTTCTTCCAGCCTCTAACGCAAATGATTCTTCCTTCTAGCCCAGCAATGTTTTGGTGCTACCTATGAACCGCTTTTCCAGATTCGGAGCTGGTGCTTTGGCAGTCGAAAGACAAAGAACTGGTTTGAAACTAGGCTCTGGCTCCAAACCAGCACCCGGTCCCTGCTGGTGGGCAAGGGGTATTTGTGACCAATGTGGGGCCAACACTGACAGGTCTGGTCCTGTTTTAGATTTAAAGATGTAGCGACAACACCAAACAGAACATAAACAACACTTTTAACAGGAGCCCTCCAAATGATATTGTGGAACAGACTTTGTTCTGTGGAGCAGTTCTATCTGTCAGGTTACCTTTTCGTATCTTTGAGTCAGATTTATAATGAAAACCATATTCTTCTGTATCTTGAGCATTTGTATGTAGTGATGTTTTCCATTTGAATGAGATTCCGTTGTAACCCGGCACACCCTAATACAAACACATAGAACCATCCTAACAAAGAGGCTCTTGAACAAAGAGTTGCAGATTAAATTGCTGAAGCGATATGAAAGAAACTGGATGACCTGCAATGTGCATGTGAGGCAAGTAATTAAAATGAGAGAAAATAATAGCCCTGCTGCCAAAATAACTTTTGTTCCTCCCTCGGTCTTGTGCTTTAAACAGAGCCTGAGTAAATTGAGTATATTCCCACATCACAAAATAAAGGAATCGATTAGTGAATGAGATTTACAAGAGATGGCAATATGTTAAATCATATTGTGTATTGTTTTAAAAGAAAATTAATTGTTAAATAATTGATCAAAGACACTAAGCAAGACAAACATGGTCCTTTGGATTCAGTTTTAATTAAAAGATGGTTTTAAGGTATGTTTGTCAAGACAGTACAAAGAGAGGAAAGATGAAAGAGAGATTGTGATGCAGTGATTTGCTGGTGCTTGCAGAAATAAGGCTTTAAGAATGAGAAATATAAAACCTATAAAGCTTAGTAGTGACAGTAGTGATGCTTTTGGTGCATGTGTTACATTACTTTGAATAGAATTAGAGCTAATAAAGTATTTACAATATTTTTACAAGACAGATTGTGATGCATATAATATAAGTACTATATTTACCCATTACAATCTGCCAGAATGGTTTTATTGTGATCTATACAGTTGGTACTGTTTTCAAGCCCATTTATCATTCAACAACACTGCAAGAATTGAGCGACTCAATGAGCTGTCTTACATAAAAGAGAACACTTCATTTCTTACTCGAAAGTATCTGATAGTTCTGCAAAAATATGAAGGCTACTATAAAGTCTGTGATACCACTGCACCAACAAACTGCTCACAAGCAGACAATTTTGTGTTGTTATTCCACGCTCTTTAGCAGAGGGTAAAGAAAAGAGCATCGAGGTGACACTAGGAGCGTTTATGTCTAAAGAATATCTACCATTGTTATGTTAATGCCCTTGGACACTTCTGATGATCCTCAAAGTGGGATTAAATTGTACAGGAGGACGCTGAATTCACACTTCCAGGTGACATGAAGGCTCAACCTAAGGATTACTCCGCTGCAAATGAAAACCAGTGTGGGAATTGAACTTGGCTGTGTCAGCACTTATTCTGAGCTAATGGAATACCAGAACATGTGAGTTTGCATTTGGGATGCATCTAAGAAGAGGGATGAGATGTGACCTTCTGCTGCTACACAGACTCTCAGAGCTGTGCGCTATAGTCTGTATAATGGCCTCATCTTAAAGAACCAACGCAGCACAACTGAATGGTAAATGGGCAAATCTGATACATATTCAATGGACAGGTCCTTTAAAATGCTGCAGTATAGGGATAATGAAACTTGAGGGACTTGTTGCAGAAGGTACAGCCTAAAAATGGATTCTTGAATATTTGGTGGCAAATATGCAAGGGTTCTTATAATTTAATAACAGCAATAACTTTAATGCAGGTGTGTAGTTTATTGTTCTATGTTGTTTGGAGGAGTATGTTGCACTAGAGGATAGTAGTTAATGTGTTCTTTGGACTATCTTTTTTAATATTCACCTGCCCCGATCTAATCCACAGCAAAACCAATTTGATCCTCAAAGTGAAGCCAAGCGGAAAGTGAGTGGCCAGAGCCGCTGTACCTAAACTGTGGTGAGAAGTGCACTGCGGGTCTGGAGCAGCTGCCTTTTTCTGTCCCACTGGAGCCAGACGTCTGTCCTGCGGTTTGCCTCAGAGCAGAGGGGGCTCATGGTCAATGCAGGTCTGATGCGGTACCAATGTTTAAAAGGATTCTCCCACAAGGTCTCCAGCGGGGGGCAGCTGCTCCAGACCCACAGTGCTATTCATGGCCTCAGTTTATAGCTCTCGGGTTGTTTCCCAATTTTAATTTTCAATTGGTAATCGGCTGGTATTGGCTTTGTCCTACACACTCGCTTTTAAAAAACAACTTCTCAAACAAGCCTTTTAACTAAAAAAGGGCCCTAGGCTGTTATGATTAAATGTACCTTGTCATGATATGTATTTAATAATGTCTCTGTATTTTATGGTATATTTTAGTATGTATTTTAAGTGTGAAGCACCTTGTGTGTATGTGCTATATAAATACATTTTACTTACTTACTCGTTACTTAGTTCTAACGATAAATCCTTTTCTATTGCCACGGAGGCTAATGTCGAGTATTGTCGTATTTCTGTTTTAATTTGCTTTAAGGGTGAGAATGTACTCTCCATAAAATTTTATTATTTTAGCTTGTGTCTGTTGGAAAGTTGTCTAGTAGGCTAGGGGTTTTTAACTATCCAATCAAAAGATGTAAAAATGTACGCCTGCTAGCTGGCCCTGGGCACTAGTCAGACTACCCAACTCCAAATCTGATTGGTTAAAGTACAGGTCATTTACGATTTGTTTTAAGATGTTAATTATTAATGGCAACATATGAATGAAATCTGATTGGATAAAAGCATAATCATACACTACTGGAAGCAGCACAACCAAGAGAATTTATTACTACAATTAATGGAAAAATAAGTCAGTGATTCAAATATTGTTTAGGCCATCAGAGAAGCCCTAGCTGGCCTCTTTTGGCCCACCACTGTGTCAGATACAGAATGAATAACCTATTGGTTAATGACACAATCCACTATTGTTTATAGTGTGACGCATACTACTGAGGTGTTCTGGTTTGGTTACGTGACACTTGCTCATCAACTCTCTCAGGCTGATTGTACAACTAATAATTTATTTTGTGACTCAGAGTAAAGTAGAAAACAACTGCTTTCATTGACTGGCAGTAAATCTTGTGTTAAGACCGGAAGCCATATTTTTGCCTAAACTGTTTGGTGAGAACAGCAAATCAACAGGTGGTGAGATTGTGCAACCTGGAATGGGAGACTTCCTACAGACGCACTCCCACTGGGGTAAAGGAGGTGAACAATGCCAGGGATGAATAACTGTTGTGTCTCTTTCATTGATTTTTTTTTTTTTTTCTCAAAGTGAGGAGTGAAGGGAGAACCCCTGGAGGCAGCACTGAATAACCCTTTTTCAAATCGGTCCCTTAAAAAGAGCAATGGTGGAAAAATTTAACAGCCTACTGCTTTCAACATTGGGCATTTCCACTGCCAAACCCGTTTCCACAGTCACGTGATAACATACCAGCATCTGTCCGTTGTTTGTTTTCCAACTTGTTTTTGGTCATTTCCAGCACATGTACTCATAAGGACCCACCTGGACCACCTGTTTTTGTCCTTCCACCCCTCCTCTTCCTCCTCTCGTTACACACCCTTATCTCAGGCGAATACAATCACATTTACAGCTCCGTGAGTCACAGGGGGAGTGGTCTAGGCGCAGCGCGGGCGAGTGCGCACACACAACAGCTGACTCAAATACAGAGAGCACAGTGTGGCTCTCCATCACAACGCACTGGAGGCGCCTGGGAGAAGTTAGGCTCAGATTGGAAACGAGTGTGGGAACAGTTCACGTGCAGCTGGATCAGCACCGAAGGGGACAGCTGAAGCAGAGCGCGGGACGCGCAGCTAAAACATGAGAAATATATCGAGTGGCACACCATAGGAAAAGGTAAGACTTAAGGCGCAAGCTTCGTACTGCATGCTTTAAAATATTTTCATGAATGTCTTCTTGTAGGTTTGATAGTCTGTGGGTGTTCATTAGTTAAACCACTCCTTGGTTTGGTGGTTCATTGACCGATGCTTCCTCGCTCCCGTGAATCCCTGGAAAAGTTGTTGCAATTATCCGAAATGAGCAATTACTGTTACGTAATCGTTTGACAAGTTTCACACACTTAAATGTTGTTATAACGCCAAAAAACAAGACTTGACATAATTTGAAATGATTTTTGTTTTGTCCATCCTCTGCTTCTTCACATTTTTTGCTTTTGTTTCGATGAGGTGCAGTTTATCAGTTACTTAAACAACTACCATTGTCTGTAGATTATTGTCTTTGGGTTTGTCTTTTATAGCTCTCATATACTGTCCTCAAGCAGCATGCAACGTTCAGCAACAATACAATGAAACATAGTTTAGAGAATGAGAATTGTATGGCCTTAAAATTCCAGGAATTAGTTCATTAAGCAAGTCTCAAAGTGTAAGAGATAAAAACAAGTTGCTAGATATATTAACCAAATAAGTAAAAAAAAAACTATCCTCTTGATTGACAGTGGTATTAAGACTCCCACATTTCAAACCCAAATCTGACATAATAAAGTAAAAATCACATAAGAAAAGCACAAGTCAAATTTACAATAAAGGAAAACTTGAATAGATGGTAACGGTAACATTGCTTAGTAAATAATTAGTCCTTTAGTTTATGACTAGTCATAAATTTGTTATGTGGTAATGACACTCCTCGTTGTGGACTTTGAGTTCTCTCACAACCGTGATGCATGTATGTTACTCATAGTGTTCATGTGTATTCTCCTGTAATAAAAGCTTTTCTTTGCGTGCAGCTCCTGTTCCTGCTGAGAAGAGGCCGTTTCCACTTTTTTCCGACTTGGACTGGTGTCCTGAGGCAGCGACTCTTTCAATGTGGGATACAGTTTTGTTGCTTTTGCCAGGCTGAAATTCTCCAGGGTCCGGACCTTCGTCATGGCAGCGTTATTCCTCGGGCTGCTGCTATTCGCCTTGCAGTCTCCCCCCATCTCGTCCAGGCCCACTGCTGATGAGTGGCCTCCTGTGGATCCCACTGTGGCGGCTCCCGGAGACAATGGGACAACTACTCACCCCAACGGGACGCTCCAGCAGCTCCCTCAGATTCTCATCATCGGCGTGAGGAAGGGGGGCACACGGGCGCTCATTGAGATGCTCAGTCTGCATAGCTCCATGGCGGCGGCTCCAAATGAGGTGCACTTTTTTGACTGGGAGAGCAACTTTCAAAAAGGGTTATCGTGGTACCTGAGCCAAATGCCATACTCCTTCCCAGACCAGCTAACGGTAGAAAAAACTCCAGCTTATTTCACCTCCAGCAAGGTCCCCAAACGCATCCACGAAATGAGCCCCCACATCAAGCTGCTGCTCATTCTCAGAGATCCCACTGAGCGCGTGCTGTCAGACTACACACAGGTCTTCTACAACCGGCTACAGAAGCACAAGCTCTACCAGCCCATTGAGCATGTCCTGGTGAAGGACGGGGACATCAACCTGGAATACAAGGCTCTGAACCGCAGCCTGTACTACGTGCACTTGCAGAACTGGCTGCAGTACTTCCCTCTAGAGAGCATCCACATGGTGGATGGGGATGAGTTAATAAGGGACCCCTTGCCTGAGATGAAGAGGGTGGAGAGGTTTCTAAAGCTTGAGTCACAGATAAATGCATCCAATTTTTATTTTAATAAAACAAAAGGATTTTACTGTTTGCGAGACCACGGAAAAGAGCGGTGTTTACATGACTCAAAAGGCAGAGCTCACCCTCAAGTCGCCCCGAGTATACTCCAGAAACTTTACAAGTTCTTTCACGAACCCAATAAGAAGTTCTTTCAGATGGTGGGTCGGACATTCAACTGGAAATGAACACTCTTCTGTCCTGAAGAAAGTAGTGAGGAGAACAAGCTAATGTAAAAGAAGCTAAATCTATTTTTGTACTTGTATGTTTGTTACACAGGTATGACTAAGACTATTAGGGCATACCGTGGATTGTGACATGTTTTTGCACGAAAGGGATTTCAATGTGTGATACAGCTGTTTCACTACTACTACCACCACTCCATGTCACGCAGAGAGCAGGATGTACAAAATAATCATATTGCAATTTTTGTTTTAATTAATATTGCAATAGCGATTTTAGTTGTTTTTGCTTTTTCATACATGCTACATTCAAAATGTATTCAGTACACGAGACGTTTATAACAAAACATTTCTTAGACTTTATATACATTTAAACGGCACCACATTGTGTCTGGACTGAACACAACTCAGCATTTGCAGGTAAAATAATTTCACCTGTCGTTTACAAATTAAACCAGCCATACGGCGACTAACGGAAACTCTGATTCTGAATTAAATAATAAATATAAATATATAAATTTAAATATATTATTAAATCAAATTGCAGCCATACGTGATTTAGAAATTGCATGTGCTCAAATTGTGATTGTTATTGATTAATTGCACAGTCCTACTCTCCATTTATTTGATATGACACAGTTAACATCTAACTGCATTTCTTGTTCTGAAGGATTTTCACCTGCTGCTATCATTTTCTAAGTCACTCTTAGGTACAAGTCAAGCTGTGCTTTTTTTTTTTAAGTGTTCGTCATCATTGTGGTGTATCGTAATATCTTTTATAAAAGTAAATTAATACCGTAATAAAGATATTTATTTTTAGCAGGTCTGATGTTTCTTTTTAGTCTATTTATAGTCTGCCATTGTGTATGAGAGAGCGCAAGTGGTTAGATCAGAACAAGCTAAAACAACAACTTCAAGTCCTTGTTCTTGTTCCTTGTTCCTTTTTACAAATTGATTATTGGGTGTTTTTACTAAATACATTCATGCTTGAAAACGTTTTAAACACCAATGATGGTTTTGAACTTGTAATAATAATCGCACTGTCATCATTCAGAATCAAACCTTTCCTGTTTTGCAAAGTCCACAGCAAACAGACGCCATACTGTCTCTTTACAGACGCCATACTGTCTCTTTACAGACGCCATACTGTCTCTTTAAAGTATTTTTGTGATTTTGCAGAAGCTGTGATCTGATATCATTGTCCCTTTGCCATCAAAGTTTAGTCGCATACAGAGAGTGAGTTACTTGTGCAAATTAGGATCAGCAGGAGAGAATTGAAAGGTAAACTCCAAAACAATTGGAGCTGCTCAAAATCAAAAGGAAAAGTTGTTTACGCCCAGGGGTATGATCTTACTCCGTTTTTCAAGAGGCAAGGGATTATTTATTCAAATCTTATTGCCACTTTGAAAACATCAACAGCCCTGTTTCAGAGACATTAAACTCTAAAAACCAACACTAGCTTGTTCTTATTTGAGTGGCCTAGATTTATCCGGGGGCTTACTGTGGCAGGAAGTGAACCTCATTGCCCTTTAAAAAAACCCACACCAAAGCTTAATAATTTCTCTGTCTTCACTGCTGTGTATCACTTCAGAGAACACGAGTACGTCCGGGTGTGCGTGTAATTATTCAAATATTTGTTTTGTTGGTGCTGAGTCAGGCATCAACAGTTAGGAGCAAAACAGGTTTGACGGGAGTTAAAGGAAACAGAAAATAGATAGGCCAGAGGTGCTTGCGTCATTTGGAGCGAGCAACAATAACAGTGTTTCAATCGTACTTTGAAGGCGTCAGGTCTCTTTGTGGTTCTTTACAACTGTCTGGATGGACTTTAAAGAATGAAGAGTTAAGCCAGCAATGTCACCTTTCTGTATGGTGAACTGATGCAATTTCAGCATGTTGCTCTTTGAGAACAGTCACTCCCTCAGGTTGAAAGCATTATTATAGAACAAGAGCAAGTGAGAAATTAAATTAAGCTACAGATGTTGCAGGTGACCACATATAAAGTGTCCTGAACAGGCCAAACCAAATAGAATCCTAACTCCAATTCAGATTGTGATTTAATCCATATATCCTAGTGTGAACAAGTCATACAAAATTTGACTGTGAAGGAAAGGATGGGTACAACAGATTTCTTTACAGTGATGGAGGCTAATGCAATACGAACACTACAGTATGTTTGTTCAAACGTCTGGTGCTCACACATGACACCTGTCCAGAAGTTACTAGCCAGGTCAGGATATGCTTTTGGTGAAAAGCTTGAGTGGATTATTTTTAATCAACCAGCTTCATGAACAACAGGACATCAATGTAGCCTGGCCAGTTTGTCTTCTTGACTGTTTTTAATAAGGGACTTGGGTCGCCTAAGAGTGGCACAGGGAAACACTCCAGCGACATTCAAATGTGATTGGTCAGTACAGAATTAGCAAAGAGATTCATTGGTTTATGACGCTTCGCCAGACTGAGTTTCTGTATAGCGAATATACAGAGCTCACGTCAGGCTGTGCCAGGTTAATATCAATGAGCTATAGAACTAAAATTTAATTTAATTTAATGAAAGTGAATGGTTATACAAAAAATGAAATCCAAGCCTAAGATCCGGGGCATATTTCCCTGCAGTGTGAACGCAGTCTCAGTGTCAGTGTGGCGTCTATTATGAGTTATGAACGGCCCATTAGTCTAGTCAGCTGTGCAGCCCCTCCGAAGTTTTACAGCCACACATTTCCCTTAACATCACCTAATTAATCTCAGGCACATAATTAATTTGCCGTCTCGCCCCACATGCAGCAGGAGAGCTAAAACCGAGGATTAATGGCCTTGCCCTGCTCTTGTCTCCCTCCTGCTCCTTTGTAACCAGATCAGTAGTAGAACTTTGTAGGCCCGATCACCCCCTCCGCTCCGTCCCCGCGTCTCTCTTTCTCTTAATGGGCCCACACTGGTCGTTCCTGAAGGGGCCTGTTTCCTCAAACATCACAATCAGCTATTCTGGACTCTTTCAAAGGATGATGTGATCCGATAGAGCTCGGCAGCCCCTTGTGCAGTGAACAGAGCTGAGGCTAACTTTAATTGGAATAGATTTATTTGTCCGCTGAATGTGTGAAGCCCTGCAGAAATAATGTCCCTCTCTCCATCCCTCACTTTCCCTTTCTGTCTGGTACACAAGAAGATAAAAACAACTCCACACATGTTAAAGACAAGGGATGACCTCAAAGTATGACCTCTGACAGAATTTGTGTGCCTGACTGCATAATTTTTGTTTAGCAGTGGTGGAATGTAACGAAGTATTTGTACTTAGTTACTGTACTTAAGTAAATTTTTATGTATCTATACTTTACTTAAGTAAAAAAAATAATGAATACTTTTACTTTTACTCAAGTAGATTTTTCAGCAATTATCTGTACTTTTACTCCACTACATTATTAAAATGCGTGTCGTTACATCCTTCCAAATCTTGCATGAAAAAAATTTTAGTCGACTGACGTTTTGGCGTTGCTGGCCAATGCATGTTGAAACAGATCAGAGATCTGATTGGTCAAAGAACTCATGCGCTCAGCGCGCGTTTTGAAACAACACAAGCGGAACTGTTGTAAATCGAAGAAAAGGACACGGTAGACACCAAATATCAAACATGGACGAAGAGCCAACAACGTCGACTGAGCGTGAGCCTGTGCCCTGCAGCTCTGATTCTGAGAGACATCCCTGGCCTTATTTAAGCAAGTTATTTGAATTTAAAGGTTCAAAGAATGACTCCTGGCGTTTTCAATGTGTCAAGTGCCTACCTCAACGCAAAGAACTGTTGGCGTTTAAAAACTCCCCTTCAAATTTGAAGAAACATATAGAGGTAAGACATGCAATGCTAATTATTAATATTTAAGTTACAAACTTGCTATGACATGGTGCTATGACTGTTATAGAAAAACGGATGTCAACATAACAAAAATATTACACCAGTATAATATTTGTTTGACGTAAGTTAGTGGTACCCTAACAGGGCAACTTCTTTAGCTGGTTATTAGCACAGCAGGGACGATAGCTTGCTAGTACGTTACATTTTGGAGATGAGCAAACTACTGCTATATCAAATTTTGTTTGGTGCTTATTTTTTTCTCATTCTAATGTGTTATACATTATTAGCCTAATGCTTTTGGATTTTCTGTAATCAATGGAGTATAAGCCTCAAATGCAGTTTTAGCTACGTTTTTCCCCATGCAGGCCTAGGTAAAGGACTAAAGCAACTGTTGTTGAGCAGAATAAACTGGTCATACAAATTTGATTAAAGTGTTCAGAATAACACTCACCTGTGTACTTTTGAGTTTTTTTTTACTGCTCTTAATAGTATAGTAAAAATAAAATAAATTGTATGTCATAATTGGCTTAGCCTAATTATTATTTGAGTAATAAGTAAATAACCAGATTTTTACAGTGTCAGTATTGCACAACAACTCTTTCCAGTACACAATAGATATTGTTTGTGATTGTTACAATTGAACAGCCCAGACATTGATACAACTGATTTTTACTTTTACTTTTACTTAAAAAAATACTTTAAAGTAAATTTAAAAGTATGTACTTATGACTTTTACTTAAGTAAGATGTTGATGTAGTAATTATACTTTTACTTAAGTATATATTTTGCAGGGTAGTTGTACTTTTACTTAAGTACTAAACTTAAGTACTTCCTCCACCACTGTTGTTTAGTAAAAGTTGCACAAGCATTGCATCAAATGTACATTTACTCCTGAACGCACCAAGTTATGTATGTTCTTAGCTAATGTCTCTTAACCTTTCAACAACAATCTATATGAAAAACTCTATGTGCTATAAAAGAGGTTAAAACAAAGGCATCTGGACAAGTATTATCTGATCATCATCTGGACGTAGGTTGTAACCTGAAAGTGATCTTCCTGTGTTGTCTAGATGTTTCTGTTTCTTTACACTTTGGTCAACAATAGGCTAACACTACCTTTATACAAGCCACCAAAGTCCTGCAACTCAAGAAATTAAAATACAGGTTGGTTGTTGGTAGTGACTTCTAGGTCAGCATCCTGTGTGGTTTTGTGCTGTCAAGCCCAGTTATGATATTATTTTCTGCCAAATCTGAAAAGAATATCCTGTGTAGTCATTACATTTCCAGGAAGCGGCCCTCAGTCATTGTTCATCTCACCTCAAAACCAAAGCAAACATAGAAAAGCTTCTTGGAAACATAGCAGAAATTCATTGAATTCATACGCTTGTGTCGTGTAAATGTTAAACCAAGCGCTTTTATTTAAACAAACCACCACCTGGTGTTTTCTGTTATTTGAAATGAGCATTGAATTTCAAACTGTTTTTTATTTATTATCTTTTTAGGTGAAGTGTGGACAAGCTGTTTTTAAAAAGACAAACAAAAGAGTGGCGCTAAAACAATAAACAGTGGGATTTACATTTGTGCACAAACCATATGTCTATGAGCTTGTCTCCATTAAGTCTCTGTTTTTGCTTAAATCTTATTGTAATGCATATTTACAGTTGTTATAGTGTTAAAAAAATGGAAAAAACCATAGTCTCATCTGTTTGTTTGTTTGTTTGTTTGATTGTTTGTTTTTATTTTTTTGTCAATGCTGGATGGAGTAATACCTTTGTGACGGAGCAGAAACATTAATTTGGCTCTAAAAAAAAGACTTTTTAAGACTTTTATTTTTTATTGCATAGTTTTATTTGCAACAAAGTTATATTTATACCACATTTATAGTGTTATACCTTCATCTACAATAAAAAATATATTTGATTTGAGCCAGTTCTGTTAAATCCAGCCCATTCTGTTGCCTCTCGTTTACACAACGCCAGTGTTTTCACGCCTCAAAAATGCAAACTTTTGAATCTGGCCCAGGAGGTGTTTTGCTAAGGCTGCTGCTCCATTCTTGTTATGGGCTCGACACACTGGGGGCAACTAACGATACGATTGGCAAAACTCATCGCTGCCGTGTGAAAATCCAACACACGGGGGACGATGAAAAGTAGCAACACGCGGCAGCGGCACACTATGTTTCAGAGCGAGTTGTGAGTCTTCCACAGATGGCTGTCAAATTGGAAGGAATTATGGGATGTATAAGCAGTTTGGAGGCAAAAAAGCGGCAAATATGAAGCAATCTACAATTTTGCTTGAATTGAACTTTGCTTGATTTTACTGTTGAGCAACAACAAGAAAATAAACACAACTCTGGGTTCATCCTACTTTAGAAACTAGGAAAGAACCTGGTAAATACAATAATTTAATTAAGGACCTCAAGGCTGATTATTATTATTATTATCCTAATAAATTATTATTATTTTTATTATTCTCTGCCCTGAACTATAATAATAATAGTTCAGGGCAGAGACTGTTTCTTGTCCGGAAGAGACCTTGAAGCACACTGTCAGCTCCTTGGTTTATCAATAAAACCCTTGTTGATTGGTTGTAGTGTCCGGCAACGGCGATAAGTTTCTTGGTCACAACTCTGCGTGTGCACAACCGCATGCACGAGCGCAAAAATTCCCAAGCACTAGACTCGCAATTATAGCATTGTCACCCGAGCTCCATTGGAAAGGAATAAAGAGCGAGTGACGTCGATGTTGAGCCCATAAAGCTGGCGTCTTCTCAACAATGACGTCATAGGCACAACATGCATGTGAAACCAACAACAGAAAACCCACTCCCTTCATGCATACTGTATGCACTACATCATTTGGGCGTTTTGGGGTGTATTGTAAGGTTGCCGTATCAAAGCATGTAAATGGCCCCTAAGTATTGGAAACTTGTAATCTCGGAAAGATCTGGTTGATCACGACAGCCCTGTCTCCTCCTCCACCCTAGCTCCTGGAGTACAAGAAGCTGTGCACTGGTTTCCATGAAAAGTTATTAATCCATACCGGAGGAAGGTTTATTTTTTTCACTTTGGCCATGAACTGAGACAAATCTTTGATGAGTAAAAGTGCTCCAACAAAAAAAAAAAAAAAAGACAGAGCAAAAGCAGTAAGAACGCAGAACTGACGTGATGCACCGCTAATGCATTTGGTGTTAGGCAGATGTTAACTGGATATAATGTATGGTTCACTTCAGGATCTATTATTCTTCAAAGACTCAGTACTGCACATTTTAATTTAATGTATCGATGTTTTTGTTAATCAATAATTAAACACAAATCCCCCAGAATCACAATAAACTGACGTTTGTTTCTCACACCTCTTCCTTCCTGACCATTTCCCTGAACTACTCTGCCCAGGGTCGACTTTTCATCTCTTTGTAAACATTCATGCCAAGGGTGTAGTAACATTTCTTTCCCATTCCCTCCTGCACGAACAAAAAACACTTTCGTCAGTAAGTGACAACATTACTGTGAATAAATTGAATCACTTTCTTGAATCACTTCCGACTAAATACCATATGAGTCAACGTTATGATTTCCTCTCACAGCCCATCACGCAAATCATCAATTCCCCAGTGTGTTTATTATTGCTGTGAGCATTTTCATTCTGCATCTTGACATGGCAACATATAACGTAAAACTATTAGATCAGAAAAATGTGGTTTAACATTGGAGTGAGCCGCCCTCTTGGTCCTGTTTACCCTCTCGGAGCTAATGGAATGTAAATACACACGTCATTAGCGGGAGGTTACAGGGAGGGAGAAGGGTCTTTGCTCTGTGATGTATGTGCTCATGTTCCCATCGTTCCTTCATCTCAGCCAGGGTTAACACGGGCCCCCACTGTGCCAGCCAGTCATCGCCGCGCTGCCCTTATCAGTCATTGCCTGGCAGAGGAATAAGCCTCCATGGCCAATAATAACTCCTCACAGACACCTCCACACAGGAGAGCCGCAGCTGGGACCACAGATAGACCTCACATTCCCGGTGTTAGCGATTAAGCTCCTATGTCAGTCCTTAGAGAGTGGGAAACCACACTGGTGTAGTCAAGCCCACACTAACCAAAACTTTTAGGGACTTAAAACAGGTCAAGAACAAGACTAGTGCATAAAACCAGCCAATAAGAAGAGGCTGTTTATTGGCTGCTGGCATCACACATAAATTCAATGTTTGTGCTTCAAAAACCTGTTCTGATGATAGATTGTTTCTGTACAGATGCTTCAGAGTTTATCAGCACTGCTTTTAAAAAATCAAGGGCTGTGCAGAATTACTACGTCTTTTGTGTAATGACTGTAGCAGCGGGGGGTTCACAGCGCTCCCTACTGGCTTGGTAGAATTTCATGTCTAAAGACTTGAGCGTATCCATGTGACCGCAGATAGTTTTGATTACACAGTTGCGTTCTGGGCTGTTTGTGTTCTGATGGTGAGTAAAGTCCAATTTCACCAGCAAAGACAAACTCAGACTTTTATGTTGTGTTGACGTTGACTAAAATCTTGTTATGGAACTGACTGATCTTGATTTAAGAAAGTAAATCTTCATAAGCAGTGGTGTATTTACTGCAGCACGATTAGACAAGAAAAGTTGTTCTTAGTTTATTCTTAGGGCATTTCACACCTGACCGCACCATGGTCTGCACTAAGAACTTACAAATTCTTTGTGTTTAATTGGTTGGGATCTCCTGCATTTGACCTGAAAGTACGCAATATCAGCAACATTTAGTATTTAACAGAACATTATAAAGACAAGCCTCATTTACTATTGCTTATTTACACCTTTTTCACCCAATCAACAGACCTCAGTGTTTAGTTCTACCACAACTAAGGCCAAGGTATTTCCAAGTGGTCTGGTGTGGAAAGTTTAGTCCTGACATTTTAGTCCTGACACCTGTTCAGGTCTCAAATAGTCCCTTTTGTCCCTGATGTCACCTGATGCCTCTAGAGATACATTTCAGACACAATCCCCTCTGTCCAAATGACATAATCACACAGTTAGGTCTGGAGACATGAAAACGAAGCACGTCTACTACATACATGTGATTCAAATCAAAGGTAAGTGGCATTGTGCACAGATCACATCACAAAATTTGTCTTTACGTGGAATGTTGTAAAAAGCTGCTGCTTATTGGAGCCATGTGTTGGCAGCTCCCAGTGGTAGTAGTGTTGTGCTCCAGAGCGCTCTCCTGTTCCAGGTCAATGAACAACAAAACACATATTAATGATGTTTTAATTAAGCGCAACATGGTTCTTCTAAAGGGGGGGGCTCTGTAAATGCAAACAGAGGCTGATGTCATTTCTCCCCAGAAAGACTCTGATGCTTTCTATACTGTTTTCATTTGCGTCCACAAGTATTTTGCAAAATGAATCTCATATCTCCCAAATGTCAAAGCGAGCAAATAGAAAACCGGTGGTAAGTGTGCTCGCTCTTTATAAGATGAAATTACATTCAATCAGGAAGCACAGGGAGAGAAAGCTCCCCTCGCCTTGTGCCAACGTCTGGAAACACAGAGAACCCAACCTATTTACCTTTTCATGATTTACTAAACCTCTTCACCTGCAAGAGCTCAAATGTAATGTTCTACAAGACTCACATGGAACATCACCCTCTCACAGTCCGCTCCTTGTGTGAGCTTCATCTTCTAATGGTCTTCTAATGTTTCGCTCTCTTGTGTGGCACTTGAATCAGTTGTTAATAGTTTGTCAGATTTATTTTTGCACTCAAGATGACATGGACAATTTCTAGTATTGGAAGGACCTTTGAGCGTTGGTCCAGAGGAATGCAGGAATGTTTTTCTTCAGCCAGCTCCATCACGTAGGTCATTTTGGCTTGTGGTTGAGTCAAAAGTCTAAGCAGTGAACACCTCTCAGTTTACATGAAAAGGTGAATAATTCCAGCACTCTACCACAGATTCATCTTAAATATTTACTTTAAATACATGCAATTTTTGTATCTTCAATGCCCGTTTCTTGTAGCATTGCATTTACCACCTGGCGTCTACTCCTCATTCCTTATCCTGATTCAGCCTGTGGAGCGTAATCAGTGAGGGGATGTAAGTTTGCATGATTGGGCCTTCAGCACTGAGAGGTTGAAAGATGGCAACCTGGGAAGAGACAGGTCAAATATTTTTCCAGTGAAGGAAGGAGGGGTGTGTTCATGTGTAGCTGGACATCACCCGTATGTCAACACCAACTGTATCCATTTAGTGGCAAGTGCCTTTTAAATATAACCAACCTAGAATCTTATTCACTTATTCAGTTAGTTAGGTATTTTGTCACTTTTCTAACAAACTTGTCTCGAGCTGTCTCTCACTAAAACCAGATATGAAACACTATCAGCCTTTCTCTCGTCGCTCACATTGACTCGAAACGCTTGTCTTCATAAAAATTCACGCTCGCACATCACACAGATACATTTAATCAGGTGTTTTTAGCCGCTGACCTTGGTCACCAAACATAAAGACGGTGTGCATCAGCAGCATGAAAACCAGATGTGCGTCGAAGTCACGAGGAGCATCTGTAGATTTCTGAGATTCTCTGTGAAGTCGAGGAATTCACATAAGCTGCTGAAAAACGCGCTACAGAATGCAGATCAAACAGTTTCAACCGACGATCCCGCGCTGCACTTTCTCACACATGCCTGCAGATGTTTTCAGGTTCCTCCTGGCGAGACTGAGACGGAGCATTAAAAGTCCCCCAGAGAGACGCAAATGGGGATAAGACACAGAGAGAGAGCATTGATCTAGTTGTGTAACATGCTTCCGTTTGCCATAGGTCAATGAAATCCCATCAGCTTTTTCCGCCCTTGGTCAATATCCATCTGAAGCACCTCGACAGACAGACATCCACTCACCTTCAGACACTTGTTCATCCCCCAGACGCCACTTTCAATGAGACAAACTCAGATTAAATCAGAAAAGGTTAGTTAAAACGGAACTCAGCACTGTTCGTTAGTATCTTTAAATGCAAATCACTTTATAGGCTGAAAATACAACAAAAGCCACTGTTCATATCTATTATTTTTCTCAAGCAGAGTCAACGTAAAGTGCAAAAGGAAGAAATGTAGAGTGGATCCCATTACAAGATTGATACTTAAAACACGTCCTGAATATGTTATACTGCAACAAACAAATTCCCCACAGACTTCAACTTCAAGAACCTTCTGTAAAGCCATTGATGGAAGACCAGCAACGTTTAAAAGGCTTTGACATTGTTTTGTTTTTATAAAATATACTTTTGAACATTCTCAGACTGTCACAACATCATCAGCATGTGCAAAGCCGTTGTTCAGACTGGGCACAGACATAAAAGCCCAAAACATATTTGACTGATACACTATTCAGCAACTTTCCGTTAGAAATACAGTAAATGGCAGCTGTCTTTGTGATTATATCCTCTATGTATGTCCCAGTGTGATAGTAGTATGTTTAATTGGAAGCTGAATACAGAAAGTCTAAAAGCCAGTACTCAGTTGAAATCTGAAGAACAAAAAGATGTGATGGCTTTGTGTTTATGGCTGCTCCCTCAGGTGTTTTGACTGTTCTCCTATTCACTTGAGCGTGAACACTGGAGAGTGCATATTCAAATATCTGCTGTTAACAAATTAATTTCCAGTCTATTTCAGGGCCGACATTATTCAGCTGAACTCTGCAGCCTCCGTTTGGAAGGTGGTTCTCATAGTTCAACTCTGAGTCACTGAGGCTGTTTTACATATTACCTTGGCAACTGGCTTTTTTTAATCATTAGCCTGTTTAGAGTTGCCCTAATAGTTGTTTCATTCTAAGTGAGACATTTGGTATGGAAATGTGACTCCTCCCTGCTTTGACAAAACCAGGCTCTCAGCGAAAAAAAAAAAAAGTATTTGGTTTCGAAACCTAAAAACAAGAGCTGCATTAGCATATCAAGGAGCTGCATGAAAAAGATATTCTAAACATCTTCCCAGCGGACATCTGACAATAGATGTCTGCTTTCATTGGTGTTTAACCACATGGATCCCACTCATGTTATCCAGATAGTTCTCATGTCCTCTGCACTGAGGCATAAATTTAAATCTTCTTTTCCACATTGTTTTTTTTTGTTTCCATATATAACAACAATAAACAATCACCTTGTTAGAGCTGTCTGCTGTCTACAAACTGTTTACACTTTCCTCTGCAGGATCATTTAATTCCAGTTGTGGAATTACTATTTGTAAATTCCCATATTTTGACAGTGTTGACTAATTGTACATTTTACTTTTCAGGATTTGCACCCTCTAAAAAATCCAAATGTTATGTAAAAAAAAAAGGTTCAAGAAAAAGCATCTGGACTCAGTTTTCAAGGTGAAGATGTTTCGTCTCTAATTCCAAGAGACTTTATCAGTTCTGAGATCAACTGGTAAGAGAGCTGAGCTTATATCTCTAGAGGGATATCTTAGTTTCAGTTTGACCTGAAACTAAACCTGACGGACCAGGCTGTTCTGGTCTCACAGTCGTTGGCCAAATGTTATGTCCTGTTATTGATCTAGAAGAATAAATCTGTATAAGTGAGTGTGGGGAATTGTGTTGATGTTGTGGATGTTCTTGTGAGTGCCCAGCCACATCCTGTCACAGTTACATAGTGGACTTTCTGTCTGTACACTTTACACTGTCTGTAAAGAAGTTCTTCTTCTTTAGTGTCAGGGAACCATTTAAAAGAGTGGTTTTAAAATTTAGTAGCCAATGTTGCCTTTCAACATTCTATGCAGATGTTCAGGAAGTGTTACAGAGTTTTGATTTGAGATAGTGTAGTTCAGAGTGTGAGTGCACATAACTGCAACCACATTCAGAGGTCAGGTCAGTTATCTGAGTGCTGTTTGTGAGGCACAAGCGACAGAAGCGAAGTGGCCCTGCGGTTTTGCTTCAGTGTGATAGCGCCATACGTGGGGGGTGGTGGTTCTCAAGGGGACGGGGGGTGCATTAGATGCTGTCTGGCGTCTGAGAGGTGAGAGAGTGGGAGAGAGGCTTAATGTCTGTCTACTTCTATTTCCCTCTTAATTTCACACACTGTTGAGTCAGCCTATTGACTGGCTGCTTATGGCGCGGCTGGCGCGCAGAAAAGCAGCGCATATAAGTCTTCCTCATTGCTCCATTTCACCATGTAGGACCTGCACTTATTTAATAAGTCCACGCCAGGCCCATTCTCACCCAGCCGCGCGTTTTGTAGCCTGCCTCCTACATGTCTGTGTGTGTGATGCACTTATCAGGTTGTTACAGCAAGCATCCCACCGGACAGTGTGTCGCTGTTGTACATGCACTCTGAAGCCTCTTAGCACCTCTCAGTCCCATGTGTGCTCAGCTTCACAATCACCACTCTCCTGCACTCTGAAGTCTGAAGTTGCTCGAACTTTTTAAGATTTCACACAGAGTGGAGGATTTTTTTTTCTTTTCATCCAACCGTACAAGATTAAAGCGCTGCATTGAATTCATCTTCCTGAAAAGTTTCATAATGCTCTCGGAACAACTGTCTTAAAGTTGCAGTAGGAAGAATACGGAAACCATTTCAACAATTTTTCAAGAAACTAAATAGGATTTTACTTTCAATGAGCTGCCTTGCCAACACATTTCCAACTCAAATGGGCTTTATTTTCAAATTCCTGTTTTACACTGACATAAGAAGAAGGCTTGTGTTACATTTTCAGCAAACCTGAAAATGTTGCCATTATTAATAATTACATGCTGTTATTGTCCACAAATATGGTTACATTGGGATAACTGGAAAAAATTCATCTTGAGTTAATCAACAAAAATGGAAAAGATAAGAACAGTATGATGTTGAATTGTTATTGTAAACTGGCCTTCAAAAACAGGAAGGCCAGATTAGAGTTTGCCAAACAACATCTAAAAAGCCTTCACAGTTCTGGAACAACATCCTATGAGACCAAGATCAACTTGTCCCAGAGTGATGGGAAGAGAAGAGTCTGGAGAAGGAAAGAAACTGCTCATGATCCAAATCATAGCACCTCATCAGTGAAGCATGTGGGGGTAGTGTCATGGAGTGGGCATGTATGTCTGCCAATGGAACTGGTTCTCTTGTATTTATTGATGATGTGACTGCTGACAAAAGAAGCAGGAGGAATTCTGAAGTGTTCTGGGCAATATTATCTACTCATATTCGGCAGAAATTCTTCAGAACTCATTGGACGGCGCTTCACAGTGCAGATGGACAATGACTCAAAGCATACTGTAAAGCAACTAAAGAATTTTTCAAAGGAAATAAGTGGAACAAGTGGAATGTTATACAAGACTGAAGGGAAAATTCCCCAAGAACAAACAGGAACTGAAGACAGTTGCAGTAGAGGACTGGCAGAACATCACCAGGGATGAAACCCAGCGTCTGGTGATGTCTATGCGTTCCAGACTTCAGGCTGTTATTGACTGCAAAGGATTTGCAACCAAGTATTAAAAAGTGAAAGTTTGATTTATGATTTTTAATCTGTCCCATTACTTTTGGTCCCTTAAAAAGTGGGAGGCACATATACAAACACCGTTCACCTGATTTAGATGTAAATACCCTCAAATTAAAGCTAAAAGTCTGCAGTTAAAGCACATCACCATCAAATCCATTGTGGTGGTGTATAGAGCCAAAAATATTAGAATTGTGTCACTGTCCCAATATTTATGGACCTGACTGTAAATTATACAGATTCATTACTTAATGAGATAATAATAATAACAATTGTGTGACAATACAGAAATCTCCCACACTCCGTGAAGGTAGCTAACACAATGGTTTGCAGATACTCAGGTGTGCTTCAGCTAAACTAGTGCGACTGACAGAGTCGGGAAAACAAAAAGCTAATAGAAAATATAAAGAGGCAAACAGGACATTCTTATCTAAAGGGGAAGAGTTATATTTTTATAAAAAGAAATGAGTGACTGTTTTGCTTACTTTGCCAAACTTTACTGTCTCAATTCAAAGCCTCAAACCTGGAGCGCCATTTCACCTTTGTCCATACAAACACGGCCAAAGTATTTTCCAAAGGCACAAGGTAAACTGCTTGAAAATTCAAGTAGAAAAGCAAAATATTTTTCTCTGAAAATTTACAACACCATGTTTAATACTCTGAAAACTCTGTGTAATATGTATACCAGCCAGGCCAGTAGGGGCTCTATAAACATAACTAATGCAACAGTAGTTAGACACAATGAAGAAGCAATGCCAAAGATAATTTTTGATCAACTCTGAAGCCTCAGTAAGTCTGACTTTATATAAGTTTGTGTTTTAGTGAGGAGGTCACAGACAGCTGCCTGTTGATCACTATTTTAGTCTTCCAATGTTGTTGTTGAAGCCCGGTTCTTAGACTGAACACAGAATTCAATCAGGCATATCAGGAAATGCTATTAAATAAATGAATGTACATTTAAGTTACAGTGGTATTATATCCTTAAGAGACCCCTATGATTTAACGTTGAATCTGGAGACAATATAATCCTGGAGACAGAGTCAAACCTGGGCATGACTCATCGACTGAAATCCACTGTTTTCTGACTATAACACTCATCTTAAAAAACACCAGCCGCTAAAGCAGACTTTCTGTGGACGTCAACAAAGCAGAAATTGGATGCAGACCTTTTGACCACAGAACCATAATGTTCCAAAGATTGCTTTCCGTGACTTTTATCCCCTTCAATCTGCAAGCTAATCTTTTCCCAAATCAAAGAAAGTTGCTCCAACAGTTTCTTGTTGGAAGATTCAATAAAACAGCCACAGACAGTAAATCAAGTCTGTCTGCTGCTGAAACGGCAACGCTTTGTGAAATTGGCCTTGCTTTCTAGGTCGTAGGGATGAATAAGGTAAGTAAATCACCAACTTGTAATCTGTCTGCTGTCACCTCGTCCCCGCACTAAAGGCTCTTATCGGCCGCGACAGTGCCGGAGCCATTTTGTTTGCTGGGCTTAAATGACATTACATTGGTCATGAAGGAAGATAAGGCATTTCATGAAATGTGAGGCCCCTTAACGGATTTTGACAGTCAGGCGATATTCAGACGGAAGAGAGAAGAACGGCAGAAACGAGATACAAAAATATGTGTAAGATATGAGTGCAGAACGGGGCTGTGCATTATATCTAGATGATTCCAAAAGGTGCGTCCGAGATCGTTAAACGCCACAAAAAAAGCTACAACTGCAGATTTATTTATATCCAGGGGCGTATTTTTCATAATATATGAAAAATACAAGACTGTTATCAGCACAGCGTGGTATACTGTGCTGTTTGGATGCATTTTGTGTGTGTTTTCCTGGTTTCTTGTCACAATACATGCCACAGTCATGGAAGCCGCAGCAATATGTCTGCCCCTGTGATTTGTTATTCACTGAACCACATCTCTAGAGTAATGGATTTACTGCCGTGCCCTCTAAAGACGACTGAAGGTCAGCCCTTACCTTGGAGATGCCATTTGCCGCGCGATGCAATTGTTAATACGCAGCTTTGAGCAAAGCGGAAAGAGAAAAACATTCATATACAGGCATTTAGAATTCCAGCGATGGAGAAAGGAGAGCCGAGAGCCGGGGATTAGGAGGGCAAAGGCACAGCTGTTCTCCAGATTTCTCCTCAGTTTCTTGCCCTCGACTTTCTGCAGTTTGGGTCAAAATAATCTTAACTGTATAGCAACCTCTGCAAAACTGCACACATTGCTGTTAACTCTGGGGGGAACTTCACCTTTGACCTTGACAATGTGTGAGGTTTGTCAGAGGGCACAGGTTGTTTGGTTTTTCACCTGATTGTGTACGAGGAAAATTTTCCATCTCCTGGGTAAGAAGAAAAGGGATGTACAATGCTTTTTTCTATCATAAAAATATTATTCATTCATTTTCTACCGCTTAGTCCCGTTAGGGGTCACGGGTGACTGGAGCCTATCCCAGCAGCTTTGGGCCTGAGGCGGGGTACACCCTGGACAGTGGCCAGTTAGTCGCAGGGCTAACATTTAGAGACAGACAGTGACAGACAACCATTCACTCTTACATTCATTCACTAGGGACACTTTAGAGTTGCCAGTTAACCTAAACATGCATGTCTTTGGACGGTGGGAGGAAGCCGGAGTACCCGGAGAGAACCCACAGTAACACGTGGAGGACATGCAGACTCCTCACAGAAAGACCAGAGTCGGCCGAGAATGTTTGAGTCGGCCGGGTTTTGAACTCACGACCTTCTTGCTGTGAGGCAGGAGTGCTAACCACTCTGCCACGTGCACCCATAAAAATATTATATAAGACAAATAATTTTTCAGTTCAGTTTCATCATTTCTGGTTCTGTGAGAAGTGTGTTTTGACCCTTTAGTTGCAAGACCTATGTAAAGTGACAAAATACAGACATTGGAATATTGTCAGCCCTTCTGTAAGGATCTACGGTAGCCCAATAGGGACATGCTGTTGCCTTCGAACAAACCCAATGGAAAGAGATAAGAGTTCACTTTAAACAATACAGTGACAAAATCAGTTCAATACATAAATGTCTTAAAGAATAGTTGCTCAAAATCAAACCTGAGTGTGCTTCTCCTCCAGCAGTGCTCAGTTTGTCCACTCTGGGAAATTGTTGGAATAGGAAGTACTGGCTCCTTCCACTATGTTCTATAGAGCTTTTGCCTATTTTTCCAAGACAGGCCAATGCAAAGATTGTTATTTGAATGCACTTATGGACAGAAAATTTTCATAGTTATGTCCCTTTTTGTTCAACTATATACCACAAAATGTTTGCACAACGAACGCATGTTTACCCAACCAGAAATGACTTTATATTTTGAATGTATGATTCATTTACAAGTAGGTGCTGTTTGCAATGAGACAACTTTAGTGCAGTTTGTCTGAAATCTCCACTCTACTCTTACAAGAATCTAATCCAATCTCCTAAAGCCTTTACATTACCTTACATTAGCTATTTAAACACAGAGGTATATTTTTCCCCAGCACAGTCTGTTTTGTGCACAATCCCTTTATATACACTTAAAGCATGCATTTAGCCATGCATTCAAAGCAGCATTATATCAGTAGTTCAATAATTCTCTTGTCTGGCACTAGTCATTTATATACCAATACAGTATATTACTATTATTTCTTACTATTCAATACATTGTGCACAACAGAGTATATGTCACTGAGGTATTAGCTAAAGTTTCCTCCCCAGTGCACAGACAGAGCATTAATGTCTCAGTTTGATGTAATAATTTCATCGCCTTGCTCAGAGCTGTTGTGAATATGTAGGACAGACTTTTTTCACTCAAAACCTCACTGTACGCCTTCAAAAAAGTCTTCTCGAGCTTGTCATGAGATAAACCACTGTCGCACTGCCAATGCCAATTCTTTTAAGCGATTGCTGCATATTTCCTACAGTCCCAAGAGAAACAGTTTGGAAGCTTCAGAAGTATTCAACCAGGAGGCATGTAAGACACAGAAACTCTACATCAGCTATTTACACAATCAAAAGTATTGATATTAATTCAGGTAAATGAGTACACAAGATTGTACTCCTAATGTGACATGGATTAATTTTCTGAGAATAAATTGCACGTTCGGTTTCATTTTTGATCTATAACTCCCACCTCTTCCCTTCTTCCCTTTACTGAAATATTTCCCAAGAGAAAAAGGTGGCTCAGAGCTATATCGCAATCGATCTTTTTGTTTCCTGTCCCTAAGGCGCAGGAGTATGAGACCGAAATAGTGTGTAGCATGTTTTAATCATACTCCAGCTTAAACCTGCAGAAAGTAAAGCTGTAGCATGTTCGAGGATGTCCATCCAGTTATTACAGACATACAGTACATACCATTTTACTACAGCATCATATTATATTTAAGTGTTTGAAATAGCTCTCCCTGGTGAAATGTTGTGTCAAAATAAAACTAAACACTGTCTTCCATAAAAAACACTTAAATATTTGGTTCCTTTGATGCACACTTTGCACTTTACACAGACTCTTTTAGCTGTTAACTGGGAAAATATGACCTGAAGAATCTGATGATAAATAGAAGTGTCAATAATAATAATAAATCTGGAGCCAGTCTGAACTAAACCAGCTGCAAAAATGACACTTTGTCTTTTCAGTGGGTATACTGACTTTGGCTTTGTTTAGGTGACACTAAATTAGTACATTTATGCCTTTTGTATTGTCATATTTATATAACATTGCCCTGTGTCTGTGCTTAAACAAAGCAGATACATTTCATTAAATGTTGTAACTATAGCTCTTTTTATTATGTAAATTCAAAAAAGCACCGTAAATAGAGATCTCCTCAATTTCCACGGTTTCGTCGGTAATAAGCAGCACTTGTTTGTTTTCTGCATGCGTGACTAACACACATCTGTAGCTCTTTGTACTGTGACAATCCTGCATTGCCTTTTAATGTATGACTGAATAAGATAAGGCTACATCAGAATGTGTTAGTGCACGGATGCACTGAAGATCTGAGAATACTGGCACCACCAAGTGGCCACAAGAAGCTATTTAGAATGAAAGAGCAGTCGGTAAAATTTCTCTTTAATGAATATATGTGTGATATGTTTTTTCAAAAACACAAAGCACAGGTGAAATTAAGGCTTACTTTAGTTATTTGTTGTGAAGAAGTGCTGCTAAAAGCAAATTGTGCAATCATCTGCAATCCTTGGGCATTTGAACACAACAATACAAATCACAGGAATCAAACAAATCCAGTTCATAACTAAAGTGCAAACACTTTTAGTTAATTACAAGTCAAATACAGTACAGACCTCTTTTCCTTGAAACAGCAAGACCCAAACACACTCTTTGATTTAAAATACAGATGCTTGACAAATAAAAAAAAGAGGGGGCATTAACATTTTTAGTTCTGACATTAGTCTCGGGTGATGGAGGAGCCATGTTGTTAATTCATTTGAGTACAAGATGGGCGTTTGGATCCATGATAAGATTATCCGAACCGGCTACTTAACTTAAACTAAATCATTCCAATCTTTAATGAGGAGGGACATTACATTCAAGTGTTTCTATTAAAACATTCAGAGTAAGTTAACAGCCATTAAAAGTCCCCTGCATATATTCTTTGATTGTTGGCTTTAGCAGTACATTTCCTGTTAAAAGTATTAAATGTTATGTAATGTTCCCTAATTGCCACTGTGGACTCCATAGTCGTCCGAGGATCTAATGACCGTCTTCACGCTGTGGCCGCTTACACATCATTACAGTCATTGCACACTCAATTACCCTCCACTCTGCAGACAGCCGTGTCCTTTAGACCACTTGAATTTGCCGAGCAGGGCTCAGTGCATTGAGATGCACGTATGAGTCAGACACGAAGTCAAATCGTTCCTGCTTTAACCTAATGTGGTTGTACATTGAGTCAGAGACACGACCACCGGAGACATGAACTGTCTGTGAGCTTCTTCTTTTTAAATGTCTGCTATCCTGGCTCCCCAACAGGCCATTACACATATGACAGGACCAGACAAGGTCAGTGGAGCGAGGGTCAGGTGCCACTGGTCAAGAGCTGCCAGTAATTAGACTTGACCATAAGCGGCTCATCCATTATTCCCAGTCCCAAACCATTTGGAAAAGCTAGAGCAGTGCCTAGATCATATACTGCAGTCGGTGTGTGTTACCATCAAAACCACTCCCACTAAATATGTATTTTATAGTTAGCGCTCCTGCATCAGAGCAAGAAGGTTGCTGCACCAAAGACATGCATGTGTGGGTGCACTGGTGGATCTAAATTGTCTGTCCATGTCTAAGTGTCAGCCCTGCGACTAACTGCCTATCGTCCAGGGTGTACCTCATTGTAGATGCACATAATGGAACTGGAATTCTGAGCAACACCATTTCTCTAGGGAACATTGAATTTAAATTTGATTTGAATTTTGTGAAAATAAGCAGATTTAAACTGAATAATACTCAAAACAGGATGTGAGAAAAATATGTTGTCAACCAGGACATCTAGAGTCTTGCATTTATCAGCTTTCATCATCACTTGCATCACAGCAGTTTCAGGCTAAACCCCTCCCTCTGAGGGACATAAAACTCTCGTACCAGCAGAACGTCGAATTTACAAAGACCCTACTTTACAAAATTAATCTCAATCATTTCGAGCCGTCTGGTGAACTGCATGAAAAACATTGATGTGTCTGTATCTAAGAACACAGCACTCTGTTATTCAAACAAAGACTGGACCTGTACAGCTGCTCAGATACTACAAAGTGATGAATGCATGTTTTTCTCACATTCACCTTTGCTAAAACAATGTATTATTTAAACACAGAATAACAACATTCACAAGAAAAGGGCATAAAAAAGAATTTAGTTTGTAAAGGGAGGGAAGTTTACCACAAAACACCAAAAACATACAGTGACAGAATTACATACAGTTTGACAGATGGACTGAAATCTGCACCGCATCTAAAGGAAATGAACACATTGTAAACATCAAAACCTTATGCTCAGTGCTTCTCTCAGATTGTTTGTGAACTTTTTGTGGTGGAAGTTGCAGGATATGAATGGCTGGTCAATTTCAAATGATAAAAATCATGCAGCTGCACTTCTGAAACGTCATTTGTGAAGACTTTCATCATTTGCAAATAAAATAACACATGCAAATAAAATGTTATACAGCTATTGCCACGGAACAGAAAAGACACATCATATCTTCTTATCCCTCTTATGTGCTTACCACTGAGTGGACAGTGTGCTTGTTGAGGCTAACGATCAGCAGTGCTCTCAGCTCATTAGCCCTGGATGCTCTCACTCAGAGGCGCATCATCCTCACATCTTCCACAGACTCCGGGCCGCAGCAGGGGCAATGACTGGGATAAATAAGGAATAATCAAGGAAGCACTCCGGCTGTGAGCTGACCTGAATATGAGGCTCTTGGTGTCATGGAGCCTCTGCCTGCATGCTGCTCGCTCCGTAATGAATAGAGCAGGGTGTGGAGGAGTAAGAGAGGGACACGTGCAATGTAGTTACACTAATGATCTGGGAAGAAAAGGACACTCTGGTGTGTTTGGTTGGTTTCAGTGTGTGGGCAAATTTTAGGAGTCAGTTCTCAAAAATCAAAGTCACTGTGCAGCTTTTGTGTTAGGAACAGAAGCAGTGCAGATGTGCTTTTTGAACTGTTGTACAATATGAGATGTAGGTATAATGTATTAAAAGGATTGACTGGATGTGTATATGCAGCAGATACACTTTTGCATCACTCAACACTGAGGCCCTTGAATTTGACAGTGTTTTGTGTGGAGACAATGGATATGCTACACTGTATTTAATGTTTGACAGTAATATGGTTTGGCATAAAGAAGGTAGTGCACATACAGTATAAAAGGCAGAAATCATTAAATGGGTCAAGTATAGTCAAGTAAGTATAAATGATTGCCCATTCAAAAGGAGTTTATTCTCTGTTTTGAGTCAGTTATATTCCAGTTTGGTATCTGCTCTTGTCCTTGTCAAACAGCTCAAATAAACTGTTATTTCTTCACACACAGCCATGACACATTGCTCTAAAATCAGATCAGGCATCTCGGTTCATGCTACTGCTAATTTTTCATTTACAGGACTTTGGTTTTGAAGTTAACTTTGCTGTAAGCCATCGGCGGCCCCAGTCCATCCATCATGTGATGACCTTCAGTGCGGTGCCCCGGCAGCGGCCCCAGGGCACACAGGAGTGACTAATGTCGCACCCCTGATATCAGTGCCGTATTATCCCAGCCCAGCGTCTACAGATTCCTATCAGCGCTCGCAGCTTTAATTATTCACACTCTCATGGCAGAGATAGGCAGAGCGTCCAGAGCCTGCCTTCTGCCTCGCTGCGATTGTATCTATCTGCAGCTATGACACAATCTCATTCTTCTCTCTTATAGTGGAGATTAGAAACAACAACTGCTGGGCATAGCTGTCACCAACTACATAAAACATAACGAGAGCAACCCAGGACTGGGACTGGAGCTTCATTTTGGAGAGTAGGCCTATGTGTCACTGAAGTCAAACGTGTTAGTTTAAGTCAATTTTTAAACCATCCAACATCATCTTGTACAGTTTTTAAGCTGACATAGTATACAGGTACTGTATTTTTCTTCTGGAAATTCCTCACACTGACAACTTCTGCAGCTGCTGGTCTCACATATGTGAGGTGTTTTATCATTACAGCCACACGTCCTTCCTGTGAAACCAGCTGCATGACATCAACTTTGCTGCACAAAGATGATTAAAGGTGACAAAATTAAATTTGGACAAGACACACACACACACACACAAACAGCTCACTGTTCCTGCGCCCCAGGGCTGCGGCTGTGTATCCTATTTCTTTATGACAGGACCAGGACAGAGGAGCAAGGATGGTTCATTTCTGGCCACTGTGAGTGGGATGGCGAGGGGGGCACAGGATAAGCGTCCAGATTGACAGGCCCACGGAGCTGTCACTGGGGGCCAAGGTGTAGAGATGTCGAGGGACTTGGCGTTTGTGGCCTCAACAGATAAGCATCAGTGAGAATATGAGAGGCTAGATAGAAATCGCTCACAGGAAGTCGAGCTATACCATTGCAGAAAAAAAAAAAAAACCACAGGAGAGAGGCTGACCTTGTGCGCCGGTGCTCAGCTGCAGCACTTTGTGAAAGGGCTAATCCTTCAGCCGCTGCACACAGGAAGACACTTTGTACAGATGGGTGCTGCTCAAAGTTGATTAACATGCTTTGTGAACTGCTGGCTTCAGAAATGTATGTTGTTTGAATGCATGACCCTATGCAGCAATGAGGTCGCTGATGTTTGGACCTCAGTGTCTTTTCCCATGTGTCTATTAACAAAAGTGAATCTCAGAACTATTTACATTGAAGATATGACCGAGGCTACAATATATTACATTATAAAATCCACTGATAGCGTTTGACTGCTTATGCATATATGATTATAGGTGTGTGTTACTGAAAGGTATAAGATTGTCTAACTATCATCCACCTCACAAGCTCTTACTTGGACATGGTATATCTAAAATCCTGCATATGCCCAAGGTTTGTATACACGCTTGTATACTGTATTTGATAATGTCTTGCTTTTGCTAATATGTTAATGTTATTTAATTTGGGTTCATTCTTTGTTAAGCAGGTATTCAAATAGTTAATCCTTTCCTTTATGTCTGTAAGCTGAAAAATGTGGAAAATGGCCTTTTGGATAATGATATAAAAAAAAAAGACTTTCTGTTAAACTTGATAAATTCCACACAAAACTAATGCCAGCACTCTGAAATAAAACTCCTGCACTCGAGTGAAATATCAGACTGAAAGGTTAACCTCGAATAGAAATGGTTACATAAAGAGTTTTAGGTCCGCCGTCTTCTTTGAGATAACCATGAAACCAGATGATGATCTAATAAAAAAGAGTAAATGTCAAACTTCTGCCATTTGCACTCGAAAGAGGAAAAGTTGAAATGCCAATATGAACCAAAAAAGAAACGAGAAAGCCGTGTCATTTAGTTACGTAACCTCAACCTGTTTTTGAATTATGGTGCTTTAGCTTCTTTGTATACAGAGATCACTGCCACATGCAATCATAACATGTGTTGTAAATAAATATCTTCTCAAATGAAGGTAGTGTGCATTTTATAAATCTTTAGACTTGTTGGGGATCTGTAAAATTTGATGCGAGATGCACATCTGGTTAGACCTTGTACATGGGCCAGTTATTTACCACACAGGAAGTCATTTTGGGTTAGTGCAGTGGGACGTTTGACTCAGACTTTAAGTAGCTTCTGTCGGTCTGAATGAGGGAAAGGAAACAGCATTCTGCCTACTTCAGCAAAAAAATAGATAAATAAAAGAAAGTAGCTAGATTTTCAATGATACAGGTGTGCTCTTTTTGCCGTCACAGACGTTAAAAGCTGCACCAAAGGTAAGGCACAACAAATGAGCTAAAGAAACAATCTTTCTTGTTTTTTGTTTTACTTTCTGATCATTGTGCTATTTGTTTACAGTATATTACAAATTATATGTTATATGCAATGTATGTACCTACAGTTTATAAAATCAACAGCCGTACTGACATGCACTAGCACCATTATTGAAAACAAAAGAAGTTTGTAAATGTTGAAGAATTATTCAACTCTCCTCTATAACTCAGTTACCTTTGCATGACTGTGTAAACACATTTTCTTCTAGACTTTACCCTTTTTTTTACACGTTTTAATTGATACATACTCTTTGACGGTAGCCAAACCTGAGCACAATCTCTTATTATCTGGTTGTAAGCTAATGCTTGAACTAAATCTTTGGGGCAAAGGTGTACCAAAAAAACAATGTTAAATAAAATACATTTAAGAAACCTGAGTGACAATACATCCAAACTTTTCATTTCTATTTGAACTGATATCTTAATTGTATTATTTGTATAGTTTTTGCACTGGCACTTGAAATGATCATGTCATTTCTTTACAAATGTGAACAGCTTTCAAATGTCTTCAAATAGATCTTCAAATAGTAGAGGCAACATGAAAGGCTGAACTGACACTGGCAGATCTTGTCTTACACCCAAAACGACAAAGTCACTCTCAGTCACGTTAACCTGTGCACTAGCTCTGCAGTGATAAACATTGACTACAGTATAAACTTTGGACATTATAATTGCTAACTTTGTCATGTTTATATATATTTTTTAAAGTGAGCTTTAACAGAACAACGGCTTAATGTTGTGTGCAATAAAATACTGTGTTTACTGTCAATGAAGTAAGTGCACGCCACTCTAAAAGGAAGAAGAATGCCATTGTGTTTGTATATTTCATGTCATTATGCTTTCTACTACTTTAAATGAAGTCCAGGTTTTTGTTTATTAGATGCAAATGCTCTTTTTTTTAGATGTAAATGTAGATTTGCAGCCTGCTTAGTAAGATAGCAGTGGAGCTGATGGATGTGAAGAAAATAATGCTTGATATATGAAGGTCAATCAGAATCATACAGTGCTCTAAAACAAATGTACAGGTCAGAAGAGTATTAATATCAAAAAGATTTAACAAACTTTGGGCACACAATATTACAATAATATAAAGGTTCATGAATCCAATCACTTCCTTTTGGGTTCTCATCGTGCACCACTTCTGACCTGTAAGTTCTGCAGTTGTTGATCTCCAGCTGAATCCCACCTTGACACTGAGGCTTTCTTCTGGTACTGAACATGCAGGGCTTACATGTTCTCTATCCCTTACTTTTTTTTCTTCTTTTATTTTTACCACCGTTTACACTGCATTTCCTTCCTAAATAATCACTACAGTCTGATTTAGCAGGGGTCGGCCGACTCAAACATTCTCCTCCCAACGTCTCTAGTGTCCCTAGTGAATGAATGTGAATCGTTGTCTGTCTCTAAATGTCAGCCCTGCGAATAACTGGCCACTGTCCAGGCTGTACCCCGCCTCAGGCCAAAAGCTGCTGGGATAGGCTCCAGTCACCCGTGACCCCTAACGGGACTAAGCGGTAGAAGATGAATGAATGAGTCTGATTTAGCCATTTAAATTATGCTTAGTCATGCCGGGGGCGGCAGTAGCTCAGTGGTAGAGCGGCCGTCCTTCAATCGGAAGGTAGTAGGATCGATTCCCGCTCGCCCCACAGTTCATACTGTCGTTGTGTCCTTGGGCAAGACACTTAACCCACCTTGCCTCCAGTGACTGTAACACTGGTAATGTAATGTAATGTAATGTAATGTAAGTCGCTTTGGATAAAAGCGTCTGCTAAATGAATAAATGTAAATGCTTATGCTCATTTTAGTAATGCTTATAACTGAGCCCTTATTGATAAGTTATCAAAATATGTTTGTTAATCCACTCCAGTGCATCTCCCTAAAAGCGTAAATGCCCTTTTAAAACAGTTACACGCCACAGACCCATGTTTGAGTTTCACTTCAGGACAAAGGTAATGTCAAAGTCAAAGAGTAGCAGTGGACTGTTTGCCATTCAGCTGCTCTGCTGTCCGACTTGATCACTGTCCAATTGACACAGGCCTGAACAGAACGGGGCTTATAAAGCGACCGAATGTGACTGCAAAACTGGCCCACTCCTGCATCTACATTATTCATAACCACAACAACAACATTTTCAAAGTTGTAACCTTCCATTTTAGCTCCATTCCTTTAGCAACATTTAGCCTCTGAATTCAAAACACGTGCCCAATGTATTTGACTTAGCTTATTCTTCTTCATGTGTGTATGCTGAGGATGAAAAGTCCAGGCGCGTATTAGTTTGGAAGGCCACATTCTTTAGCCGTATCCCAAACTAATGGTGTTTTTCATTCTGCTTTCAGCCGTCGTTAGCTGCTGTGAGCACCGAGCGCCATGAGTCTGCCGTGATAATGGTGAGTTATGGCGCCTGTGTCCACATGAACGTTCACAAAGCCATCCTGTGATTACCTTTATCTCAGAAAAAGTACAGTGTATGGTTCTGCTTTGTCATTGTTAGTGCACACTCTTTTTAAAAATGCAACTGACATTGTAACTTTTTTTTGCTGCTCAAATAGAAACCAGTAATAGCACTGTAAAATATTCATGAAAACACAACTCTATTCTTAGCATAGCCTGTGCATTAGTATTAATTGAAAAAATCTTTACACAACACAGATTTTTTATTTGTTTTTCATATAAATTAAACTTAAAACATGATGATACAAAGTAGGTTGTGTAAAGTTCTTCGTGTAGCCTGATGTCAATGAAACATTCAAATGTTTACAAATTAATAATGCATAAATGTGTTTATTAAAGCTGATATCTGACCCAATAATTGCTTTGAACAGATAGTAATAGTGACAATATGATTTTAAAGAGTATACAATGCAGCCGTTAATGCTGTTTCATTTTGGGATGTTGTTGCCTGCTCCACACTAAAATGGATAAACAGTGATTTTGATTGAATAGATTTGCACATTTTCTTTTTTCGCACTTATGTGGCATTTTTACACAGAAATAAACGTCGCACATTCAATATTTAACACTTCCATATTCTGAGGCAGACATTTTCTCTGTTTAATGATCAATGTGTGTATGACAGACACACAGTGGTTGCATCATTATGGCTTCCTGTGCTTATTAGAGATGCATGTGTCAGAGATGTAATATAGCAGATGAAGCAACAAAGTGACTCACTCTCTCAAGATTGAAGTGATAGTGAAAGAACAGTGTGTTCTTGGAATGGTATTGCATGTTTACTTAGACAACAGGGAATGAAAGATAGCTACAAATCCAGCTGGGAGTCAAGTATGTTTGATACTAAATGTTGTTTTTGTTTCTGCAGGAACGCAGCCGGACCGAGTGGAGACTCCAGCAGAGATATGGAAACCAAACGGGCATCTTGGAGCCGTACTACGATGTTGTGGACGACCACGAGACAGTCCACAATGTGCACATACATCCAGCGAGGCCTATAGATGAGGAGCAGGAGTATGCAGGTATACATTGGGGAGGTTGCAACCCTCTCGACACGGAAGTGAAAATAGTAAGATTAAACAGCTATAAGGTTAACTGTTCATTTATGCTGTTGTGCTTTTCAAAACCCTTTCTTTCTGTGCTGAGGAAAAGAACTGCCACTGTGCAGGTACAAACATGTGCTTTCTATTCTTCTGTCTTCAGTTAGTTTTTTTTTGTGAACCTGCAGAATAAATGGCAGTGAAGACAGTGGTCGGGCAGTGGGCTGAGACTAAGCCATGTGTTTCAGTGTGTAGGAGTGAATGTGACCTTTAAAATATGCTTCATGTCCTTATCATCTCAGCAGGCTTTGAAAAAGAGGTAAACATTCATATGATCATGAACACACTGAACTCTCTCTGCTCGTAGAACTACAACCCCAGTCTTAAACTTGTCAAAACTTCAGCTCAAGTGTTTGCTCTCTACTTGACACAATGAGGCTGGTATTGTTCACTCTCCTCCACTGAGCAGCTCTAGTGAGCACAATTAGAGTGAAGCTGAATGAAGTGCAGGAAGAAAGTGGTAGTTGCTGCTAACGTTAGAGAATAAAAGCGGTGGATGCGGGGAGCTCATGCTGAGTGAGCAGTGGGTCTCCAGAGCCATCTGTTGGCTGAGTCAGACTGCAGGAGATTACAATTATCCTCGAACCAAAAGGAGGAGCATGTAGTGTGAACAGTCTGGTTTTACTGTGCTGCATGGATGTGGCCCACAGCCAGAAGCTTTAGAGCTGCACGTCTACAACGTTTTTACTCAATGTGGCTTTTAAATTTGTTCACACTTGGAGAGTTCTCTCTTTGTAATCAATACAGTCTGGTGCTGCTGGGACGTAATGAGCACAATGAGATAAACTGCTACTCAAACTCAAAGTATGGTCATTGCTGTCAGTACAAAGAATGTGGAGTGATGTTTTCTTTCCTTTTCAGACAGGGATCTTCCAAGGTCAGTGTCTGCTCAGAGCCTGTCATCTGGCAGGGCTATTGTAAGCATCATTATTTGCTCTTTTGTAGAAGCTCATTTCTCCTGCTTTTCAACAAATGCCTGTACATACTCACATGTACTGTTGTATCTGCTCCATCAGGCCAATTCTACAATCCACCCAACATACCCGCCCAGAAAAACTACACCAAACCGAGGTGAGAGGACGCAGACAAAACACCTACTTATATCATCATATATACTATAATGTTATGTAAAATACTATTTACTGAATGTTATCATGCATATGCTCAAGGAAACAAAGAATTAAGAAATAAATATTATCAAAGTTTAAGAAGCAAACTAACAACATGATAAATGCAAAATCCATAAATTATAACTTTTTTTTTGAAGGGGAAATCCTTCAAACATTTGTAACAGCAGTCCAACATTATTCTTTCATGTCACTTTTCATGGACATCTTTTTATTATTATTATCATAATATACAATTTACAATTTTATAAAAATGAGTAAAACAGGTAAAATGGCTTATCTTTGGTTATGTCTGTTACAGTTCACAATTTATGTTGATTGTGCTCATGACCCTGTTATAACATAAATATAAGCCTATAGGTAGTTATTGTGAAAAATGTTTAATATATTGTGATTTTGAACATTAGCTCCTGCAATCAATAGAGACATAAAGCCAGGGAGAAGGAAGAAAAGAACAGGTAACATTTTAAAGCATTTATTTTCATTGACCCATGTGCCACAGTAATAACCAGGGTGTCCTCTTACAGAAGACCGACTACAGACTCAGCACCAGAGTAAACAGGTGAACAACACAAGTGCACATTTACTGAATGTTGTATTTTTTTGTGAAGCTGCGCTCATCACTTTTCTGTCTTCTCCAACCATAGCCATCACGAAGGTAATTTACTCAGCTATTAATGACATTACATTGTCCTAATGAAATTACAGAAGTTTCAATGCATTCTTTCAGATGTCCTCTGTCACCGCAGTTCCCTTTGGAGCTAGTGGAGCAGCTGAATGGGATGACACTGCAGGAAACCAGGGGGGGAAAGTGAGTTTCTCTGCTGTTTTATCTTACCCAAATTTAATATTTGCTGACCACACAATTTTTTTGCTCTATACATCTGCCTGCCTTGTATTTTTTTATTTTTGTGTCCTCTGTTTTGCTAAGTCTACCATCATACGTCAGAATTTAAAGGGAAAAATTCAGAGAATTCAGAGAAAAAAGACAACATTCTAAAATTGTATTCAGAATTTTGTTGAAAAAGTCAGAATTCTTTTTACAGTGGCTCTAATCCTCTTCTGTATAAAATAGTCTATGATCCTTTATTTGTAAGACTCAGAAACACGGACTGGTTTAAAATACTGCTTGGAGCAATGACTCCATCTGCTGGTTTATCATAGAAACAGCTTTGTCGCCCCACAGCAACCTGGGTTTCCCCCAAAGTGCTTTACCAAAAGAAAAGAGATAGGTTAAAAGTACACATACAAAAATTATCAATAAAATAAATGAAAAATTTAATTAAATGAATCACTGACCCTGGGCACCAGCAGGAGACCTGTCCCTGAGGTCCTCAGATGGTTCATATGGGACCAACATGTCAGAGTTGTACTTTGGCACTGTGCCAAGGAGAACCATATACCCCAGCAGAGCTGCTTTAAACTCTATCCTCTGAGAGGCAGGAAGTGTAGAGACCTGAGGACAGGACTAATGTGGTTGTACTTTTCTGTACGACAGCTTGCTTAGTGAGTCCAGTGAGCAGACCATTGCAGTAGTCTAACCTGATATAAATGCATGGATAAGTCTCTCTAAGCCTGGTTTAGACACATAACCCTTGATTCTGGCAATGTTTTTGAGATGGTAAAAAGCTGTTGATGTTATTGCTTTAATGTGGCTATTAACGTTCAAGTCTGAGTCGATTATTACCCACAGATTTCTAACCTGATTTCCTGGCTTTAGAGAAAGTGACTTGAGGTGACTGCTAACGCTTTCCCTTTGTGTGTGTAGAGCCAAGATAATGACTTCTGTCTTGTCTGGGTTGTAGAAAGTTGTTTTGCATCCACACAGTGATCTGTTGGAGGCAGTGACAGAGTGAGTCCACAGGCCCCATAGTCACCTGCTGTTAGTGAGATAGGACACATTGTTACTGCGAATTAACTGGCCCAGAGGAAGCATGTAAAGATTGAACAAGGGGTCCCAGGATAGACAGGTCAAGGCCATTGGGTCTGAGATGCAGTTTCCAATTTCAACAAAGTACTTCCTGTCTTCAAGATAGGACCTGAACCATTTGAGAGCAGCACCAGAGTTGCCCCCCCCAGTCCTCTGTAACATGATCAACTGTGTCAAACGCTGCACTCAGATCCAGCAAGACTCTGCCTGCGTCAGTGTTCATACGAACGTCATCTGTCACCTTGATAAGAGTCTGTGATGGGGCCTTAAACCTGACTAAAAAGCATCAAAACAGTCATTACGTTGTTTGTGTAAAACATTTTTGAAGACTTTTCATAAAAACGCCAAGTTTGATAAGGGCTGACAGTTGTTTAGTACTGTGGCATCAAGGTTGCTCTTCTTAAGAAGGGAGGGCAGTTTTCAAGGCCAGAGGAAATGCTCCAGACTATAGTGAGCTGTTAACTACAGTGGCAAGAAAAAATATGTAACCCTTTTGGAATTTCATGGTTTTCTGAATAGATTTGTCTTAAAATGTGATTTGATCTTCATCTAAGTCAAAGGTATTGACAAACATGTGTCTAAAAATAATTACACAAGAAAATTCTGATCTTTCATGTCTTTATTAAACATACTCATTCAGCATTCAAAATGGCAGTGGAATAAGTAAGTAAGTTGGGATGATGTTTTCATGAAGTTTTGCCGTGCCCTTTCTACGCCAGATGAAGCGTAGACTCGTGAACACAGATGTTAGCAAGTTCCACTGATGCCTTCAAATCTTTGGCTGTCATTTGGGGTTGTGTCTTTACCTCATTGATGAGTCTTTGTTGTGCTCTTGATGTCATTTTGACTGGGCGCCCACTTTTTGGTAAAGTAGCAACAGTCCCAAAAGCGTCTCCATTTGTAGATTGTTTGTCTGTAGACTGTTGAATTTCTGAAGTCTTTGAAATAACTTTGTAATCCTTTTCAGCTTTATGTAAAGCAACAATTCTTGATCGTAGCTCCTCTGAAAACTCAAGTTTGAGGGTTTTTTTCAGTCAAAGTAGCAGTAGTCCACACCTCCAAACTTATCTTAACAAGACTCCAGGTGTGCTAAAACCCTGACGCTTTTTTGAGGTAATTAACTCAAGGGTCTACATCCTTTTCCACAAGCACTATAAGGTTTTTTGGTTGACATGAAAGATCAGAATTATTTTTGTGTAATTATTTTTAGACACATTATTTTGTCAAAACCCTTGTCTAGATGAAGATCAGATCACATTTTAAGACAAATTTATTCAGAAAACCATGAAATTCCAAAATGTTCACATACTTCTTTTTGCCACGGTAAGTGAGTGAGCCGTGGTAACAAACTGCTCAGCACAGATTTTAGAAATCTAGTGGGTAACTGGTTGAGGAAGAACTCTGGAGAGGGTCTCTTGGACTTTACTCTATTAGTGACATTACATTGTACTAATAAGATTACAGAACTTTTAATGTAATGATGCATTCTTCCAGATGTCCTTCTTTACACTAACTTTAAACTTTTTAAGATGGTTCAGGGCACTGCTCTGTGGCTGCCCAGTGCTCTTAACTGATTGCATCAGCAGAGAATGACTCCAATAGACTGAAAATAAATTGTCCCATAAACCTAAACGGATTACTTCTTGTAGTTATATTGTCTTCATGTTCTGTTTCAGAGAGCGAAGACCAACTAAAAATGTAAGTGCCAGACAAGCAGCGTTTCTCATCTAGACTGACACTGCCTTTCCGTCTTTTCATTATGTTCTAAAAGTCCTGTTTTTATTCAGGTATCAGAGTTCAGTTTAAATGGCAAAGGTAAGAGTCTGATTTGAATTAAAAAAGTGTTTAAGAAAATAAAGTACAAAATAATAACGCACTATATGTTTAGGTTCAAGTGCTGAGAGTGTTTTCACCCCGAGCTTTTTTATGGATTTAGAAAGTGAAGATGAGGATACAGGTAAGTACAAGTTACACATACCCCATATTAATATATGTTCAAACTTATAAATTTATTTTAACAATTATATTTACCTGAAGAAAGAGTCAAATCAAAACGTCAACATCACGAGTGGCCACAGACTAAAGAAGACATTGACCAAAATGACTTTGTTCCAATGGAAAAACCCCAACAGGTAGTCACTTGGTACTGTTTGTTTTTGTCAAATATTACGGTGCTGTGTGATATCTGCTAAATTATAGACACATTGGGAAGATGACTGGTACATTGGAGCGTGTAGCAGAACAGATGCTGAGCATGCCTTGCATCTTGTGAATAAGGTATAAAAACCTACATTTAGTCTTTCCGATCTACATCTGCATAGAACATTGTCAAGTTCCACTCCATATGCATGAAATGTCAACCTATCTACTTTAGAATGGGGCGTTCTTGGTCCGAGACTGTTCCCTCAACAGCAACAGTCAACCTTTAGTCTTGGCAGTTTATCACGACAAGAAAGTGTACAATGTGAAAATTCGCTTCATTGAGAATCTAAGCAAGTATGCGCTAGGAACCGGACAGCGATCAAACGAAGTGAGTGAACCAATTATAGTTAGTGCAAAGTGTGTTTTTTCAATCTGATGCCATCTTTCTTCCTCCTCAGATGTTTGACTCTGTTTCGGAAATTGTCAAGTTCCACTCCATATTTCCAGTGGTGCTCATCAGTGGCAAGAATATTCCAGGGAGCAAGTACCCAGAGAACTGTGTGCTGACGGTCCCAGTGACAAAAAGAGATGTGGACCAACTGCTACAGTGAGATTTATACCAAGTTAGACATTGACTGTATAGCACTGGCTCTCATTTGATCAAAAAAATACACATAAAAGTTTTAGTTTTACACAATAAAATCTTATATCATTTGTTCATGTGGCAAAACGGTCTACTTATGTAAAATACCTAAATAGATTTGGGCTAGAATTTGGTGTCTCTGCCAGGACCTAAAAGTGGGTTGCTAAAGATTATATTTGTGTTACAAAGAATTTCAAAAATCCCTTCAATGAGAAAAATGCTATAGCTAAAGCTACAAAATATGTTTTATAAAATTATGTTTAACCAAACCAGACAAGCAGCAATTTAAGTCAAGTCAAGAATATCTAGTTTTGGGAAATTAGGAAAAAAAAAGAAAGGTTGGCAAACTGGTTTGTACTAAGTGCAGAGTTTTTAATCTAACCTTTATATATCCAGGAAGGTCCCAGTGAGATTACAAATCTTTTTTTCAAGGGAGTCCTGGCCTCATGGGAGGGGAACTCTTGTACATGTCTTTAGAGGTTAACTGTTGTCCGCTAAAATGGTGTGTCTATTTTCTTTTTTTTTTTATCTGGCATGGCTTTGTGTAGTTATTGGTACAATGGCATAGATGTTGCAATCTATATGTGAAATAAGAACGCATACAAAGTAAATCACTTTCTTTTAATCAAAAGTAATACTACAGTTTTTTATATAAAAGCATGAATTGCAATGAACACTGATGTAGAAAAATGTAAATAATGATTGAAAGGCAAAGCAAAACAAAACATTTAGAAATACACTGTCAAATAAGTGGAAAGAAAGGCTGCACTGCATTGGGAGATCGTGCTGAGAACTCAAGTGCCAGTAGTACTTATATGTTGACAATCAAGACGTTATACAGAATGTAACCAAAGAAAAGGATAAAGATGATGTAGATGCTCTCAACAGGAATGGTGTAAGCACTGTTGTGAACAAGCCCACTTCAAGCCTTGTTCAAACACACGTAAAATACATACAGGAGCAAAACATATGTACACAGCTAGAAAACTGTGGGCAAACAAACCAATACATTTTCACAGGTCTAGCTCCTCGTGTTTACATCATAAACTGGAACACATAGGTGTCCTAATGCTGTTTCAGATATAAAAAGACATTTGGATATATACTGCAAGACTAATCTTATAAAATATACAAGCGAGTGTAATATTTTCAGTGACCACAATTACAGATTATTTACACAACATGAATCCAAAATTAGAAGATACAGACATGTCATGTTCTAGAAATTGTGAAATTGAAACAATTATTTTTTTCCCACGCAATACACTTTTGTTAGTTAAGTAGTCTCAAATAAATAAATATAAACAAGACATTTGCCATTTACTTTTGACCTAACGGAAATCTGTACAGATTGGCCTTTAAAAAAATAATAAAACATTACATTATGGGAAAATTGAGGATTAAAATTTGGCTTTTCACTTGACGTGTGAAGTCATCTTTATAACTGACTGCAAGACAGATAAGCAGGGATGCCACTGCAAATTAAGACAACTGACAAACATACCACTCAGTGATTCAACACTTCTACGCTAGCACTAAAAAGAACAAAGATTCCCTGCTTATGCACCTTGCAGCTAGACATAATAGTCACAAAATGTTAGAATGAAATGCTACCAGACTTGTTCTAAATTCCCCAATAAGTTTGCTGTGTTGCACATTTTCTATACGTTTTGAAACTTTAGAGTGGACTGGCTAAAAGACAGTCTCACATAAATGTATTGCAAGAGGCTACGCTAGAAGCTTGAATGCCTTGTTAGTGTTGGTCATGATAAAATACTATGTTTGAGAGAGACCTATTGAACAGAGCGATATAACTGGTACAAAACATATTATTAACAGTTCAATAACAGTGTATTTCATGAATTTGTCAGTCAATTCATCTGTGCATGAATGATAACTTTCTATGACAAAAAGGCATTTAAAAAAAAAAAAACATTGCACTTGTATATTCTGTATCCCATGCTTATATACACACAACAATACTGATGTCCACATAGTATTCTTTCGCTTTGTCGTCAGGAAATAGTCATCTTTTCAGGTTTTCTTTTATTTCATGCGAGTCCATGTGTGTCCATCGTCTGTTCAATGCGAATATCAACTTGTGTCCGTTATCACATTCCCCAGTTCAAGAAAAGTTCCGTACAGTGCACCCCATCACCTCATACTTCTGTCCCATGACTTTGCTGAGCTTCATTTTTAAGATTTGGCACTTTGGAGTGACACATGCTCCTGTATTTTTTAAAGAGTCTGACGTTGCTCTCTGTATGGGTACACAGGGTGTTGGGTGATTAAGCACCACCACAGGTTGGTCTGGTCCCGGTTGTTTCACCAGTTGTTCCTTCCGCAGTGGCATAAGTTGAAGAACTGTAAAATCCCTTGGATCGCCTATAGGTACTGGAATCCTTAATCTGGACAATATGGGCTTCGCCCTTTTCTTGCTTTTTTTCCAGACCCCAACCTGGACCCTTTTTAAAGAGACAGTAAGGAATTTTGAGGCGTTGTCTGTTTCATTTATAACTGCAACAGGTTTTTGCTGGATATTCTTTGCAGCTGACAATGTGTTTGTATTTGGTGTGGCGTTGGAAACAGTCTCTTGATGTGGCGGGCATGTTTTCTGTGTAGAAGTATCGCTGCAATTTTGACTCTCTTTTGCTGGAGTGCTTATTTCTTGTTTAATGGGGGTATTGTTTAAGGTCATTGTGGGAGAGTGCTGAAAGCCCTGACACTGTTTAACCTTGACAGGCTCACAAGAGCTCTTTGATATTGGATCATGGGTGAAGGAGCCATCTTTCGATTCGGTTTGAGCATGATATGGAGATGCAATATTTGGCTGCTCTGTGCATAAGCTTTTGATTTTAATGGTCTCACGCCCTGCACTATTGGTCCATTCAGCCATCACGATTGGCTGAGTGGACTCCTGAGCATCATCTGGCTGTTGGCTTAATGAATATACAGACGATATGACTGGAAAGCCCTCACGTTCTGCTCTGACACCTTCATCAGCTCTTTTTTCAGTTTTTACTTCCTGAGGCAGAGCTGACAATTTCATATCTGTGCGAGGGGGAATATTAAGTATTTTAACAGGTAAAGGTTCAGGCGAAGTATTGTGAGCTGAGCCTTGAACTGGGAAAAATACCTTTGAAGTGAAGTTATCCTTACATTCATTTGTAGGTTGAATTTGGGCAGGTGCAGCCAAGGTGTGCTTCAATGACGGAGACAGTGATTTTAAGCTTTGCTGTTGTAAGCCTGCCATCTCTTGTTTCATTTGTAAAGAGGGGTTTTCCTTAGGTCTCACATTAGACCCCAGCTTCATAGGCACAATGTGAGGTGTACTTTGTATGCTGTTCATCAATCTGGAAGCTGAACTAGAAGGATGCTCTTGAATACAACTCTTTCTCTCTTCTATTCCTCTCTGACGCACACGAGTTGACAGGTTCTCTGGCTGCAAACCACTTGTTAATCTGTTAGCAAACCTGGAAGAAATAACAGCAGGTGCCCTATTGAGATTTATTGGTTCCTTCTGTGTTACTCCCTTTGCTTCTCCAACCGAGCTTATGACACCTCTGGAAACCTTGTTTGGAACATCTGAATCCAGGTTGATAACTTCTGGTGACATTCTTTTCCCATTTCTGCATTTTTCCTTCGGGATTTGATTTTGGAGGCTTTTAGAAACATTACCTGCGACCAGAGTAGGACATTCCACATTCACAATCTTTGTTTCAGAAGTTTTTTTATTAACCATGCTGACAGCAGATCCTGGTGATTTCAATATGTTTTGATGGGGTGGAGTAGAGGAAAGTAATTTAGTGGTTTCAGTGTTGTTAGACACTGTGCTCCTTGCATTTTTTATCACAGACTCATTTTCCTGGTGGGCAACAAACCTGAGCCTGAGCTCTTTGGTCCCATTTACAGTTTTCACCTCAACTACTTCAACCATGCAGCCAGCAGGGATCGATACCTCCTCTGGGAGTGAAACTGTAAGGGCCCGGTTGTAGTGAACCTGTCCATTTGCAGGTACAGCATCGCCATTACTGGCATTTGAGGGACTAGAGTCCAGTGTTTTTTGTCTTTGTTCCGTGTTTTCTAGTCTAACTGCAGTTGTGGTCGGAGTTGGAACAGTCACCCGAACAAGAGGTCGCAGGGGTGTTGGATCTGGACATGATAAACTTTGTGAGGCACTTGAGACAGAAATGTGAGGGACTTTTGTTGAATCAAACTTAGGTGGTCCTTGAGTGATGATTTTACTATGCAAACGCTCAATGTGCTTTACAAGGCACATCCTCCTCATATATACCTGTCCGCAGTGAGGACATTTGAATGGACTTGTTGCAGTGTGAAGTTTTAAATGAGTCTGTAATTCTGCTTCACTGAAAGACACGCTGTTACAATAAAAGCAGTAATACTCAGTGTGCTCATTTGCAACGTGCTTCTTGAAAGCTGCAATGTCTGTAGTAGCAAATCGACATTTCTCACAACGCATCACATTAGACGTGCTTAATAAATGGCCCAATGTCAAATTTGGACTCATCACAGAAGATGCCATGCTTTGAAAGCTGGCAGGCTTCATGATGGAAAGGTAAGACCACAGGACATCTGGCAGTTGGTCCCTCAATGGCAGGAGTTACAGAGTGGAGATAATGTCCACAGGATTGATCTGAAGTCCAGCGTTACAGTCCATTAGGCACTCAAACTACCTGAAATAAAACACATGACAAGGAGCTGAGCAGTAAGCAAATAATCTGCACATTGCACACATTGACAAGCCAATAAAGCCCCTCCCCCTTATTAAAAGCACGGATTTGGAATCCGCACTTTTAATTCAACCTGTGCATCAGATGCATCAACTTGTGTGATGAACAATAACAGTTTCAAATTACCAGCATTTAAAGGTAGCATTTAAATCAATCGACTGTGCTTTAGGACACTCGTTCCATGAGCAGAGGAAAAAGGCCTCAACGGACCACAACAGAGAGGTCGAGCAGACAACGGCCTGCATTTTAGTGCTTCTGTTTACAACATAGACGAGATAAAGTACGTACCTGTTTGCAGCTATGTGTGTAACAGCGATAGACGTATAAACTTTATAAAAAATAATTATAAAAAAAAGAGTAACATTTGTGGTCGTGATACTAAGATTTAACAACTGAGCCCCCAGAGCCGTTTGCTTAGCCCACCAACATTAGCAACGATAGCATTTAAGCTCGCCCTATACACTTCCGGAAACGGTTGCCCTTTTCTTCAAAGTAAAAGCCTATTAATATTTTATAGTTTAATGCAAAAAAGACATAGCCATTAGATTGGTGTTGGTTGAATAAAAAAATAGCTAACATGTGCTCAGTAAAGCAAGTTATCGCTTGGTATACTGACGCTATATTTTTTATAGCTATTTAAAGCTGTTACCGGATATTGTCGTTGGTAGGAACAAGCAAGCAAACAATTCGAAGTGTGGACAATTTTCAAAAATACATTTTACGTTAAACTCAACGGTTTCTCAAATTAATTCTTCGTTTTACGTAAAATATTTACTCCTACAGACACATAACACGCTCATTGGGCTGCTAGCTTCGTTTAAAACCGCCCTCGGAAAGATGACAACTTTATGTCTAAACACGGCTTTGCTGTCACCCTAAATAACACACCGGTGCTTCGACTGTGCGAGTAGGCAGTGAGTTTTTATCTTGGGTGATTATGGGATTCGAACGATTGATAGTAATCTATGCTGCTTTTTCACTAACACTGGATATGCTGTTGAGCTGTAGACTGGCTGTAGACTAAAATGCTCCATGTCGTGTAGCTAAAACATGTTGCTTTTAAGATCCTGCAGACTTATCCCCTCAGAGTCAGTGCTGCTGACATTGTCAAGGTGAGTTATTAGACCACGCTGATGACGTAAGACGTCTGTTATTTCGTTTACGCATAATATTTATTGTAGCATAATTGCTTAAATGTGATTTCTGCTTGTTATTGTGACCCATACTGTAGCCCATGTGAGGAGCGCCATTGTGAAAACGGTTTCTAGGATTTACACACCATTGTTGCAATTCATAATGACACAGCACTGGCTTTCATTTGACCCTCCCATTCCCTACTGACGGATAGGCACTGTGAGCTTCCTGGTTATGGCATTATTAATCCAGTTTGCACAGACGCACACTTCCAGCTGGTTTTTACGCCGAAAACAATCTTTTGCACTTATTCGCAGACATCACAATATCCTCCGCAGTATGGCCTCCAAAACATTGCCAGCAGAAACAACCCGGTTGGACTTTCTGGTGGTAGGCGGCGGTTCTGGGGGTCTGGCCGGGGCTCGAAGGGCGGCGGAGTTAGGAGCAACCACCGCCGTCATCGAGAGTCACAAACTCGGAGGTACCTGCGTGAGTAAAAAAAATCATAACCCCGTTATTCATTTCACTTTTGTTGGGCAGCTGCGACCCTTTGTGCTTTTGCTGTTTTGTGTAAATTTTTTAAAACGTCGCAGTGGATGCCCCTGCCCTCAGGATATACAGCACATGAAAACACGAGACTGTTACAGATTAATCAAGCTTCTTTAGTTCTCTTATGATCTAATATTTTAGAAAACACACACATGGTTCACGGTTGCCAACTTGCCATAGTAGAGTCATACTAAAATATTTAACGCTGTAATAAATTAATGAGTTGTTGCAGAAAAATGTAACTTTATCCTATTTCCAATGAACGATAGCTGTAGTATTCTTATGTTCCTTTCACAATACTTCGGATAGTAGGGGTGCTTCCTCAATCACCTACTACTACTTGGATGTTTTTCGAAAGTTGACAGACTTCCTGAATGTTTTGTTTCACTGCTTTCAGGTTAATGTTGGCTGTGTACCCAAAAAGGTAAATTCTTGCTATTTTATTTACAGTAACACATTGCATTTACATTTACATTTAGCAGACGCTTTTATCCAAAGCGACTTACACGAAGCTTCCATTCACCAGTGTTACTTTATTTATTTTTTTGCATGTACTATTCTTAAACAAAAAATAAGTCGTAATTTTGTCTTTTTTTTTTTTTTACAGGTTATGTGGAATGCAGCAGTACACGCTGAATATGTCCATGATCACAGTGACTATGGCTTTGAAGTTGGAAATGTCCGCTTCAGTTGGGAGTAAGTTACTGCCTGCCAGTGTCACTTCTCACTTTGCTTGTGCATCCAACTTGGGAAAGTGTCTCTGTTTGTGTGGGCTTTTATTGTTTCAGTCTAGCCCACTTCCTCATCTTTGTTTGTGTAAGGTAACACTAGGAGATTGTGAAAGAAAGGGCCATAACCAGAACTAGAATACAAAGTGTATTAATATATACTGTATGTGTATGTGCATTTGTAGACTGCTCTGCTATCACATCTTGTATCAGTTTATTTACATTTACATTTACATTTATTCATTTAGCTGACGCTTTTATCCAAAGCGACTTACATTGAGCTTCTAATTACCAGTGTTACAGTCACTGGAGGCAAGGTGGGTTAAGTGTCTTGCCCAAGGACACAACGACAGTATGAACTGTGGGGAGAGTGGGAATCGAACCCCCTACCTTCCGGTTGAAGGGCGACCACTCTACCCACTGAGCTACTGACGTTTATCAGAATAAACGTTGTTATTTTTAGTTATTGTTACTTTTAGTTTATATTTCTTTCATGTCCCTGCAGAACTCTCAAGGCTAAAAGAGATGCCTATGTAAGTCACCTTAATCGTATTTATCGCAGCAATCTCGACAAGGTAAGGTTATTGTGTATTTTCATAATTATATAAAATTGTTATTCTTATGTTAAGTTCTTGTTTATATTTGTAAAAGTAAATACAGATTTTTTTTTTTTTAAGGCTAAAATACAAACCATTCAAGGACAGGCCAGGTTTACAAATGATCCTGAGCCCACTGTGGAGGTCGATGGAAAAAAGTACACAGCTCCTCATATCCTTATTGCCACTGGTGGGAACCCTTTAGTTATAAGTGACGAAGATGTTCCAGGTTAGTGTTTTTTTAACAATTAAAAACAGCAACATGTTTTGTACCTAACTTCTTTCTTTTTTATTTTAGGGGCTAGTTTGGGCATCACCAGTGATGGGTTTTTTGAGCTTGAAAGTCTTCCAAAGTAAGTCTAACATTTTTCTTTTTGTTGAGTGTGTGCGCTATGATTAGCACTGAGAAGAAAAATAAATGTCTTTGTTTCTCACTCATCTATTTTGTTTTTCTTACGTTATAAATAAATACATTTTGTTTCCCATCAGGCGCAGTGTTATTGTTGGTGCTGGTTACATTGCAGTGGAGATGGCAGGTATTCTCTCCACTCTTGGATCCAAAACATCTCTCATAATTCGCCAGACAGCAGTAAGAAAAAACATATTGTATTTTATAGCAGCATTTTATAGCATTATATTCTGTGGTTAAAAATAAATGAATAATAAATGTTTTCTGTTACCATCTACTTAAAGGTATTGAGGAACTTTGACAGCCTCATCAGTACAAACTGCACAAAAGAACTGCAGAATACTGGAGTGGATGTGTGGAAAAACTCTCAGGTGAAGTCTGTGAGGAAAACAGACAGTGGTCTGGAGGTGACAATTGTTACCAAAGATTCTGAGAAGAAAAATGGCGAGAAGATTAGTGCAATTCAGGAAGTGGACTGTCTCCTCTGGGCTATTGGCAGACAACCAAACACATCTGGACTAAACATTGGAGAAATTGTAAGAAATAGTTCCTTTGTGTTTGTAAAGGGAATGCTGATGTAGCTAATTGTTTAAACAACCTGAAATGTTTTGTATTAAGAAGAACGGTGGTAATCCAGGATCAAAACAAGCCCATTTTTACTTTGGAATACATTGGAATGTGTGAAATGTTTTCGTACTAAAAATAAAAATTACATTCATATTGGATTAAAAGGGCATTTATGTAAAAGCCCTCATCTGTTTATGGGACACCAATTATTCTTTTGGTTTTAGATTAGAGCCAAGTTAGCTATTATCTATTAAATGACACTTAAACAACAACAAACCTGATAACTTGATAAAATAATATCACAATCACAATTTTTATTTTGGTCTTCTTCCTTTTGCTTGATTGTTTCTATTTGAATTTGTTTTGCAGGGTGTGGATACAGATGAAAGGGGTCATATTGTGGTGGATGAGTTTCAGAACACCAGTCGACCAGGCATTTATGCAGTTGGAGATGTTTGTGGCAAAGCGCTTCTGACACCTGGTGGGTTTAAAACCAAAGTGTGCAAATTAGTGTGACATGTAATAAATACGTTACAGTTAAATTTATTTATGCCAACATGTATTCAGTTTATGTCAGAATATTTTATTTTATGACTATATTTAAATGTTTTATTTAATTTATTATTTGAGAAAGTAGTTAGTGGTAAATGCAAAAACAATGGATGTATTTTTTTGTGATTTTGATGACAACTGTAGAGCATTTCACTACACTCTACACATTCTACGTAAAAATAATACAAATATTTTTGATTTGAAACAGTTGCTATTGCTGCTGGAAGAAAGCTGGCACACAGACTGTTCGAGGGCAAAAATGACTCAAAGTTGGACTATTCCTGCATTCCTACAGTGGTCTTTAGCCACCCGCCTATTGGTACAGTCGGCCTCACAGAAGGCAAGTTGATCAAAGATCCTTACTATTCAGCACAGTGCTTGTATTCTAAGCTTAATTTGGCTACACTAAAAAAGCAAAAGACTGATCAGTTTACAGTATAACGTGTTAATGCTTGTTTCAGAGGAAGCAATTAATTCAAGAGGAAAGGAGAATGTAAAAATCTACAAAACGTCTTTTACTCCAATGTATCATGCACTCACGAGCAGGAAGAGTCAGTGCATCATGAAGCTAGTGTGTGTGGGCAAAGAAGAAAGGGTAAGAGTTATACGTTTTACAAGTACAAGCATTGTCCAGCTTAAGGTTGTCATAGGTAATCATACTATAATTTACTGTGGTTTAAACAAAATTTTAAAAAACCTTTTAAAATAATGTTTCATTCATGTGTGTAACGTAAATAACATCAAAAAAGTATGTTGTGCATCCATCTACTTTTTCAAGAATAACTTTTTTTTTGCAGGTGGTTGGTTTGCACATGCAAGGGCTTGGTTGTGACGAGATGCTACAGGGCTTTGCTGTGGCCATCAAGATGGGTGCAACCAAAGCAGACTTTGACAAGACTGTTGCCATTCACCCAACTTCATCAGAAGAGTTTGTCACAATGCGTTAATGCTGAAACCCTCTATTTTGCTCTACTCTCACATCAGCTTGAGAAATGACTTGCGAGAAAAACGTGGCCTTATTTGTGCTCTGTGTTTTATTTTAAGTTTACCATAATGGACCAAGCGTTATGGCCTCTCTAAACTGCATTGCTGTTGCTGTTTAGTTGTTAAATTGCATTAATTTTACATTTTGATTGTGAAGTGATTGATGGGATGTCAGACGGCACCTCTGAGTATATACGTTTGTTTGTCATTTCTTTTTGCTGCCATTTCAAAGGAACTATTTCCTGTCTGTGCAAGGCTATAACTCATCTATTGTACTTTACTATTTCTTTTTTTCTGCAGACTTTGCACAGGCCTTTCTGTGTGGAGTCTGCATGTCCTTCCTTTGGTACTCTGGGTACTCTCTAGATACTTGAGTGTTTTGGTAAATTGGTGACTCAAAATTACCCAAAGTTATTGAAGTATTGTGAGTGCAAATGATTGCCTACCAGTGCATGTCTCATTGTGTTAGCGCTTTGATAAACTGCCAGTTGTCCACCTCATGCCCAAAGGAGCTGGTAAAATACCAGCTTCTTTGGGCATGAGGTGGGGATCCCCCTGCAACTAAGATTAAACATCAGAGAATAAATGAATAATTTTCTTTTGTTGTCATTGTTTTTATTTTAATGATGTGTTGGAACCACTGTCCACTTTTATATGGGTGGTGGGGTGGAGGATAGTGGGGCACAGGGACGTTGTTAAGCCCCACTAAAATCCTCTCAAGCCCCACCAAAATAATTGCCCTTAACTGCATTAATTCAATTGTATTCACTATTCTGCATTGCCCAAGGCACGTAACGTTGCTATGGTTACCCACTGTGTATTCGCGGGCTTTGCAAGAGAATGTCACCGCAAACATGTCAATTGTATATAATTGCTTGTTTGGTTTGTGCTCATTGACACCATAGACATAATATACGTAGACGCCTCATAGACTGACGCTGCCTATTGGAGCGGACGTATCAGCCCGGCGCCATCTTGGATGAGTCTCCAATGCTCCGCCCCCCATATTTATTTCTACTGAGGAAGGTGTATTCCTCAACTACAATGATCATAACTCCCCGAGTTTTTACCGGATTTTCACACGGTTTGGTTTGTTACAAACGGCAGAGACTTAGCTATGATACAGGACGCTGTCACACATTAAAAAATTCTGCTTTCATGTAGAAATACTTTGTATTACGAGGTTTAACTAAGACATATGGTAGACTATGGCATATTGATAAATGTATAAATGAATAAATTTTATATTTTAATAAAGAAACAAGTTTTATTGTTCATTTGAATTTATTTCACACACATACAATGGCATATTGATAATGTATAAATGAATGAATTTTATATTTTAATAAAGAAACAAGTTTGATTGTTCATTTGAATTTATTTCACACACACACACACACACACACACACAAAAAAGTGTAATAAAAAAACATGTACTACACCGTTGCAATGTATGTGGATGTGGCAGGGGAAGATGCAGAGAATCCCTCAGGTAACTGTAGGCTTTCGGACCATGGAGGTGCAGTGTGAGGGCAAACTCTCTCTGGTCTTTGGTGTATTCATGGCCCCGCTTTGAAAAGAGGTCTACCTGAAGATCTGAAATTCAGTTAAACTAGTTAGACAGACTAGTTAGAAAGTTCCCTTGAAATAATACCTTTTGTAAAGTCGGACAAAGAGTGTAAACAATATACAATTCAAGGTGGTATTATCAATTTCTTTTTACCAGAATGGAAGCCAAGCCTTTCATTCAACTCCTCATTTATAAGGTTATTTTCCTTCAGATCTTCCAGAAGACTCTTTACAGTTTTCTTTGCTCTCCGTTCTCGGGTCTTTGCATTTTGCTTCTCTCGCTCTAAACTCTCCACTCTAGCCAAAGCTTCACTGAGTCTGGCCTTTAGATGAGTAGGAGAATTGGGCAATGCATAGGAGTGGTCCTAGTAGAAAGAAGGATGAAAATATTTTCAGTGATGTTCATATCATACCACTCACAGTTGTTTGGTGCATATGTGCAGGCACACATTTCTTATCTGTAATATCACTGCCAGCATCATGAGTATGGGAAAGAGAGAAAGGGTGCGTGTATGAGAGAATGTGAGTGAAAGAAGGTGTGTATTTGTTCACGTGTGTATTTATTTATTTATAACATATACTCATTCACATATAAGTGTATGAGTATTTCTGAAAAGAGTTGCAGAAAGCAAGGGAAATATTTTGATATGACCACAGCCATGATGCTCACAGCTGTATGGGACATATTAAATAGCCTACAAATACTCACATCATTGGGCTGAGGTTCACTTTCAGGAAAATGCTGAGAAAGGGCCACTGGTAGGCTCTCTTCAGCTTTCCTTGAGGTTTGTGTATTCCTTGTCACTACAGGCTAAAATATAATAAACATAATACTTAAAAACAACTTCATTAAAAACACTTGAAAAGGTTTTAGTATCCCACAGTGTATTTTAATACACAATACATCACTAATACATGCAGAAATATCTAACGGTTTTACCGTTTTGTTTTACATATGAATCATAGACATCTCTGTTAGCATGTAGAGTAAAATACACCTACTCTTTGGAGATGACATGGGAAGTTGAAGACAGATGGGGTCGCACCATCAGCCTGACAATCTGATCCTGTCAAAATCATCAGGCTTGAAGTGTTCACTGCAGAGCTTTGACAACTCAGTCACAACAAAACCCTCCTGTCTAATAGCAACTTCCCATTGCCTCCTCAAGCCTGTATCACTGGGAAACCTTCAAAGTGTGAAGAGAAAAAAAAAATCAGCAAGAGATTATGAGAGAGAGTAGCCTAAGATGCGTTACCAGTTCCTGCTGAACGTTACACGTAAGTAAACGGTAAATGGTAAAATAACCTAAATTATTGTTCAATCTTACTTGTGAAATGTAATCTCATGCGATCTAGTTTCAATACTGCGTCGGTTATTGCAACCGTAAGCTGAACAAAATACGGGCATAATTGCTCACTCTCCGTTGACTCCGATTGACTCTGGTGCTAGCGTTGAGTGGAGAGACTCACCCAATATGGCGGCGACGTGGATCACTCTCCAGCACGTCATGAGGCGTCTACGTATATTATGTCTATGATTGACACAGTCATTGGTAGGACGTTAGGAGGTTCCTTATTGATAAAGGAACGGAGCTTCAGTGGTGTTCCCACAATCCGACTCCACTAACCTCTCAGCTGAAACACGAGGGGAAGTCACGTTGACACACAGCAGCTTAATAAAAACTACACATCCCAACAATGGACTACAACAAGCGCTCCTTCACCACCGAGCAATGCGTTTAACAAGGAAACAGGACAATTTAGAGAAATAATCTGATCCACACCAATAATGTTTGTCTGTTTTAAATAAAGAGCTCTGTACAACACTGAAGATTATTATTAAATGTTTTACAACAAACTGAACCCCACACAACAGCACAGATTGTGTGTGTAGCCTATTCAATACAGACTCACTGGTTCTGGTCTGGTCAAATAATCCACCAAAGTCACATCCTTTCCATTTAATAATTACCGTTAATGACACATGGTGAATGTTGTGGATTTATGCAAATGAGCCACGCAGCTCTCACAAATGTAAACAAACTGCAGCTGACATCAACTGAGAACAATAAAAGTCAGGTGTAAGGCGCTGTGGCTCCAAAGCGGTTTTTTTAAACTGTGGCTTATGAACATAGGCAGAGTTTCACTTTTGTGCGTGGGGGGGCACCTACCAGCAGGCCACGAGCTCAGATTTTTTAATGGGCTACCATATTTCATATATCATACCATCTACATTTAAAATACATTTACAATGAACAATGACTGCTATACAAAGAAAAGCATTAAAAATAAAATGAGAAAATATGAATTCTGTATTTTTTTATTTTTCAAAGCACAAGACAGGCATTAATTGGCTCTGGTCTGGAGGCAGTGCCCCCCTTAGCCCCCCGAAACTCCGCCCATGCTTATGAAGACTTACAGGCGACTTACATCAAGGTTCCATTCACCAGTGTTACAGCTGGAACACCACTGTAGGCAAGGTGGGTTAAGTGTCTTGCCAAAGGACACAACAACAGTATGAACTGTGGGGAGAGCTGAAATCGAACCGCTACCTTCCGGTTGAAGAACGACGCTCTACCACTGCTCTCCTCCACAGGTGCTGCACAAATCTTTCCTGTTTTTCAGATAACTGTGTTTACATTTCTGATTTTAAATTATAACAGAAAGACAATCTCTAGTATATAATGTGCTAGTAAGTAAAAGATTTGGTTTAATTAACAATGTTCGGTCTTGGAACTATTTTTAAACTTTGTGTGAAGTCTGTGAGCAGTGGCAAGTGAAATCTTAAATTTGAACTGCAGTATTACTCAAACAACGACGCTGGCAGAAAAGTACACCTATTTTGTTAAAATGTTTCTTAACTATTAACTTGGGTGAACCTGCTTTTGCTGCTCACCTCATTTACATTTACATTTATTCATTTAGCAGACGCTTTTATCCAAAGCGACTTACATTACATTACCAGTATTACAGTCACTGGAGGCAAGGTGGGTTAAGTGTCTTGCCCAAGGACACAACGACAGTATGAACTGTGGGGCGAGCGGGAATCGATCCTACTACCTTCCGGTTGAGAGACGACCACTCTACCCACTGAGCTACTGCCGCCCCGCTCATGATGTGCTCAGCTCCTAAATCTCTAACATAGGCTCTCCTGCTGTTGAACAAAAACATCAGCTCAAAAAGAACAGTGTAGAGAAGTCAAAGGACAGAGTAAAAAAGACTGATTTAAGAGTAAAATTAAAGCCTAAAAGACTGGTGATTTTATTTTATTTTTTTTTAATTTTCACTACAATCTGTAAACTAATGCTGGATTACAACAGTTCACACAATGTACCATTCATCACAGTGAATAGTGATGGGACGTACTGTGCCGAGGCTTCGAAGCGTGTGTTGAGTAATGTGTGTCCTCACAATTTGTGGTTAGAGTCGGAGTTTTAAACAGTTTATGAGTGACTTAATGGTTCGCTATGGTGGCAGTTTAAATGGAGCCTTAGAAGAAAGTTTATCAAAAAGTAAACAAATACTGTTTTAAATAAAAAATTTATAAAGTGTCTCCCTACATCAGTGACGTCAAAACTAATAATCTTAATGTTTTATTTTATTGTAGTCTGGGAGACTTTTTAAAACCGAATAAATTATATTAAATTACAACTTATGCACTATGCAATGTGAACAGCCGTCATTGTGTGATCATTAAAATCTAACTTAATCTCACAGGCACCTTAAAAAGGTGTCACTTTGTTATAGGAATTTATCCTTATTTATCCAGAGAGATACGTAGACAGAGTATAATTTAAAAAACAATGGCCAGGTTTAATTCTTGCAAGAATGGAGCAAAGCAGACACGCATGTATCAAGGGTACAGGGGAAGGTTTGCTTGGGGAAGTAAACAAAATATGAGATTTTATATCACTGCAGTGAAAGCTGTAGGAGGCGTATCTTTCATACACCCTCCCCAAGGCACAAGCAGAAGGTGCAGAAGCAAGTTACTGTGCAAGTTACGTAGTTCCTGCTTGGATTAGCATGAAGGACATGACATAAACAGATTTGACATGACCTGAAAAGAACTATGAGCACCCAGTAACTATAAACAATGTAACCAAATATGAAATTAAAAATTACATTTCCCAACATTCCCCCCTCTTTATGCTGATAACCATTAGCATAAACAACCTACTAGCTTGAGTGTGAATTGTAAACTATGACAGAAGCGAAAACCCATCATGGCAGCTGACCTAGCCATAAGAACATTTGACCAATCGGTAAATGACCTAACGCTGGGAAAAACTCTTCTATCCACCCCTCGCTCCAAGGCTGTGACAAAACACAAACATCAAGCATCTAACGTATGTAATCACTTCAAATGATTAACTTCCAACACATGTCAAAACAAACACAACAAATGATTAAAATGGGATATGTTTCAAATCAAAATGGGAACCCACAGAGTAATGCACTGATTCTTCAAAGTCAAATTCTTTAAAGTCCATAAATCATAAATGTCCATAAATCAAAACACAGTGTCACTCCAAAATAAAGTAGAAAAAAATGCCAGAGGTTAAGCTGGTCAACCCATTGGACTCAAGATCTCTGGCCTGTCCCTGCCTGTCCATTTCTGTCCCTGTAACGAAAAGAAAAACACATGAAGTGAGACTTATGCACATTCATAATGATTAAAATCAATTCTCTTCAGCATAATAAATTCAATGAACCATACGGCCCTTAGGTCTGTAGTATGATCCGTCCTGGAGCTGTTGTCCCGTTGGTGTTCATGCAAACAATAACGTCCCTCAGATATCAAAGTGTTCATCTGAGGTCAAAGCCTTGACCTTAGTCGTTTGGCAGGTGCATGTCCAGGAATGTTGACCCAGCAATGGCCACATTCATCAATCTCACCAACAAGCTCCGGATACATGTAAAGTAACACAAACAAATGTTTATTAGACATGGAAGTGCAACAACAAGTACATGTACTGTATCTCAATACAGATTCTAAAATCCCAGTAAATTTTCCAAATATGTTGTAAAACTAGGTCAAAATTAATTTCTCTATTCCAGAATACTCTAATTCCTCTGTTAGAGTTTGAAGTCCTTTCTTAAAGACTTTAGTTCTGCTGTAACTAGACCTGTGTTACTTTGGAGGAAATCCTTTTGTAGATCCCCCCTTTTCAGCTAATAGCATGCTCAGTGCTATTTAGTTCTGTCCAGTCCTTGGACCAGTTTTCTCTCATTTCCAGTTTTAATTAACAGTTACAGCATCTCTCGTACAATTCATAAACCTTTGTTGGTTATAATTATACTTAATTTAATCCACATTTTCATAAATTGTCTCAAATGGTAAAAATTCAAATCCTAATGCAAATTAAATTTTTGCCTTATATTCATTAATAGCACCTCAATGGACACCTCTGTCGTCGATGTAAATGGGGCTCTCAAATGAAACTGAGGGAGCTGCTGTTTGGCTCCTAAAGTGTGAGTTTTGACTCACGATGTTCTCCTTCACATTGTATGTGAACACAAATAAAACGAGGATCCTTTAAGGACGCATGTTTCCGGTCAGCAGGCAACGCTGGTCTAAGGGTCATACTTTCACAAAACCTCCAGACTTCTGCTTTGCACTGCACCTGTCCCTGATCTCTACGGTTGTCAAGTTCAGAGTGATGTCACAGGAAGTCATGTGACCCCCGTCACTAGCCCTGCTCACAGGTGTACTTCCCTTCATAGGTGTAAACCAAGATGATATAAGTTCAAAGAACTATGTTAATATTAGCTCTTACTGGTGGTGGCTATATTAATTGTCAAAACTCCTTTTCTGAACTGGTATACTTGTTGTAGTTGGCTTCCATCCAAATAAAGAACAAACAAACAAATCAAAACGTTCTCTGACATTATAGACCCATAGAAAGTGCCTCCTAGGTTTTTGTGAAACGAAACCATAAAAGCTCTTAAAATGATCAAACCATAAAATTGAAACAGCAGATAAACCCTGTTTCCACAGATATGGTCTGCTGGAAATCTACTTTAATCTGAAAAGGTTTAATCAGACTAAACAGTGCTTCTCCAGAAAAGTCCTGTCAACTTTCTTTATTTCATTATTTGATTTAAACTCCTCTTTTAACTGCATTAAACACTGTTGTTATAGCATTATGCTAACCATTAGGTTAACCAAGCATTCCTTCATCACTTTAACACAGTTTGGTTTAAATCTTCTTCTCCCCCCTTTTTGAGACGTGGGACAACCATGGCTCAAAATACCACAAAAAATGAAAAAAAATAAAATAAAAGATAAAAAAAATAAAATCAAAACAAAATGTTTTTTTCCAATTACCACCTTAAATTGTTATTTCATTAATTAGCATTTCTAATTATTCATCTTCTTTATGTTTTCCAAATAGCATCACTTTTGTTTATGTTATATTTAAAACTTCACTTTGTTTAGTTCAGTTTTAATTTTAGTTACCTTTAGTTGTAGGTCTTTACCTGTAACTGTAATTGGTATCATCCACAATTTGATAAATTTTAACTCAGTTGATGCAAACATAAATCATTTATATAGATCTATTGTCACAAACTTTTAAACATTCTTTATTATTATCAATTTATTTCATATTTCTTTTTAAATCATCTAATTAGAATATTCTCAGAATATTGTTCAATTTACCTCAAATTACTTTTTTTAGAAAGAAAATACATTTTTCTCTTACTTCAAAAAAAAAAAAAATTTCTTAATCCCCCTTGGATCAGACCCCTCCCTCTGGGGTTAAACCAGTAACAGGCAGCATGTCTCAGCTGCTTGAACACACCACAATGCCTCTGCTCTGTTCACACTGCTTTCCTCCAAAACACCTAGACAGACAATTTTGTCTAGGCCTGTTCCATGAGTTTATTTTTAAAAATAATTCCATTGAAGCATGGTTGAAAAGCAATGTCTGACTTTCATTTCATAGAATTTTTATTTATTATTACTTTTGTCAGAATAAAGTTTTTTTCTGTGACCATTGTGAGTTTTTCTTTCATTGACCGAAGGGTACCAACAATTTTGTCCACGTGTGGAGTTGAAGCGGTCAGTTATGAGGTCCTCCCCACGTCTCTCGTCTGGACCCAGTTTCGGCCTCCTCCCTCTCCTCCCTCTTCTGCTCTCCTCTCTCAGTGCCCTCTCGTCTGCCACGCCCACCTCCACCTTGCTCTCGGTCTCCATGGCAATTGTGCATTTTTCCTCAGAGAAATACATTACATTCATATTAATTTCAAGTTTCATCCAATTTACAAACACACTTTACATATACCTTTTCGGTCAATTTCAATAGATAAATTTAAAATAAACGTTTTGTTTATCTTACCGCTTCCGTGTTGCTGCTGCTTGTCTGTCTGCAGCTTCTTTTCAGCTAAAAAAAGAGCAGGTGGGAGGTGGGGTGCAGAGGAAGTTTGGAGAGGGCACTGTTGTCCGAGCGGAATACAAATGATTAGTGTTTTGAAGTACATGTGTGTACTTCTTTCAAAATCTCTTCTCTGCTTCTCGGTTTTCTCAAACTAGAAAAATAGCTTATGGAAGCTACCTTTCTCTCTCATGTTGTTCAAACTTTCTTTAAACGCAAAAACATTACCGTTGTTCTGATTCACATCATTAGACTCATTCTCCATCCAACAATGGCCCATTCATACCACATTTATTCTCTCACACACCTTTTATCTTTAACTCTTTAGGTCAACAATTCTCAGTATAAGCCCCATCACGTCTTGTGGGCTTTTTCTCTCTCACCGCTTCACACACAGTGAACATTTTTCCCGCAAAAGCCTCTCACTTCTAGTGGGCTTTAAAATCTCACTGCTTCACATGCAGTGAACACTATACGTAGGTCTACGTCTTCCTATATGTCACGTCCAACGCGACTGGACTCCAATCTCACCATTAACCATAGGTTTCGGCAGGGTCTCGATTAAAGAGTCAGCTCAAGCTACCTGTGCATATCACACACTTCCCGTGTGAATATCGCACCATAAACCGACATTCGTTGTACAGCCAGACGTTTTGAATGTGGTGTATTAGGATTCGTGAATATTTATCTGAAGTAAATCATGAGCTTCCCAGACCAGCTCCTTAGACCCTATACCTTTATTGTAATCAGGTGCCCTATCTCGCATAGAGTTTCGCACTTGTCACGGCCAATGTCAGTTTCAAGAAACACCATAAAGACTTACAGAGCATAGGGTATCTATCAAACTTAATTCTAGCAAGACAACAATCTTTAACACAGATTAATCTCAGAAAATCCCGTTTACAATCCCACCATAAACCACACAGGCAGGGTCTCGACAAAGCGTTATCTCACCATTTAAGGAATCTCGATCTTTCAACGTTTCAGAATCTCCAATGCTGGCCAACTTCGTGGAAACACATCTGGAGGTCTGGCCCATACTGCTTTAACAGCACAGCTTGGGACTTACAAGAAATGCTTTTTTGTGCATTTCTTCCGTGCACGTCAGCTCACCTCTTTGCATGAGAAACAACAAATATTGAGATCCGGGTCACGGCACCAAATGTTATAAGAATTCTATATCCTTATGTTATCCAGAGAGACACGGAGACAGATTATATTATAAAAAGCGAAAGGCCAGGTTTTATTCTTGCAAGAAGAAAAGACACACATATATCAAAGGTACAGAGTGTGTTTCCTTAAAGAAGTAAACAAAACATGAGATTTTATATCACTGAAGTGGGGGCTGTCAGAGGGAGGTGTATCTTGCATACACCCTCCTCCAAGGCCCCAGCTCCAGGTGCAGAAGTCCCGTGGCAAGCCATTTCTCTAGGTATGTCTACTCCATGCTTGGACTAACATGGAGGACATGACATGATTTGACATGACCTGTAGAGAACTATGAGCACCCAGTAAATATAAACAATTTATTGTTTATATTTTAATGAAATTTATTATAACAGAATGAATAGATGGAGTTTAGTCCTTTTTAAGTTATTAGAAAAACGAGATATAATTAGAATGAACATACTCCCAAGATTACTTTATCTCTTTATAGCATTGCCACTGTTTATTGAACCATCTGTTTTTAAGAGAGGGGAAGGGATGTTTTTTAAACGTATCTAGAATGAGAAACAGTGGTTAGGAACAGGAATCAGGAGCTATCCGTTTGCTGTATTTGGATTCAGCCGGAGGAAACCCGGAGAAAACCTTCATAAACAAGGAGGGGAAATGCAAATGCCACACAAAAAGGCCCTGCCCTGGGTGGGATTTGAACCCAAGACTTATTTCTGTTGAGGCAGGAGGCTAACCACTCTGGCAGAAATACAGATCAGTACAGATCAAAAGAAACATTTGGGTCTAAGTGACCTTCATCAGGCTTCATCAGGAAAAGAGCTGCTACAACAGAAAAACTATAGTCTACCTTTTATTTGAACAATAAGTAAATAATGCTGTAAAAGGAGAGAACTGTAGCTGGTCTCACTTTTTTTTTTTTAAATATTAAATATTGGGACAGGTGTTATTTTGGTCCTGGTCCTGGTCATGCTCTCTGGTGAAGACCTCTCTGGTCCTGGTCCTGATCCACCTGAACTTGACGTTACCGTTCAGACCCAGTTGGACCCAGCGCTGCTTCAGCTGAAACCAGAGAGTCATTAACACAATATTTAATACAACTAGGTTTGGTTCTGGTCTGGGTCTGGTCTGGTCCTGTTCTTGCTCTGGTCCTGGTCTGGTTCTGGTCTGGTCCTGGTCTGGTCCTGTTCTGGTCCTGGTCTTGCTCTGGTCCTGGTCTGGTCCTGGTCTGGTTCTGGTCTTGTCCTGGTCTGGTCCTGGTCCTGGTCTTGCTCTGGTCCTGGCCTGGTCCTGTTCTGGTCCTAGTCTTGCTCTGGTCCTGGTTTAGTCCTGGTCATACTCTGGTCCTGGTCTGGTCCTGGTCCATGAGGGATGTGCTGGTCTGGTCCTGGTCTGTCCTGGTGTGGTCCTGTTCTGGTCCTGTTCTGGTGCTGGTCTGGTCCTGGTGCTGGTCTGGTCCTGGTCTCACCTGGTGCTGGTCTGGTCCTGGTGCTGGTCTGGTCCTGGTCTCACCTGGTCCATGAGGGCTGTGCTGGTCTGGTCCAGAGTCAGATCAGAGTTAGTCTTGAGTCTGAGTCTGATCAGTCTCCGTTTGACCTCGACTGAAACAGAGACTGTCTTTTAATTCTGAGATTTATGCAAAATAAACAAATAAATTATGCAAATGATGTAAAGCCCCTCGATGTGTGAGGACATCGTGCTCTTTATTTATTTTTTATTTGTCTATTTTTTAATAGACACACAAACAGGACCTGGTCTGGAACTGGTCTTACTCTTCTGACAGATGAAGTAGAACCTCTGTGAGCACGTGTGTCTGCAGCAGGTAGGTGTTGGTTTCCATTAACACACAACCTCCTCCTGAAGGATTCCCTGGTTTCCATTTGATTGAGGTTGCCTCAGACCCGTCAGTCCACTTCCACGAGTCCCGGTAAAGTCCGATCCACCCGGGACCGGACATGATTCCCGTCAGAGCCTGGGCCTGAGTCTGGTCAAAGACCGGGGCCAGGTCTGTGAAGTGGACCCTGCAGTGGTCTCGGCCTTGCTCCACGTTTTAGACTCATTCACAAAAACAAAACTGGGATGGGCTTCAGCTGCAACAGAGGAGGGTTTAGATGTATTTGAACAGGTTTTAATTGAATTTAAACAGCTTTAAGCTGGATATAAACAGATTTCTGATAGATTTAAACAGGTTTTAGGTGGATTTGGACAGGTTTTAGATGGCTCTGACCTGGTTTTGTCAGGATTAAATCAGTATTCTTACCTTTGTAGCAGGTAAAGGCCTGTCTCTCGCTGCAGTTGCGGTCATTCCAGTCTCCTGAGGTAGTCATCGTGACACAGTTCTCGTATCCGTCGGTGTTGTCCGGTTGACCGCTGGCCCACTGAGTAAAACCGGGTCTGGACTCGTTCAAAGACCACCTCCAGCTGCTGACGTCATCGTAGAGTCCAAGCCACCAGGCGCTGTTTGGACCAGCGGTAACGGCCACCACCAGCAGAGCTCTATAGTCCTCCTCGGTCTCTACAGCTGCCAGGTCGTTGTAGTGAGTCCTGCAGTCATCTCTGGCATCAGCTGGTGTTAGACTTTGTCCTCCATTGACGTAGACCCGATCAGCGCCGAGAGGGACCCATAGGACTGGAACCAGAACCAGAGACAGACAGGATTAGACTAGGATCAGACCAGAACCAGACGAGACAGAAGACAGAATGAATGACAGAATGTTTGTCTCTGTAGCTCTAAAAACAAGCCAGAGCAGAACCAAAGAGTTTTCTTTTGAAAATTGATCAAAGACCAAGAACCAGAGAGATCCGGGTTGAGACCGGACTAAAGCCTTTCACTGTCTGCGTCTGTTTGAATCCAGTTTTAGAAACAAAGTGAACATGGTTCTGTCAGGATTTAATTAAAGAGTAAACAGCAACCTCTCAGGTTTTAGATCAGAAAAACTGTTCTGAAGAATTCTGAATAAACCTCATTTTAAAAGATTGTCAAACCTGAAAAAAGCATGATGGGAAATGTAGTCCTCTCCATCTCCACAACCAGAACCAGTCCTGTTTTAGTACTGATCCAAGTCCTGATTTTACTACTTTTACGAAAACCCAGTCCCAGTCTCAGTCTGCTCCCAGTTCAATCACTCAGTCTGATACTGGTCTGGTCCTGGTCTAGTCCTGGTCTGAACAAGGTCTGAACCTGGTCTAATACCGGTCGACAGGGCTGGTCTAATCCTCAGTTTGGATTTGATGCAAAGCAGCTCTGATTCATCAAAGCTCCGGCTCAATGAGACCAGGGCCTGATCTGAGACTGAATCAGAAGGTTTAGTGTCTCTCCAGGTGGATCCAGAAACATACATTTGCCTAAATATAATACTTTAGTAAATGTACTGGGTTAGAGGTAATGTCTGTCATGTTGAAAACCTGTCATAAACATTTACCTGTCTACTTACAGATGACAAATGTACAAATATAAAACCAACACATGCACTTTAGCTACAGTAATGTTTAAGGGATGTATGACTGCAGAGTAAGGAAAGTATTTTCTAGTGTAAGAAGTCTGCTTGGTGGGCATTGCAGGTGTAATTATTTAATTAACGCCCACTTTTGTGTCTGAATATACTCACACCACAACCAAGAGCCTTTCTTCTGATCAGCCTCAGCCAGACAGCATCATCTTAAAGAAATCTGTTGAGAGAAAACAACATCTATTTTCATAAAATAGGCATGTGTCAAATGTATTTACCAAAACTGCACAACCCAGATCTTTGTAAAAGAGAACATTAGGGTAGTTTTAAGGTCTTTTTTTTTATAATCATGATTATATTATGGACTATACTGGGTTTATAATAATGTGAGAATGAGGCAGTCAGAGGTAACCAACGAAAGGCATTGTAGTCAGAAAGGTTATGGTTTTGTGTATAGCTGGCCTTCTTTCTGGGGCCGCACCATAGATTGTATAATAATTATTATTATTACCCGCGTCCCCTAACTGGACTAAGCGGAAGAAAAAGAATGAATAAAGGTCTAACATAAAATAAAAGTGACGCATTAGATGGCTTCATTAAATTGACTAGCAGATTTCTATCATTAAATATAGCCTGCAACAGCTGTCATGTCACAACTGGCGAAATGTCAGAAAATAGAATGTGAAATCAGATTCTTGGTCAGCGGATCATATATTTGTTCAGCCTAATTATATTTTGTGTAATGGTAGCCTGGTAGCTTAGGTCTAAAAATGACACCAGATAAAAAACAAACACGTCAAAATATGCAAGATATACTCCAACGCAATTACCCGACGTCTTTTTTTCTAAATTTGTTGTACAAAGTTGGAGAATGGTACTAGGAAATACCCTGAAAACGCGCGTTTTCATTAGAAAAATTTGTATGTAAATACAATATGTAAATATGTAAATTTAACACTTCGTACACATAGATTGTATAATAATTACACGTACACGGACCATTCATTTGAAATTTTCTCTTGGCGTATTCTGTGACCTCGCATGGCCATTATCGCGATACAAATGAACGGCATCAGGTATGGTCTCACGAGATGTCCACAGCGTCATCTGGTGTTTGTAGCATAGTTGCATTATCACTCGTTCATAGTTCCAGTTTCCTAGATTATCAAAATGATCACAAATAATGCAGAACAACCTTCGCCGTGAAGAGGTAGGGGGCCTTCTTACACTATCCCTTAAAATGCATGAAACTGACTAGTTAATTTGTGTGTTTAGTGAAAGTCCATGGTTGTGAAAAACCCAAAAGTTTAGACAGCTAACTAACTTAGCTAATGGTTGGTGCTAGAAGCTTAGACAGACGTCTATAGCTAGCAGGTTAGCTGACCCGGCAAAGGCAAAAGCTAGCTAAGTGATGATCAGCGACATGAATCACAAATCAGCTTTTAGACTGGCTTTTTTATATCAATTCACTGTATATATGATAAAACAACTATTCGGCGACCCTGTCACGTTATTAACTTTACAGCGATGCAAATTTATGTGGATATAATTTGAAGCTAATCGCTAACATGACAGTGATTGGGTATCTTTGCCTGTGCTTAGCAATTTTCTTCACGTAAGCACAAATCCCGCACCAGCGAGGATGTTTCCGAGCTTGGCACACAGACCATGGCATGTGTTCTTCAGGGTCTCCTTGCAGCACAGAGCTTCCCTGTCTCAGTGGACCCCAAGGTCCAACCAGCTCTGCTACGGTGAGAACGTCAACGTACCACTGCTAGAGTTTTTTTTAAGTTAAAAGCAGCCATACCTAACAGTCTATTTTATTGCATCACTTAAACAGGTTGGCAATGTGGAGGTATCCATAGCTTTTGGTTCAGTCATTCGGACTTCCGTGTTGCTTCTTTAGGGCTGAGCAGGATCCAGTACTACTCTACCTCTGGGGCCAGTAAAGATGGTCCCCCAAAATTACCATCAAGTGATCCTATTGCAGATGAGGTCTTGACAGGTGCCGCAAAATCTACCCCTGCTTCATCAGGTAACAGATCTTTCCGCCAATGTTTCATGGTTTGTTTGATATATACTTCAGTAGAAATTAAATATTTGACTCTTGGTGTACTCATGTATAGATGTAACACTTAAGGGGATTACGCAGGCTGAGTCATATCAAGTAAAAGGTACTAAGTAGGAAATGGAATACTCCTATACATACAACATGTAAAATGTCATGGATAACTTTTTGATTGACAATTAATCTTTTTTTGTTTCTTTTTTTCCATGTGCAGTGAGGGCTGTGTTAAAAAAGCGAGACTATGGGTTGAAATATACAAAGAATAACTTTATTACCGCTGTTAGGGCAATGAATGAGTTCTGTCTAAAACCAAGGTAAATTTTGTTTAGTTATATCCCAATATTGTGTTGTCTGTCTGTATTGTAGTCTTCATCACAATGTCTGTCTGACATTTTTCTATATCCTAATGCTGTAACTACAGTGACCTAGAACAACTGAGAAAGATCAGAAGGAGAAGTCCTCACGATGACACAGAGGCGTTCACTGTGTTTTTGCGGTCAGATGTGGAGGCCAAGTCAGTCCAAACATTTTGGAATACAATTTTTGAATACAGTATCTTGTTAAGCTGTTAGTTAACCAATAACACACATGTTGTCTTCTGTTTCTATTAGAGCACTAGATGTCTGGGGAAGTCAGGAAGCTCTAGCACGTGAGAGAAATCTCAGAAAACAAGTGGAGAGGGAGTCCGAAGACAGTAGGGTTTTTTATTGTAATTGTAAAAATGTCCTGTTAAACCTGTTTTGAGGATGATAATTTATTTGATTGTCATTGCTCATTTTCAGATATTTATCGCAATCAACAGTTGTTGAAGGAATACAAAGACTTTTGGGGAAATACTAAGGTGATTAACAAATACCTTTACCAAATGTGACCTATAACTGTCAGTGGTTTGTGTGACCATGCCATGTGTTTTCAATAATGCTGCCACATTCTTCACTGTATAATGGTGAAGCTTATTTCATTGATTAAAAGGCTGGTGTACATCTGCACTTTTTAGAATTCATCTAGAATGAATGAGATTTTTTCCAAATACTTGTTAAAGACACCTATGCTAATGCTAAGATGTGTGTAAGTGCACAACTGGTGATAACTTTTGCATTGTCTTTTAAAGAAATGCAAGTATATTGTTCATAATGGTCTTTTGACTCTCTTCTGTATCTCTTTTGTCTCATAAAGCCTCGATCAGGCAAGAGGGCAACCTTTCTACAAGGACCAGGGAAAGTTGTCATGGTTGCCATTTGCATGTAAGTTTTTAATTGTGTAGTATATATTAAGTCTTTTTTAGTCTGTGTATTAATGTGTTAAAGTACACAGCGTGGTAAGTCTTGTTCTTTTACTGCAGGCTTACTATACATTTTGAATTTTGTGCTGTGTAGCATTTCAGGCTCTAAATAATGATTAATAGTCTGCATGGGAGCCAGGTGTCACGTGAAGTCAGATGCCCTGTTGGATTAGGGTAATTGTGTTAAAGAACATGTGCAGTCACATGAATAGCAAATTATTTTCTTTATTGAGTAATCACATGCATGCTAAACACAAAAGAGCTCAGTTCTCTGTAAAGCATAAACATTAATAAATGTTACACCTTAATTCAAAGAGAAAACTGTTTACAATCACCACCAGGATAAATCTTTTCAAAGTAATGTGTGCCAAAAGGCCCACAAATGCAATTCACAAATAAGTACATTTGGCTATGTCATTTAAGGGCGCATGCTGGCAATCCATACTGTATCCATACAAGCATGTCTCACATCTTAAAACCCCTTTGATTAGTTCCAATTGTGCTGCTGTCCAACATGTTTTTTGCGTTCACCAAAGCACAATTGTGTGGCAGTGGAGGGGGAAATATTGTGCACAGATCGTCTTAACCAGTCTTCTTTAGCTACTGTTAATCAATATTTTATTATGGTGTTCATTGTTACACACACACACTGTTTCTTTGAACTCAGAAATGGGTTGAATTTCTTCTTCAAACTCTTGGCCTGGGTCTACACTGGATCCGCAAGCATGTTCTCCGAAGCCATCCACTCTCTGGCTGACACCTGCAATCAAGCTCTGCTCGCTCTTGGAATAAGCCAGTCTGTTCGCAACCCTGACGCTGTGCATCCGTAAGTGTAATACCACCACTGTACCACTAAAAACACATTCTCAAGTAGGGCAGACACCCTCTGGATGCTTTGTCCATAAGCACTTGTCTGTCTGACCAACTCAAATTTCATTGGTCAGGCACCACTTGTTATTTAGATGTTTGATCTAACTATTTAGGAATAAAACATTATCTATGTTTTGTTCAGACATTCTTATACCATAACATCTATTTAATTTCTAATAGAGTATTCTATTTTTAGGTATGGCTTCTCCAATATGCGTTACATTGCCTCTCTTATTAGTGGGGTGGGCATTTTTATGATGGGAGCAGGACTGTCCTGGTACCATGGCATCATGGGATTGCTGCACCCAGAACCTATTGAATCATTGTTATGGGTAATTGCCATTAATACACTAAATTAATAAAATGCAAGCACACATAAAAATGGTAAAATTTTAATATTTCTTTTATATTACAGGCCTACTGCATCTTAGCAGGTTCCCTGGTTTCAGAAGGAGGTAAGCTAAAATAATCATACAATGAAATTAAGAAAAGGTTAAAGCAAAAGCATCTGGACTCAGTTTTGAAGGTGAAGACGTTTAGTCTCTAATTCCACGAGACTCTTATCAGTTGCTCTGAGGCAATAGACCTCATTACAGCAACAGCATCAGTCATAAGGAACAACAAATTGTCTGGAAATTAAGCTGAAGAACTGTCACTTAAGGTCACAGCCGAACTGGCTAGTGCACCAAACCCCTCCAATATACAGTGCCTTGCGAAAGTATTCGGCCCCCTTGAATTTTGCGACCTTTTGCCACATTTCAGGCTTCAAACATAAAGATATGAAACTGTAATATTTTTGTGAAGAATCAACAAGTGGGATACAATCGGTGGAACGAAATTTATTGGATATTTCAAACTTTTTTAACAAATAAAAAACTGAAAAATTGGGCGTGCAAAATTATTCAGCCCCTTAACTTAATAGTCTCTTGGAATTAGAAACAAAACTTCTTCATCTTGAAAACTGAATCCAGATGCTTTTGCTTTAACCTTTTCTTCAAGATGACCTGGATGACAGAACCTTCACAGACATGAAATGATGATCACAGATACTGTGCACTTTGGACTAAACTGATTATGCAATTCTTTTTAGCTACATTACTAGTAGCCGTCAATGAGATCAGGAAAAATGCCCGTCGGCATGGTTTGACCTTCTTTGACTATGGTATGTATAAAGAATTATATATTTTAGTTTTGTCTTTTGAAGGAAATCTTTGCCTATTTGCCTCACAGATGATCTTCTACATCGCAACACTTGAACATTTAATAGCAAACAAAACAGACAAAATTTTAAGTTTTGGTTTTATTTGTAAATGTATAAAACGTGGGTAGAACTAGAATCATGACTCATGTCTTAACAGATACTGACTTTTTTACAGTTTTGCAAAGTCGAGATCCTAGCACTAATGTGGTGATGCTGGAAGATGCTGCTGCTGTACTCGGAGTCATTATAGCTGCTGGATCCATGGGGCTCACCTCACTCACAGGTTAGAGAAAAAAACTACATATGTACACACGTGCAGACACACCAGCTAAATGTACATGGAAATAACATCTGTTTAAGTCACTATTGACACAGTTGGTAGGCTCTGTGATGATCAGCACCATGTTATGCCTTTGATACTCAAATGATATAACAGTTTGTCTTGTTTTTGTTTTGTACTTGGTATGTAACTACACTAATGCTTTATCACTGTCTCTTGCTTTTTTTACTCACTTTATGTAGGAAACCCCTACTATGATAGTTTGGGCTCTATCGGTGTTGGCACATTGCTGGGCACTGTCTCAGCATTTCTTATCTACACAAACACAGAAGCTCTGCTGGGACGTTCCATACAGCCTGAACGTGTACAAAATCTTACAGAATTCTTAGAAAATGACCCAGTAGTGAGGTAAACGCACGCCCTCTGTAACATACTCTAACAATGTAACATGAGCCTTAGTATCTTGTACTTAATTAAACCTAATTAAAGTCTGTTTACTTCCTGACTTCATGAATAGAGCCATCCATGATGTGAAGGCCACAGATATGGGGCTGGGGAAAGTGCGCTTTAAGGCTGAGGTTGACTTTGATGGCCGAGTGGTCACTCGATCATATCTGGAAAAACAAGACATTGATCAAATTCTCAATGTAAGCATTCTTGTTTTGATATTCCTGTAGTTAAATTTTTACACACGTGGACAAAATTGTTGGTACCCTTTGGTCAATGAAAGAAAAACTCACAATGGTCACAGAAAAAACTTTATTCTGACAAAAATAATAAATAAAAATTATATGAATGTTAACCAATGAAAGTCAGACATTGCTTTTCAACCATGCTTCAACGGAATTATTTAAAAAAATAAACTCATGGAACAGACCTGGACAAAATTGTTGCTACCCCTAACTTAATATTTTGTTGCACAACCTTTTGAGGCTATTACTGCAATCAGACGATTCCTGTAACTGTCAATGAGACTTCTGCAGCTCTCAGCAGGTATTTTGGCCCACTCCTCATGAGCAAACTGCTCCAGTTGTTTCGGTTTGAAGGGTGTCTTTTCCAGACGGCATGTTTCAGCTCCTTCCAAAGATGCTCAATAGGATTGAGGTCAGGGCTCATACAAGGCCACTTTAGAATAGTCCAATGTTTTCCTCTTAACCATTCTTGGGTCTTTTTTTGCTGTGTTTTGGGTCATTGTCCTGTTGCAAGACCCATGACCTGCGACTGAGACCATTGTACCCTGCACAGATTCAAGACACCCTGTGCCAGATGCAGCAAAGCAGACCCAGAACATAACAGAGCCTCCTCCATGTTTGACAGTAGGGACAGTGTTCTTTTCTTGATATGCTTCATTTTTCCGTCTGTGAACATACAGCTGATGTGTCTTGGCAAAAAGTTCCATTTTGTCTCATCTGTCTCCCAGAAGCTTTGTGGGTTGTCAACATGTAGTTTGGCATATTCCAGTCTAGCTTTTTTATGATTTGTTTTCAACAATGGTGTCCTCCTTGGTTGTCTCCCATGTAGTCCACTTTGGCTCAAACAACGACGGATGGTGCGATCTGACACTGATGTTCCTTGAGCATGGAGTTCACCTTGGATCTCTTTAGAAGTTTTTCTGGGCTCTTTTGTTACCATTCGGATTATCCGTCTCTTTGATTTGTCATCAATTTTCCTCCTGCCACGTCCAGGAGGTTGGCTGCAGTCCCATGGATCTTAAATTTCTGAATAATATGTGCAACTGTAGTCACAGGAACATCTAGCTGCTTGGAGATGGTCTTATAGCCTTTACCTTTACCTTTACCTTATCATGCTTGTCTATCATTTTCTTTCTATTCTCCTGCGACAACTCTTTCCTTTGCTTCCTCTGGTCCATGTTGAGTGTGGTACACACCATGTCACCAGACAACACAGTGACTACCTGAAGCCCTATAAATAGGCCCACTGACTGATTACAAGATTGTACACACCTGTGATGCTAAATATATAATATAATAATATAATATAAATGTCCATTTGGTCACATTATTTACAGTCTTTTCTAGGGGTACCATCAATTTTGTCTAGGCCTGTTCCATGAGTTTATTTTTTTAAATAATTCCGTTGAAGCATGGTTGAAAAGCAATGTCTGACTTTCATTGGTTAACATTCATAGAATTTTTATTTATTATTTTTGTCAGAATAAAGTTTTTTCTGTGACCATTGTGAGTTTTTCTTTCATTGACCGAAGGGTACCAACAATTTTGTCCATGTGTGTATATCTACATAAATAATTCTTATTTATACAGGGTTTTATGTTGGTCTTGCATTGGCAATTGTGCCAATACCAAGATGTAATGTAATCAGTAGATCAGAAGAATTGGTAAGACCCATTTAGGTGTCAGATATTTTTTACTACCCAGTATGTGTTCATGTCTCTGCAGGAAATGCAACAGGTGAAGACTACCGAGGAGCTTGAAAACTTCATGCTGAAACATGGTGAGAACGTCATTGACACATTGGGGGCTGAAGTGGACCGTCTGGAGAAGGAACTGAAGGTACTTTTGTACTTTATTTTAGTAGCATGCCTTACAAGTTCATCGGTATTTGAATACAATTCTTGCTTCTCCTCAGCAACGTAATCCTGATGTGCGTCACGTAGACTTGGAAATCCTATAAAATCTGGAGAATTGGAATCCTGTTGTACAAAAAGAAGAACCTACTAAGTGGCAAAGATGAGCACTGCCTGTGCAATCTGCTGCCATTGCTGTCCACCAAACACTGCAGAAGTCTTGTTGTAGAAAGTTGAAAACCAGATAGATTTGAACTAAATAGTTTTGACATTGATTATCTTTACTTTGTTTTGGTTTTTTTACTTTATCTTCTCATTCTGGCAAAATACTTGTTCTTAGTCTAGAGATTCTCAGAAATGAAAATGTCTTCTTGCAGTTCAAAAAGCTATGGTAGTCCTCTGAGTATTAACTTAGAACAATAATTAACAACAGTCAATTTATTCCAGAACCATTATAGTTTTCTAGATGTGTACTTATTTTAATTGTATCCTTGAACCTCAGGGTTTTTTTTTTATTTGTAAAAAAGAAACAAATCGGTGTAATCAAACTTATTTAATTCCTATAATATTGGACAATGGATTTTTTTCCCCTTTGTGAACAATATAAATATGACTATTATGCACACTTAAATATGAAAAGTGATGATAAAATTAGACCAATAGCAAAGCTGATTTCTAACAATAAATTTGAATTACAGGCAGATAAAATGAACAATACATGGACTATTAGAGATTTCAAGCACAATTCTCCTGTTGTGACACCCATAAGCAGTTTGTTTCAGCGCTTCATTCTTTTCTTCAAACATTACATTTACTGTTGACAGCTTTTGGCAGATGACCATGTTAAGATGATGTAATGTAAAAAGTATTACAAAACAAAATTCCTTACTGTAAACAAGTGGAGAGATATATATAAAAAAAGCAATGTCGAGTTTTGTATCATAGAGATTATTCTAGTTTTGAGCTGTAATAGTAAAAAGCATTTTATCTTCAGATAAGATATCCCTGTTTAGTCTGTAACTCAACATGAGTAAAGTGACTCATATTAGATTTTTTTTTTCAAGGCTGTTTGACTTTTTTGTATTTACTGTCGATATCTGTGAAACTACAACTTATCAGATCCCTTTTTTCTGGATTATGAGGAGGGCCACCGTCATTTCATCAGTACTTGTACATGATGTTCATAGTGTAACATTTCCCTTTGCTTATTAGTTAGCACTGCTTAAGAAGTTGGAAGAAATGAGAATAAGTTATTAAATTATTTTGCTATTTCACTAAGTTTTAATCATTTCACAAATGTTACTCATTTCAGTGTGTGTTTTTGCTCTTCTATTAAAGTTGTGTTGACAGTCTGCTTTTATCTTAAAAATGAAAGGGTTGTGATATAGCAATGACTCCAAATGAATAGATTTAAATTTCAGGGGGTGGAGTGCACCATCAGAAAAATGCTTTAAGAAGTGAAACGAGGTCATTTCTTTCAAGCTTGTGTCTGAAAATGGGGTCTGCTCCTTGTTCCTGAGACGGTTGACTGGAATGTAAACTCAAGTCCATTAGATGGTGCAGTTGTAAGGATGAGCGAGAAGGGGGGGAGCTGTACCCTATGCGCTGACGTCAATAAAAACAGTCATTTCCAACCAGTCTGCGCATTGACCGACCATTCAAAACATTACGCTCAGCATCGCGGCTGGACCACGCTAGACTACTCGACTGAAATAATTTCTCATCCAAGCAGAGGAGCGGACACTCGCCATTGCAGGTTTTTGACCATTGAATGTTGTCTTCACATTTTGGCTGTTGCGCGCATATCAGTGTCATGTCTCGTCATACCATTCCCAAGTCAGTTGTGCCAGTGCCACTGCCCATCTATGCCTTCCATGTCTCCCTCGTCGGGAGAAGGGCTCGTTTGTTCCCGCTGATGGAAAGCAACCACATCCTTTAGCTGACCGCTGAACATAAACATGCGTCGAGACGCGCCTATCATGCCTACACATCACCAAACACATCCTTGATCCATCGTTCTGCACATCACACCTTTGCTTTGAGAACTCCTAACGCTATATCAAATCAAACCTGAAAATTAGTGCTATTTTTTTTATTAATTTCTGTCGACAGACCTGTTTTCCCCATACACTGTTGGAGGCTCTCGTTGCCCACAGATGGGGGCGCAATAAACCTGCTCAGTAGGCTCCCAGATTTTCATGCAACCCCCCTTCATCACCACAATTGGGTGTTTTCAAAAACCCAAGCACCGTTATTCTTCGGTGCAAAATCAAATGTTAGAAAATCTTTTTGTCTGCAGGTTTGTTACCGCCTCCCAATAGCCACACAGAAACCAAAACATCACGACCCACCATCATTACGCACCGTCTATGATCACTTATCGTCTAAAAATAACGCCTCTGTGCTGTTTTCAATCACAGGTCCATTGATATCTAAATCAAACCAGGTGGTGTTTGTGATGGAAGGAGAAGTCTTCATAGCGGATCATGTTCACCACTGCATGTGCTCTGCGCTTTTAGCCTCTTTACAGTGCTGCCTTGTCTAATCATGTTCAAGCAGCATTGTACAGGGCTATGACGGCGCAGAGAGCTGGGCTTCGTCTGCTAGGGGTGCCGCGGTTCCCTGACCCGTGGTCGTGGACGCCATCCAACTAATGACATCATCCGGTAAAAGAAACACTCAAACGGTCCGGGATCTAGTCGCCTGGACTGGATTGACAGTTTGGGCGAATAAATGACTGACGTGTGTTTTTCAGAACTAACAAAAGAGGAAACGTGGCTCCCTTAACCAGCTTTAATCTCAAATCCCTTTGCAGCAAAGTGAACTGGGCTATTGGTGTTGGGACTGTAATTTAAAAAGAAATTAAAGCTGTAATTGGTCTGTGAAACTTTTAAATAAAGGTTCAGTTATTACCTTTGTGTTGTAAAGTGATGCTTCTTCTGGCCTACTTTCCCTCATTGTCTCACACTTAACTCTGTCTGATATGGGATTAGTCAAGACTCCTCCTAGCTACTAACAAGCTTACCCCAGAGGAAAGCAGAGGACTTTCAGACAACACAAAAATCCAACAAAATTGACATCTAATTTATTACAAATGCAACAGTTTGACAATGGCCATGGAAAACAAAAAAATATCATGTTCATATATTAGTCCAGTTTTTGTAGTGTACGATAAAAAGATGCGCAGGGGTCAGGCACTTATTGGATCCTTACTGGCTGCAGCTCCTACAGGCCTGCAGGCCGTTCTCGTTGCAGGAAGTGCACTTGAGGGCTTTGAAGGAATCCGTGAAACAGTTGCGGAACACAGACATCTTGCTGCCATGGCACGTTGGGCACGGGACAAAGGCGAAGCCCCCACAGGTCTGGCACGTTTGGGGATGCTGTACTCTCTTTAAAGACAAGAGTCCCATTGTCATATTATCATCAAGACATAAAACGGTATATTGAAACAATGAAATAAGACGAGGCTTCTGAAAGATGAACTAATGCCAAGTGAAGAGCCTTTTCTCTTTACTCAAACGCAATTATAATAAAGTATATTGTACCCTTCATTATCAACTTAAACAGATGACATGTAACTTATAATCATATTAAAAATGCATGTTGATACCATTTTAATGCCACTTCTGGACTGATTAGTGCATGCATGACCTTTCCAAGCTGTACTTCTTTTTGAACAGCCTGCAGCGAGTTGAATACATAACTAAAATGTCATTACACTCCTGCTTTGTTTTCACCTCTAAAAGCTTCTGGTTTAATCTAAATCCCAAATTAGAAACAACGCCTGACTAAAGGACAGCACTGGAGGCTGACAGCGGCGTGACTCTGAGATTACTGTGCTCGGCTCTGGCATACATCTTGTTGGAACAAATGTGTTCGAAGTCCAATCAATAACTAGCTTTCCATTATTGATGCTCGCACATTGATGCACATCCATCTTTTACTTTGCAGTTAGCTCATGTTTTATTGATGACTTGAGCAGTGAGTGGAAATGGCTGCAGTGTTTGCACTGTGTTCATTTTGAAGGCTTTTGACAAACACTGTATATTTATTATGGCTCTATAAACACCTTAAGTTTTATGTGTGCTACAAAGGTGTGACTCTGTGAATCAAAGCAAACATATGAATATTTAAAGACTATTGTGTATGTATTCAGTTTGCACTTATCAAAAAAATAAAATAAATTTTACCTCAATTTTGGTTAAAAGATCTTGCAGTTCTCCCGACTCATTCATGCCTAAGATTTTTTCAGCACCCTGTAAAACATGTTGAAAGGCAAAACGTGTTACTTATGTTTGGTAAAAGCAAGATGTTAAGGTCTAGAAACATTGCTGACCCCGAGGTAGTGTCCATCTATGAAGACCACAGGTAATGAAGGTGGTTCTCCGACGCGTTTGCAGCGCTCCTCCAGCTCTTTTCCAAAGTCTGCATCCAGAGCAATGTTCTTCTCCACAAATTTCGCCCGGTGGTTCTGGAAGATTTTCCTCACCAACTCGCAGCGCTCAAATGTGGTTCTCACCACACGGAAGCTTGTTGTGTAGATGACTATGCGCCCAAATTCAAGGGACAACTCCATCTGGAAAAATATAATGACCATCCATAGAAATGACAAAGCAGAGGGACAATCAGCACAATACAGATTTTGTTTGCATGGGACATTTTTAAGTGTAATCACAGCTCAAAGAAGACAAGAGCTACTGTATACAATAACTAACTATTACAAAACTACATACAGTAAGTGACTAGAGCTCATTCAAAACCTGAATGAAACCTTGATTTGACCTTTACAGAGGATATAGCTCAGAGGACGGGGCACGGGGCCGCAGACTGGTGCAAACCTTCCAGGAAAGGACTGATTTCCTGGAAGGTGAGATTATTTTAACTATCAATTATTCAAGTATTATTAATAATGTACACAAAATGATAGCTATACCGCGCACAGACAGGTTAAACAGCAGGACTCGGAGAGGCTTTAGCAACTGGGAACCCAAACAATTAAAATTGGTGGATTCTGTAATTCCCCCCAAAATTCACAGAAATTGTTTTTTGTACCAAAATTGTGCTCTGCAATAAACATAGCCAATAGGAAAATAGTACCCATTCCATGTTATTTGCCATGGAAACCTTTTATTGTCTTTAGAATCCACCTTTAATAAGCCATTGCAAAACGGAAAGAAGTGCTTCTGTAAGCATTTAATAGCAAGGTGTTTTGACTAAACAACAACAAACCTTCTTTCCAACAATACTACAATCCCAAATAAATCTAGATGCTACAAGACACGCCTTAAAACCTTGTCAGCCAAATGTGTATTTGTGTAATTTATTTGTGTATGGTCAAGACCGGTGAGACCGGTCACTCAACTCACAAAGCATTTAAGGTTGTCTCTAACAGAAAGCTAATCTGATGAGAGGCTTTATCTGTCTACTGTGATGCCGCTTGCTCACCTAATACCTCTTTGAAGAGAAATGCTTTCTTCAATATGACCTTTAGGCTCACCTTTACATCAGAGACTTAGCTAAGAATAACAAACTGAGCCAATGGACTACAGGGTACTAGAAAGCGAATTGCAGAAAATGCATTAGCCTGATTAGTTTCTCTTGAAACACTTACCGAAATGCATCATTAAACTTTAATTGTCCTGTGACCTTGTCCTTTATTGTGAGCTTTTAATGCCGGCCGTAGCCACACTTACAGACTCAAGTCTGGGACTAAATGGAAGACTTTTTAAAATTATGAAATAATCTATTTTTACTTACATTATTGGACATGGAAAGGTTTTCAAAAAGTGTCTGTCCAGCGCTGACTTTATGTTTGACACCCCTGACTGTCCCATTGTTACTAATTATGTTGACCCTCTTGGTGGTGAAGACCCAGTCTTTGGTGGCCCCAGCGTACATCAGAAGATCATCAGGCTCAGTCTCACTGTCGTCAAGCTCTGAGCCCAGGAATCCATACTGGTGTCCGTGTGAGTCCCCACTTGTGGAGGGAGTACTGGCCCGCTCCACGTCAGAATTACTGGTACAATCCGAATCCAGGGAGTCTGTAGGCCCCTCATCTTTGAACATCTCCTTCAGCACCCTGCCACTGCTCCCAGAGGCCACCCGGAACCTCACCCGCTTCTGGGGCTTCTGCCCCGCTGTCACCTCTGTCCCCTCCATTGGATGCCCTGTGCCTGCTTACATGTCCCGCAGAATCACAGTGCACCTTGTGGCTCCTCATCCACAGAGCAAAACTGGAGTAATGTCGCCCATTGGATTACTACGGCGCCTAATCCTCACAGTTTGAAGACATCTAAAAACGTCTGGAGCCTATAAGCTGCTTCACAGTCAGACTCACTCTGCAAGGTAAATAATACATGGAGTGCTGCCATAGCAACTGAGCACGCTCAGCTCAGGTAAAATGATAGTTGGCTTTAATTATTTATCTCAATTTACACAGTTTTTACTCAAGTTTTGACACATTTTAATGGATGCTTGAAAATGTGTCAAATGTTAAAATAGGCTTTAATTAATTATATAGATGAATCTATATAAATGTTTTAGGACATTTTCTTCTTTTAAAGGTTGTAATAACTTTTATTTCAATTTTCAGCTCAGATTTAGGTGAGCCTTGGTAAAAATGTATATCATGTAAAATGCTCCTAATTTATATGTTTTCAAGCACTTTTATGTGTGTCAACTTGAAGATAAATGCTGCTCCGACATGGCTGCATGACGTAAGCGGATCCTCCCTCAGCGCTGAGTGTGTGTCCCACCCGGAGCAGGGGTGCAGATGTTCACTGGACGTCCTGCCTGAGCAGAAAAGGACCAGAGCGGATAACGTGTCACAATGACAGAAAACAGCAGTGTGTCTACTGACGCCTAAAGCAGCTCCCCAGAGATGAGACACGTCGGCTCAGAGCGCTGACAGCACCACTCTGTTTGTTAGAGCGCCACAGGTTCACCCCAGAGCTGATGCACACACAAAAACGCACACACACACTGACGTCACCCCAATGTCTAGTAAGTCCTTCTAATTTTAGGATGTTCTCACTTTATTTTTATGATAAAGAATCTAAAACTATTAAAATGAAGCCTTGTAAATGTTGCTATCTGTGCAATTGCTATATGTGGACTGTGAAATCCTAGGCAAAAAGCTATACTGTTATCACTGAGAGAAACCTATATTTGTCTCCAGAGGATTTTAACTCATTATTCTGAAATATCCTCAATATGTGATATAACTTGTGATATTATATGTAGCATACCTTATCTAATGCACAGTCTGCTTTGAAACGCCCCCTGCTGGTGGTTGGTGATTGTTATTCATTTTTGAATGTCATGCTTGGATATGCATACAGCCCCTTTAAAATCCCCTATATTCATTCTTTTTATTTTAAGTAGATGTTTTCTAATAGCCATTTTATTTGTTTATTTTTGTTATTAACTGGTAAGACAATATTACATAGGCTATAGGTTTGGTATTTGATTGTCACTGTCTGTATGACGCTTCATGTTTTTGTGCTGCCTGATGAACGCACCGCTCCTATACTCAGAATAACATCAGTCATGGTTTTTACATATCATTTTAATTTTAATCTATATTGTGTGACTGTAGTCAACCACTTCTTCAATAATCCTTCCCGCTCCACATTTGAAGGGGGATGTGAAGCCCTCTCACTTCTACCTTGACAATAATTTCTATCAAGCACACAAAGCACAACAGGAAGCCAAGCCGTGCTGCTGTTGCCTACTGTTTTAGACCGGGCTCATCTGGAGTTTTATGCAGCAATATGGCCGTGCGGCTTTGTGTCAAGCAGCCATTTTATCTCACTTGAGCACATTTAGACAAGAGACCACTGCAGCAGTGATAGTCTGCTCCACCTGAGGAGCTTAACTGAGCCCCACTCATCAAAAGTCCCAATGCAGCCTCTGTACTCTAGTGTTATTAAAAAAGCCATTTGACAAGATGAATACTATAATATTCTTTAATAGGCTGCCTCCTGCTTACTTGGCTGTAACTGAGAGATGTGTCAAACAGTGCTTGTGATTAATGCTTTTAATTTGCTTAAAGATTGCTTTGGAGTTATAATGTTAACCTCACTATATAAAATGTTATGGGGGATTTTTTTGTGATAGGACTAATCTTTGCAAATGGTTCTTCTAGCTCCTCACTGCCAACTAAAAAAATTAAATGCAAGTGCAAGACATCAGAATCAGCTAATGTGAAAAGTGTTGAAGAAAATTAAATTGCAGTGCTGCCATTTGTTTAGCCATGCACCTCAGCGTCCCAGACTCAAGATCAACTTCCACAAGGGGGCACAATTCAATTCAATTACAAACAAATGTCACACTGCCCAATTACTCCCATAAGAGCTGGAGGCCAGCAGTAAAGGATCATGGGAGTTACAGTACAGTCCAATCAGCCAGTTGATGTATGAGTTATGGTGTTTGGTAATGGTTTCAATTTAATGGTCAAGCTGGGATTCAAGGCACGTTTTACACCAGAGGTTTCCACTGCTTTGGAAGGTCTACAGTAACAGCGCACAAGCATCTATTTTCTAATAAACTGGAATGCCTTTAAGACATGTAGGATGAGCTCCAGTAAAGCTGCCTGTTGCAGGCTTTAAGGTGCATTGCTTTCTCTCTGCAGTCTGCACAGAAGCTTAAAGATTGTTCTTCTGTAAAAACTCTAGAATGTCATGCAGGGATTTACACTTTATATATATGATATTTATTTATAGTAATATTTTACCATATGTAATTTTACATATCTCTTTGTCGTGTACAATACATCTTTGTGAACTTAGAATGGGTTTGACAGCTATATTAAATGTGCTGTCTGTGACAGATAGCCATTGCCCTGCACTGCATAACTAGCCTGATCAGTGTATTAACTAAAATAATTTGTCTCTAAATAACATCTGTCTTGGGTTTCTAAGCTCAGCTGTAGCCTCTGTATTTTATGTGTTTGAATAAGAGCTATAGCTCAAACATACTTGTGTATTTACACACTAAGATAAGTTATCAAAGAACAAAGGTGCTATGAAGTTATACTGCAATCTTTTATGACCTCTCAGCTGTACAAATAAAAAGTCTAAAGCATTAGTTTACAATTGACACAGATTTGAAATATGGACGAAATTTGGAAGCTGTTTAGATTGTGCTGTGAGTCATTGTTTGGACTGATAATCTATAAAACACAAAAAAACATTGCGTTTCCACATAATCAGAGAGGCAGGCTTCTTGTCCCTGTTGCTTAGCAACCACCAGAGCTACAGAGTTAAATCCCTGTAGCTGCGGTGGTGGTGGTGGTGGTGATCCGATGCTGTATTAGGAAGAGAGGGGGAAAGATACTGTATCTTGAGATAGATGGGTTTTTTTTGGCACAGATTAGGAAGACATACAATTACTATTTTTTTTATGTCAAGACACCATTCCTTTTAGGGTCTTGTTTAATATTGATCACTATTCTAAGTCAAAAGGTATTCATTGAATATGAATGAAACACAATAGACTTTTGACCAAAATGGCCTCAGATTCAAGGGCCTCTGTGACTAAAGTGAGTTTGGTTTGACTGAAGAATCTCCCACATCACTATAAATAAATTAGATGCTGCCAGTGCAACTCAGGCATCAGAAAACTCTTGGTCTAAAGCACTGCAGTTCTCTTTGGAAACTGCAGTGGTGCTGCTGCTGTACAAATAACATCTCCAGTGTCATTTGCATTTGAGCTGCAGTGAGAATAAGAGCCGGCTTTGATTTACCACATACAGCAGCCTTCACTCGCCTCACTATTGTTTTCCTTCCTTCTTCTTGTTCCCCATATTTTCTGTAAGTGGGGACCATGTTTGAGCAGTTTTATTGCAGCAGAGTGACACACTGGTGAAGGATACAAAGAAAGCTGTAAGCTAGAGTAAATCACTCTAAATTACATCTTCTGCTGAGCTTTTGTGTAGACAATAATCACACAATACTTGTGACTGATACTACGGAATAGAGACTTAATTCAATGCTGTCAACGGCCTCATGTTTACAGCTTTATGACTTCCCTGAATATTATAAGTAACCAGTTCAAGTGATGCTATGCTTCCCTGTGTATCATTTGTATTAAGATATTCAAGGCATATTTGTATAAAGGGGGCACCAGCTCTTCTCTCTCTGACCACAGGACATGGCCTGTCAAACCTTTCTTGACTGAAGCTGATCTGAATTTTGCTTACACATCAGTCTGTCTCTCTAAGGCCAAATGTCTAGATGTGACAGAGAAGCCTCTTGAATAACAATCTCAGTGTGCATCTTAGAAAGTCCTTGTAGCCTATGTTGCTTTATTAATGTAACCCCACTATGCCTTATCACTGTTCAGCTGACCACTGGGTAGTAAAAATCAAAGTCATGAAGCCTCTCCCTCTTATTATTCTCCTATTTACAACAAAATAAAATTATGCGATTGCTTTACATTTCTGTTCAGAGTCACTGGTATTGATGTCTAATATTAATAACACGTTTTCGTGAAAACAAGACTCACTTATCATTAGACAACTCCCACCCAGTATTGTTTCGTCTTCAACCCGTGAACTGCAGCAGAGGGGGAAAATGACCTAACCAACAAACAATTTGACGATGAATGTCAAAAAGCGTGTTTGTTCGAAATATCTGTAATTATGTAGAATAATAAGCAACGCTGCCTCTTGTTTTTATACACATTAAAATACATTTCCGTTGCTTTTAAAACCTCTTCCCACGGTCTAACGGCGCCGCTCGTGCGCAGTCACCCCCCTGCCCCTGCTGTAGGACGTGGTACGGTCCATAATGAGCGGCACCGTCCCCCTCACTTCATGGTAAGTCCGTATCCCCTCCTGTTGTCTGCCCGGCGTCTACCGCTGTTCAAGCCGCTACGTGTGCTCGGGGATGCTGAGGGACCTATGAACTGTGAGCATGCTTTTGTCATCAACAGGAAATGAAGCCTTTTCTTTTTGTCCACACCTCTCACTAGCGGTGTACGCACTGCGTTAGTGTCCGCATGAGAGAGGGCTGTCTGTTGAACTGCAGCCGTGTATTTCTTTATTTTCTTTTGTTTTTTTTTTCCATTTCTTTGACGGTTTAGAAGAAGGACCCAGCCGCGGGGAGTTAAGTCGCCGCGGCCGCTTGGCAGGTGTCGTCACCCGGCTTTAAAGAAGAGGAGAGATGTCCCCCGTCCATAGAACAATGTCTGGTCTCCGGACTCGAGCTGAGGGTATGTAAAGACAATTTTACACAGTTGAAAAGTGTTAGGGAAGAACCAATCTCAGTTTAAGCGTGTTTCCGTTGTGATTGCCTGGAGAAGTAAAGGCCTGCTGGCTGTGTGGAAGTAGGTACTGTAAGTTGCTAGCTTAGGCTGTGATTGACCTAACAGGGGTCAAGAAATCCCCTAGGGCCATTGCGAGTCCTCTCAAGGGGTGTCTAAGAAAGACATATGGTCCATGTTACCTTTCATTTATCTATCGTCTATGAGGTGCCTTCTAACCTGCAGCATGCATCTTTCCCTTAGAGAGGCGTGAAGTGTTTGTGTACCACAACAGGATTATCAGGTTGGTGCTTCCTCACTGTTGGCAGTATTCAGCCAGCTGCCAGTAGTGTGTAGCGTGGGTCTAATAATACAGCCTTTGTATATCAGATGGGATCTACAGTATTACTCAATACTACAGTAGGAACCTTCTACTGTATCGAGAGAATGCGGATGCTACATGTGATTAACCTTGTATACACCGCACTTAAAAGTCTTCTTTGCATGTAGTACATTCTTTGATATTTATTACCTGCCACTGGCTGCAGGTGCACTTTGCAGCTAGTATTGTTTCTTTGTGAAATTTCTCAATTTTATGTTTAATGGTTGACCCTGACCGTTCTCACCAGAGGCAGTATCTGTATGAATTGCTCTAGACACAGTTACAGTACTTATGATTTTGGTACTGCATCAGTTTCACTTTGCAAAAAAGGAAATAGTGCTGCAGTGGGTTTACTTTGAATGAACTGTTGGGCCTCAGACTTGTAATAGCTGGCTTTTATTGCGAGTTCAAATGAAATTATCTTTAAATACCATCATAATATTAGGCATAGTCTTCTTCCAAGATGTACTTTTTATCACTTTATGTAGAGTAGTGTTTAACATACAAGAGTGTATTAATCATATATATTTTGATGAGTAATTGAGGAACTGTAGTGACTTGCTACAAAAAACATGACTTGCAAAAAGTTTTTGAAATAACTTAAATATGAGAAAGAAATATTTAAACATCTGAAGGGGCAAATACTTTGACAACAAAATTTAAATATCTAGTATGAGTCAACATTGTTATAGTTTATGCAGTCTTTAGTTAATGTCAATGTCAACAATGCAATAATAATAATATATCTGAGTTATTTTGGAGCCTTTTTGTTTGTTACTGGGATCACTATAGTTCATTGTCTGCATGACATCATTTTGCAGTTTCATTAAAAATACAAATTCACAGCTCAAATTTTCCCCAACAGCAGAGTTTTATTTAGGAAATATATCATGCAGATTCTTTGCTAGAGTTGGAAGAGTTGTTATACTGTCAGACAACTTGGAGGTCTGGGGCTTATGTAAAAATTTAACATATTTGTTAATAAAATTTTGTATGTTTTTGGATTTTGCCCCCATTTGACAAAGCTAGTTTCAACCCCACATTGTTTCAAACTTGCTTTTCAGGGTGAGCCACTGAAGCACCCCAGATCACTTTTGTTGGTGTGCCATTTTGGTCTTTTATAGTAAATCAGTATCAATAGAGGCAAGTAGTGGTAGATTTGTGACCAGTATTAAACCCCCTGTAGAAGCTGATCATTGTAAAGCTATTTGTCAGTGTGATGCAGGGCATAGTTTTAGAGGCAGTATAAATAATTAAATTATTGTTATTATTATTATTATTTTAAAGAATTAATATTGATACCACTGAAAATTGTTGACAGTTGCGCTGCTGCAGTCACAAGAATGAGCACATGAATTATGCAGCAGCTATTACCTACAGCTACCAACCATTGCCTTTTTAGGCTAGAACCAGGCTTATTGTGTTGTTACTTTTTTTTCGGGCTCTATAGCACTATACTCTATTATTCCCCACCTTCAGCTAAACAGTATGAGGTAGAAAGTGTTATTATGAAACAGTAGTAAAGGTTTGATGTGATAATCTGCAGTTGGTGCAAGGTTGATGACCGGTGGCACTTCATTCCCACCAGGAGTATTTTCCAGCTTTACGGTTTTGTATCCACTTGACCACGTTGCTGGATAATGCAGCATTTCTTTTGGCTGTTTGTATGAGAGCCTAAGCACTCTCCCCACCCTTGAGTGTTATTTTTTAATCACCATCTTCCATCTAGAAAGGGCTGCCCTATGCCAGGCTTACCACCTAATCCGTCAGCAGCCTGTCGGTCAGCTCCCGAACGCTGCACACTCCCCAGCCCAGCAGTGCACGTGCCGCGCCACTCCTTGTCACTCATCTACGCTGCACTGTCGAAAAATCTACCATCACTGGCAGTCGGCCCCCACATCAGTTGCCAAAATAACCTTATCTAGGACACAAGCACTAGGTGAAGAATGATATACATCCGCCTTTAGAGTCTGATCTTTTGTAAAGAGATTTCCAAGAGAGCTAGGCATTGAATATGCTCCTACTTGGTAGTTGGGAAAGTTAAGACTTGTATAAAGCTATATGACCCCAAATATTTCAGCAGTTGACTAAAAGACTGTTTTCCCTTCCATCCTTTAAAAATAGGCCTGGACAGTATATATATATATCACTATAGCAATATCAATTTCAGTCATGTTTTAATCTATTGCTAAGTTGAGTGCATTTTCATGAAGCGGTAGAGCCTCACTTTGCTTTCAGCGTCAAGATCTTTCCTCCCTGTGTAAGTAAAGCAGAGCGGTTCTCTCTATAGCATTTCAATAACCTCGGCTAAGCCTGTGTGGGAATAGCTGTAACTGCATGGGTATGGAGGCTGCAGGGAGATAGACTGCTCCTGTCTGAAGGGAGAGCTGCCTGGCAAATCACTGGCTGATAATAATGTGGCACAAAAGCCCAACACGCTCTAAATCCCCTGTCTGGGGCTGCTGGTGTGTCATGTCAGGTCCCCCCAGGGCTCTCCACTGTCTATGTGCCAGCATGGGACATCTCGTCTTCTCTATTTTTCCACTTCATGTCCTGGCTCCGTCACTGTGTGTGTCTTTAGATATTCATTTTCTTCACCTCGGTAAGTCTCCCCTGTCTGCAAGGCAAAGTAAATGTGGCTAGGAAAGAAGTGAGAAACAGCAGCATGTGAGCTGATAGTGGATGACGCACTGAAGGATCTGCGTTAACTGGATCAAATTGTTAGAAAACATTTATCATGTTGATAAAATAAAAGATTTTGTTTTACATGAGACATCAATGTTTACAATTAGGACAGCACAATGTTGATTCTTAAAAACAATGTAACTTTTCTTTTGTACAAGCCAGATATTGCTAAAACCTTCAGCAAACAAAGCAGCTCAAGCCAAACTCTCAGCCAACTCAAAACTTCAAGCTGTCCATTTTGGTTCAATATGACGTTGTTGGATTTGCATTTTTACTCAGGTCCAGTAGTCAAACAAATAGTAACCTGGTTATGAAAAATTAGGCTTATATACAATACATATTTTATATACATAATGACATACATTATACATGTTTACTGTAAAGATTCCTCTTGTAAATAGACATTTTCTGTTTATAAATGAACTGTTTCTCTTGTGTTTCCTGTATGTTTTAAAGAATCATTAAGCTCTGCAGTATTATTTGCAGGTCAGCTATACATCCAGCTGTGATTCAAATCTTAAAGGTGGCTATATATAATATATATAATAATGTTGCAATACATGCTACCACATTGACAGCAGCTCCTAAGCTTGTCTTTTATAAATACCATGAAAAGGAGACCTGACTTGTAGTTTTTGAGATTCTTCCAGGCCTTGTGTTCTGAGGTACACACCTGCATGTACAGCAGGACGGTGCAGCGTACCTGAATGTTCACGAGATAGTGAGTGTGTTTGAACCGCAGCATGACGACAAGGTCAGGTTGGGGAAGTGTCGACTAGTGCTCCACAGGAAAGTAACACCATCAATGGCTGGAAAATTAAACTCTCCCTGCCCTTGACCCTCTCCAGGTTAATTTTATTTTTTTTTTTTTACAATCCTCCTCTGGTAGATGATCAGCACTGGATCTCAGAAACACATATGTAGGACTACAGAGTGAAAATTGAAGTCAGTACCTCTACACATATATGCAAAATGTTACTTTGCTTTTAAATATGTCAGCAGACAACTGAAATATAAGCTGTGTCACAACTAAAGTGGAACAAAATATTTGTCTGCCACAAGTGTTACTTTGTGTTGTGGCAGATGGAGGTTTTGTCTGTTGAACACATCACCACATCAATCAGGTCAGTGAGCATCTCAAAAGACTGGCATGGATTAATTGTTATGCTCTGCCATTTGGATAGTGCATCTATTTTTAGACAGAGCCATATGACAGTAATTTTGTGAGAATTCATTTTTAGAGGAGATATGAGGTACATTTTTGTTTTTAAAATAGGACTGTGAGCTCAACATGTCACCAATGAACACCGGGCCATCTAAAAGTTTTGGAGCTTGAACCATGTATAATTAAGATTTCTAGATTTTTGATTAATTAAAGCAGTCGAAAGGCTTTTAGTGAAATAGCAGCTTGGTTTTACACTTAATCATGTCAATTTCCGACAATCTAGAAGATCAGATGCACGCCATATGCTGTGCCCTTTTTTCTTTTACCATTCACAAAATTGCATACAGTGGAAAGGTTTCTGTCTGCAGATCCCCCGCTAAGCCTCCCCTGGCCGGCCCAGTGATGTCACAGCATGCCCCAGCTGCCGGGTGAACCTATGAGGAGCCAGACAGAGAGGGGATTATTCCCTGTGCTGCCCTGTTGTCGTCGTGAGTGGTTACAGTGCTGTGATCTGATAAGAGACTTATAGCTGTTGGTTATTTCGAGGCAGCTCCGTGGCCTGTGTAGACAAACTTCTGAGGCCCCCATTCACAAATAGAAGGAGGGCATCTCAGGCATCGCCACAGCAATGAATAGACTGTGGCTGCTGCATCTACTGCAATATTAATCTCATTTAAATGAATCATGTTAGCGCTGATGAAATATATATGACACATTATGTTGGCTGTGACAAGCATAGATCATAAAGATCTACATGAACCAAATATAACAAAAACACTGCTCACCCTAGGAAACTGTAATTCATAAGATTTACTGTATAGGGGTGCTTTGGCTCACACATAAAATAATGCTTTTTTTTCAATATTTGCAATTTTTAAATGTGAACAGTTTCATAGAATAGTTATTAAATAGAAGAAAGTATATGACTTTGTTTTGCTAATTCACACTGAATATGCTTTTTCAGTTTTAACCATCGTTGGAAAGATTTGAGTTCTGCCACATCCGTGAATTATTATTATTATTATTTTAAAGAAATTGCACTTATAACAATATATCCCAGTAATAACCCACTATATACAAGTACAACTGCCCTTTTTAGCAGTGATTACCATTTTCTCATTAACGACCTGGAAGTGGGTCTGGTTGTCCTCATCCAGCCACATTAAACATTGTTAAGGTGATGTGTGCTGTGCTCCATGTAGATGAGACACTGGTAATTTCTCTGGTAATTGGGGTTTGGCTGCCATGTAATGAATGTGTACATGGCACTACTGAAATTAGATCAATGTCAGTAGCCCCGAGCTGAACTTACACCCTGCTATTATTGAATCATTCCTGCAAGAGCCTCTGGCCAGATCACGTGCTTTCTCATCTGGGTTTTATTGACCAGGCTACAACTGTTTGAGGCTCATTAGTGTTGTATGCTTTGCACCATGCTGTACTCTGCCTGGACCTATTTTTGGAAGACTTTTTTTTAAACATTTTGAATAGCCTCAGGATGGATGGACAATACTCTGAGGGGCCATCGCATGAGCTTTAGTCAACACTTGCTGTGGTCATGGAGTCAAATGAATCATCACATCATAATTATAGCTGGAGTAGGTCTTCATTTGGGTCAAGATACTGTTGATAGATCAACTACAAAACAATTTACAACCGCTCAGTAAAGAGCCATTGGGTAGCGATGTTTTATTGTGGCACACTTTCACATGCTGCAGCTTTGTTCTACCCATGTCCTATAATGTTTAACCCTGACTTGCTGTGCTTAGTAATCCTTCAGTATTGGGTCATTATAGATGCAGTCATCGCTGTCATTAGATGTGTTTAATCTTTCTGGTGTTTGACAGCAATAACTTTTGACCCCTAGCACTTCTGCCTGACCTAAGATGATACATTACCATGTGGTGTAACATCGATCTGCCAAGGCTTTAGCACTGTCATGACATCACCTAGGCTATTCTTATCTGAGCATTTATATAGTATATACATTAAACAAAAAATAAGAATCTTTTATTTGAAAAATACCCAGAGGTCTTCCCTGTATTGAGGGATAAAAACAATGGGATATCCTGCTTCCTATTGTGTGCCAAGACCAATTCTCACTGGGCCCAGGATGTCCCATTGGGCACCCGCTAGAAAATAGGTGCCCTCTTGTGACTATTGTTCCACTCCTTACTCTGTTGGCTGACACAGGCAATAACTCTGGGATCTGGCCTCCATCCAGACTCATTACAACACTTGGTGGCATTGATCCTTCCTCTAGAGGCTTTCCTTGCCTCTCTTAAACCTTATTTAGCCCCCCGCGACCCTTTCCGTTTGACTAGTTTGTGTGATTAATACAAAAAGCCTCACTGATTAATGAAAGTGCTGCATAAATTAGAAAATATATTTTGAAAGTGCATACCCGTCCGGTTTCCATTCTTGTTCTCTTTTATTGATGTCCTCGTAGTTGAGCCGTCGCAGGCCTGCAGTTAATGAAATTAGTGCAGAGAAAATGCACAGTGTCCACAAGGGAGCTTTAAGAGCAAGAGTTCTGTGGCGGTGGCTGAGTACATTATCCACACAGTGAGTTGGGAGCGCAGGAAATGAATAGACATGGAGTTGGAAGAATCTGTAAGATATTCAGCAGAAGAAGCCGGTAAGAGGCAGTTTTATCTTGCATCCTGACTAACTTCCTCTTTAGCTTTGTGTACAACCATGACTTTTATGTTTCAATCTTTTTATGGACTTTGTTAGACTAGTTGATATCAATGTAGTCTGAAGTTTTTAGACAATGAGGAATATGAGGTCATAATCTCTGTATAAGCTTACAATAGATGACATGGCAAGGGAACCCAACAATATCTGACAATAAATGTGATCTGTAAAATGTTTATCACTATTATGTTAATTGCTAAGGTGTTGGATTTTGTGGCAATATAATGGATTGCAAATGTGATGTGGTCATTTATCAATAGGAGTTAGATGAGTAGGTGTTTGAAGAGTGTGTGTATGTGTATATGTGTGTATATATATATATATATATATATATATATATATATATATATATATACATATATACACACATACATACATACATACATACATACACACACACACACACACACACACTCTATATTTTTCTTTTTTAGCTTAAACTCAACATCATTACTACTTATCCTATTTAAGTCTTCAGCGTGTAGCTCATAATAGGCTCAGGTGTGTGAGAATAGTAAGAAGCTGAAGATTAGAGATTGCAGTGCATTTACTATTCACAACAGTAGGGTATTTTACAATTGCAGTGCAGTTTGTATTTAGAAGATATGAATTAAGTGACTGTGGGCATATATCAACACAGGATTTAAAAGACTGCTGCAGAGTTGTTTTGGTTTATTAAGAGTCTTTGATTAAAACCAATGTTACATGACAAAAAGTAAATGAATACGGTGTGTTCTTTCTGCTTCATAAACGTATGCTCTCTAGTTCATCTCCATTAATAATCTTTGCATAAAAACCTGACGTAGTGCGGGGACCAGGGAAGGCACAAAGTTGAGCCGGAGCTGTAGCAGCTGCAACTGGTGCATTGCAGCACCTGGCCCATACACCGGCACAGGCTCCTGCTGCGAGCACTCATTCACAACACAGACACACAACATCAATCACAGTGGCTCAGCCAGGTCCTCTGGCCCAGTGTTTCACATAGACCTCATACTGCAGCACCCCCCCGTTCTCTTTCCATTTGTCATAGCACGCACCAAGTCCTCCCAACCCCGGTTTCAAAAGGATTTAGCTTTTCCACTAACCTCACTCCCTGGATATGTTCCTTGGTGCAGTCTCAAGAGCATACTAGTATACCTTAATATGTCCTATAGCTATTATCCTTAGTGTTAGAAAATAATTAAAATAATATACTTGTTGAACATACAACGCTCATACTGAGGCTTTACATATAAATGGTAAGTTCTTTCCTTGCAGAATGTTTCTGCTTTAAGAGTAGGCACTAGTCTTGAATCTCTCTGTTGCTTCAGGACCCACACATACACCTCCATGTTAATCCAATAAACCACCCATGCTGATGTGATTGGGCTCTTGCATAAGCGGGCAGGGATAGCCAGCCCTTGGTTCCCCCACGACCAAAAGACATGGGGGTGGTGGTTATTTTTAGCCCCAGAGCACATGCTAAGGGGATCTGCCTGTGAGTGAGTAAGAAAGAATGTATGGTTGTCACTTCTCTGTAATCCGATCCAAACCCAAGTGGATCATTAAAATAACAAGAGGTGTAATTCAAGAGTCGGGTTTTGTGTAACATCAGTGAGAACGTGTAAAGCGTAAGGTGAGAATAAGGAGTAAAAAAGTGGAGAAAGTTGCAAGTGTGACTTTGAGAACTCAGCCAGCTTCTACTTTGTTTCCTCTTGGCAGGGAGGAAATACTGCAGGCTGCGGATCTAGCCTATTACTGGGGCATATCCGCTAGGGTTAGGGTTACACTGCTTGCTGACTCTTATGTTGTTGTTGATGCCTTGATGCCGACAGCTTAAGGGTGCCCCCCTCAAATTGGACCGTCTTTCCATTTCCGACTCGGACCTTACCTGATAACCTGCCCGACATAAAAAAAACAAGGACTACAAGACCTCTCCCTGCACTCACAGAAATACACACATGCAACCGGAGATGCCTGCAGTACTGTTGACATAGAGTTTTACAGGATGGCTCTTGCACCATTGCCGAGGACACTAATCTAGTCCTATCAATTAGGAGATGAGGACAGGGAAATATGACCCAAACACAAATTAAGTCATTTTCCTCTTTTATATGTCTTAAACTTTGTTGTGCGGAAACAGATGTAAAGAATCAGCACATATGAAGATTTGAAATAAATCATTCTTTAAATAATATAAGCAGTACATACATTAAAGCACAAGTAAGAAGGGAGTTGGGATGAAGTGAGACAGACATGAGTTTGTACAAAATTAAATCAACTCTGAACTGAATATCTTTTCTTTAAACAATGCAGTGAAAGAATTGTGCTGCAAATCAAAGCTTAAGGTGAACCAACAACAATGTAACTGTGTGTGGCTTTTTTAGCTTTGACAGTGTAGATTTTCTCAGGGTCAAGACACCCTCCTGTTGTGATCCGCTCACAACAGCGGTTTACACTGGATAATGTGTGTCTGCTCTTGCCGGTAGGAGCTCTGTCTTTTCTGGAACTTCTCAGCAACAACAATACTGAAAGGAAACTGCTCATTTGTAAACTTGTGAACTCAGACAAGAATCTCTAAAAACATAAGGTTAATCATTTCTCCAGTTTCTACTGTTTGACACTTTATGGTTGTATTGTTGTATTGTTTAGATTAAGGGAACACTTCAAAACACCTACCAGAATGTTTTTTTCTCTCTGATACAGGATATGAAAAGACAGAGGATACATCAGGAAAGACATCCTTGGCTGACCAAGAAGATGCACGACTCATATACCTTAACCAGCCTCAGTTCACCAAGTTTTGCAGCAATTGGGTCAGGTGAGCAAGGACACAGATTTATTTTCCTTGTGCAGGTAAAAAGCTTGTGGATTTTTTAAATTTATTTTTTGCATTTTCTTTACTCTTTAAGAAATTAAAATATTGAAACAAACAAAAATAGCTTAGTTAAAGTAATTCATTATCAAGAACTTTAACATCTAAATGTATTTGTTTTTCCACTCATCCGTTTGTCTCAAAAGACGTTGCCATTTGTGTGACCTGTTGTTATTTTAAATCTGGCAATGGTAACCCTGAGGTCATCAGTGCTCATAGTTCATAGTGATCCTGCAGCACGGCATGCCCCGCTGTTTTTGCTTTTAAGTCTACATTAACCTTTTATAGTCACAAGCATAACAGTTAAATTAAGCCTTAGACTGACATTTAAATCTCTAAAGCCACATCCTATTCACAAACATTTATCACAAAGACTCATAACCACAATTCCATGGTTTTCTGAATAAATTTGTCTTAAAATCTGATCTGATCTTCATCTAAGACAAGGATATTGACAAACATAATGTGTCTAAAAATAATTACACAGAGAAATTTGGATCTTTCATGTCTTTATTGAACACACTCATTCAACATTCAAAATGGCAGTGGAAAAGTAAATGAACCCTAAGAATTAATAACTGGTTGATTCCCCCCCTTTGCAGCAATAACCTCGACCAGGCTCTTCCTGTAGGTGTGGATCAGACCTGCACATCGTTGAGGAGGAATGTTAGCCCATTCTTCCTGGAAGAACTGCTTTAGCTCTGTTGTATTCTTTGGACGTCTCATGTGTTTGGCCCTCTTCAAGTCAATCCATAGCATCTCTATTGGGTTGAGGTCTGGGATCTGACTTGGTCACTCCAAAAGGCCGATTTTGTTTTTCTGAGGCCATTCAGTTGTGCACTTGCTCTGGTGTTTTGGGTTGTTGTTCTGTTCCATCACCCACCTTCTACTCAGTTTCAGCTGATGTACAGTCATCCTCACATTATCCTGAGGATTTGTCTGATATACTTGGGAATTAATTTTCCCCTCAATGATTGTAAGCTGGTCAGGCCCTGATGCAGGAAAGCAGGCCCAAATCATGATGTTTCCTCCACCGTACTTTACAGTTGGGATGATGTTTTTTCATGATGATATGCCGTTCGCTTTCTACACAAGATGTAGCGCTGTGTTTTTTCCAAATAGTTCAATCTTAGTTTCATCAGTCCACAAAACACTTTGCCAATACCTCTTTGGAGTGTCGATGTGCTCTTTTACAAACTTCAGACGTGCAGCAATGTTCTTTCTAGTAAGCAGTGGCTTCCTTTGTGGTGTCCTGCCGTCGATACCCTGCTTGTTCAGTGTTTGATGTATTGTAGACTCATGAACAGAGATGTTAGCAAGTTCCACTGATGCCTGGAAATCTTTGTCTGTCATTCGGGTTTGTTTCTTTACCTCATTGATGAGTCTTTGTTGTGCTCTTGATGTAATTTTGACTGGGCGCCTACTTCACTTTCTAAAGTCTTTGTAACCAGCTTTATTTAAAGCAACAATTCTTGATGTTAGCTCCTCTGAAAACTCCAATTAGCTTTTTTGAGGTCATTAATTCAAGGGTTCACATACGTTTTCCACAAGCACTATGAGTTTTTTTGTTGTTCTCAATAAAGACATGAAAGATCAGAATTTTTTGTGTAATTATTTTTAGACACATGATGTTTGTCAATATCCTTGTCTTAGATGAAGATCAGATCACATTTTAAGACAAATTTATTTAGAAAACCATGAAATCCCAAAAGGTTTACATTCTTTTTTTACCCCTGAGTATATAGTCTTCACAACTTAACCCATTGCAAACGTGATCAGACAAGTACTAATGGAAGGGCAAATGCAGGCAACAGATACACACACTGACGCTTTACCACTTGACACACCCTCCATGGTATTAAAAGGCAGGCCATTCGATTACTTTACAAACATCCTGGAACCAAATACTCTACATACATTCTCTCTAGAATAGTTAGTGTCCCTTCAGCAGGTGTTTCCAGTTGGCAGATTCAAAATGATTTGTTATGAATCAACGGTTTGCTACGTTAACAATTCTTTAAGTTTGGCCTCTTAACTGCCCCTAAAGCTGATATTGATTGCATTGTCTTAAACCAGAGCTATTAAACTGGAATATGCCTAAGTTACTGAAAAGTTTAAGTCTACGGGTGCATTAGGGCTTTTTGTGAGCAGCATGCATTTATTGTGATTCCTCGTGAGCATCTGCTGTAGTTGGAGCATTAAAGGTCAATATTGTTTGGTCAGGTGTTCCAATGTCAGTGCATATTACTGTTGGCATTCCTGCTGCCTGAACAAACTTGGATATACTCTAAGTATAGTCTGTGCTTGCTTTATACAGACAGATCTCTGAACTGACTAATGAATAATTACATGGAGAGGCACATGAAGCCACAGGTTTCTGTTCTGCTATAAACCGCTGATTTTGGTATTCTGCTAAGTTTCTTTTTTTGATAAACCCTTGATGGTTTTGATGTTGAATTCTGTTCCATGTATTTTTAATATGTAATATACCGTTAAATGTGACAATTGCTTGGGAAAAGAATCCCTCATTGATTTGTCACATTATTTTAACTGATCAACAAATATCCAATGTATTTGGATTTATGCAGACACATTTTTGTTCCTATATTACACAAACTCATTCAACACTTTGGTAGCTGAGTGCCTGCTTTTGTCTGAATTATGGGCACATTTGCAATTTTAAAAATGGAGGAGAAGCCTTTTGCTCATTGTAATTTGTTTGGTGGATTTGTAATCTTATAGAAAAGAACCAGCACTCCCCACCTACTCTCTCTCTGTTGTGTTGTCCCGAATATTTGATTTATCTCATTTACACACACATGAATTATGCTAGTTCATAGGAGACATGAACCCTGGTGTTGCCTTTTTGCATGAGTTGCGGACTGTTTATTCAGCTGTAGTGCTTTCTGACAAAGCTGCCTGAATCTAAAGGTGCACAATTGTTTAATACTAAACCCAATGCAAATAACAGCAGCTGGACAGACTAGCATCCTGTTATGTCGATGTTAAGTTGTGATACAGTGTTTAGTGGAACTCAAGGGTGAACTGACACTTCTCCATTTTTATTTTTACTTTCACTTTTCATTCATCTCAGCTTTTCACAGGGACAAAAAAAAGCTTCTAGATTTTCTGTATGCATCATATTTATTTAATCCTTGTAGTGGTTAAATACGTAGATAGTGCTACAAAGCTTGTGTACAAGCATATGTTGTTGTATGGTCTGCGGTTGCATAAGACTGTGTGATTAGCTGATGGCCCGGCTGATTTGATTCTCTTTTCTGGTTAAATCTCTGTCAACCGTCAGCTAACAGACACAAGTACATGAATAATTGTGAGCAATAATAACGCTTGTGTAATTTTGTTGTAATGTAATCCTAGCGTCTATGGCAATTTTCTTTTTATATCGCAGGATGAGCCTTAACAAGCCTTTATGGCACTACCGCTGTGGAAATGTTTGCCTAAAAACTGTGATAAGCTTTCTGGCAGTGATTGGTGTGTCCTGGCTTCAAAGTGGATAGCTGTGAGTGAAGAGTAGAAACTCCTCTCTTATCGTCTTGATCCTCGTTCCCCTGCCAGGAAATAAAATGTAGAATCCATAATCATCCATTAAGGAGCGTGTTAGATGAGCTCTTTATCTAGCCCTGCTTCTCTGGAGGAAGTCAGGCAGTAGCAACCAGAACGACATGCCCTCCTTGACTGCAACTTTCTTGACTTTAGATAGAAGAATGGGAAAATGAAAGACAAGGATCATCATCTTAGAGTCAAAATGATAAACATATTGATTGAAAAATAATGGCCCGGCATTTACACTAGACTCCCCACTGGAGATTCATCTGCTATGCCTGGAACTCAGGGGAAGGTGGTAACAATGCATTAGCTCAATCAGGCTGAAGGATATATACCCAGTGGGCGCACCTCTACTAACTGTGCTCTAAATGCACTCGTGTTATTGTAGGTTGCTTTTGGATGATATATGACAACATGCTTTATTATGCGGCCATTAGCTTTTTGTCAAGTAAACATATGTATAATGGAGCAACTGTTTACTGTGATATGATGATCCCATTAAGAGCAACACAAAACACATTGTGTTCGCACATGCCACTCAACCTGTCTGTTTTCTTTTAAACATCATGGTGGTAAACACAGTCTTGCCTCATTGACTGCGTTTGATGTTACATCGTACACTTGTGCAATAGATCCACAAAATGTCATGTGATACTCACCTGCCAGTGCCTCAGCGTTAATACAGATTAGTTCTGAGACAGAATGTGACTTTGCCATGAAACTGTGAAAATGTACACAAAAGGGAATGTATCACATTTAAGGAAAATAATATTTTAGCTTATTGCTCATTAACTTGACTTGTCCATCCATGCAGTATGTGTCAACAAAAACATGTTTATGTTGCTACGACTCAGAAAAACATAACTATAAGGCCTTTGAGATAAGTATACTTACAATGTAATGTAAATTTACCCTACTTGACCTCAACATTTATATTAGGCTGATCATTTTTGATAGTTTGTGTGGAGTAGATGGATTAAACAAGGCATGTATGCAATAAAGCTGTAGTTTTGTCTTCACTCTTGTTCTTTGCAGCTGGTGTTGCTCTGTATTGTTGTCAGATCAAGTCAGAACGAGTTTTTCTCCGTCACTACTAGCTTTCAGTCTGTCCCTCTCCCTTACCACAGACGTCAGCACTGTACCAGGCAGCCAGATAAACGCTTTTTACACCGGATGAGTTTAACTGCTGTCAGTTTACCTTACCTTGGGATGTACAACAAACAGAAGTAGAGCTGGAGGACTACCATTGTTAAACTCCATATGCTTAGCCCCTTTTCCTAAGCTGCGGGCTATAGTCTGAAATTCTGCTTGTATATGTGTGGCTGTACGGGTGAGTAAGCAAAGCATTGCCAGTGGCTTGGCATACGTCATGGTATACAGTATATCTTCTTCCAAAGTGGTGGCTCTGACTGGGCCTTTAACACAGCCGTAAATCAGACCGCTGGAGGTCTGACTCTCAGGAGCTTGATTGCTCCACCAGTTCCAATGTAAAATCATTGCCGTCCTCTCCCAGCCCTGCAAGCCCACTGCAGCACCAGGAACATAGCTCACGTCTGCCAGGTCCCTGCTTCCTCCTTATTTTTCTTTATGATTTTTGGCTCTGGTGGGCCATGTTGTTCATCAGCCCATGCAAACAAACTTGATCTGAAAGTTTGAATGTACTGTGAATAAGCCTAACTTGAGAAAATACATTGATAACTTTGATAATGACACAGATATTGTATTAGTTTTTGACTGCAATCTTAAATAGGATTTGTAAGCTGCGATTCCTGCATCTAATTGTGAATTCTCCATTTGTTTTCCTTTGTCTTTGTCCTGCTTATTGATGCCATCGCTGTCTGATCCCGGTTTCAGCACTGCCAAATATAACGTCCTCACCTTCCTCCCTCGATTCCTCTACTCGCAGTTCCGGAGAGCGGCCAATGCCTTCTTCCTCTTCATTGCACTCTTGCAGGTAAGCAGTGGTGGAGGAAGTACTTAAGTTTGGTACTTAAGTAAAAGTACAACTACCCTGCAAAATATATACTTAAGTAAAAGTATAATTACTACATCAACATCTTACTTAAGTAAAAGTCATAAGTACATACTTTTAAATTTACTTTAAAGTATTTATTTAAGTAAAAGTACAATCAGTTGTATTAATGTCTGGGCTGTTCAATTGTAACAATCACAAACAATATCTATTGTGTACTGGAAAGAGTTGTTGTGCAATACTGACACAGTAAAAATCTGGTTATTTAATTATTACTCATTAAATAATAATTACGCTAAGCCAATTATGACATACAATTTATTTTATTTTTACTATACTATTAAGAGCAGTAAAAAAACTCAAAAGTACACAGGTGAGTGCTATTCTGAACACTTTGATCAAATTTGTATGACCAGTTTATTCTGCTCAACAACAGTTGCTTTAGTCCTTTACCTAGGCCTGCATGGGGAAAGCTAAAACTGCATTTGAGGCTTATACTCCATTGATTACAGAAAATCCAAAAGCATTAGGCTAATAATGTATAACACATTAGAATGAGAAAAAAATAAGCACCAAACAAAATTTGATATAGCAGTAGTTTGCTCATCTCCAAAAATGTAACGTACTAGCAAGCTATCGTCCCTGCTATGCTAATAACCAGCTAAAGAAGTTGCCCTGTTAGGGTACCACTAACCTACGTCAAACAAATATTATACTGGTGTAATATTTTTTTGAATATTTATATATTTATGTTGACATCCGTTTTTCTATAACAGTCATAGCACCATGTCATAGCAAGTTTGTAACTTAAATATTAATAACTAGCATTGCATGTCTTACCTCTATATGTTTCTTCAAATTTGAAGGGGAGTTTTTAAACGCCAACAGTTCTTTGTGTTGAGGTAGGCACTTGACACATTGAAAACGCCAGTCATTCTTTGAACCTTTAAATTCAAATAACTTGCATAAATAAGGCCAGGGATGTCTCTCAGAATCAGAGCTGCAGGGCACAGGCTCAAGCTCAGTTGACGTTGTTGGAACATCAGTTCCGCTTGTGTTGTTTCATAACGCGCACTGAGCGAGTGAGTTCTTTGACCAATCAGATCTCCGATCTGTTTCAACGTGCATTGGCCAGCAACGCCAAAAGTCAGTTTTTTTTATGCAAGATTCGGAAAAATGTAACGACACGCATTTTAATAATGTAGTGGAGTAAAAGTACAGATAATTGCTGAAAAATCTACTTGAGTAAAAGTATAAGTATGCATTATTTTTTTTACTTAAGTAAAGTATAGATACATAAAAATTTACTTAAGTACAGTAACGAAGTACAAATACTTCGTTACATTCCACCACTGCAGGTAAGACGCGTTGATGCAGCTGTCTGGGTCCATCTTCTTGCTTACAAAACCAGTGTGCTAGAAGTGTAGCCAATATATAGATTTAGTACCTCATTAGAGTGAAATCTCGGCTCTCCCAGGCTGTAGTTTTTGCCTGTGTAACTGGTCTGTTTTTCTTGACCTAGACATCCACTTCAAAAGGTCATGGCTGTAATTTCATATTCACTCAAACACACACGCTTCTTTTTATGTCCTGCCCTGATAATGAATAATTCATGTAATACTATGTGTGCCTCTAAATAAAGACACATTTGCCTGCAGGTTTAACACTACTTAATACATGCTCTGAAATACATTGAGTCAGAGGATCACCGTCCTTTAATGTGCCTGCACACTAACCTGAAATGATATCTCAGTGTAGTTGAAATGGTGTATATCACTTTGTCTTTAAATAATACTTTAAACCTTTGACTAACCATCCTGAGAAGTTCATGTCTCCAGTGTTTCAAACTCAAAAGAATAAGCCTCAGCTTCTGTAGTGGCACTGACAGACTTGCCTGAGTTAATGAAAGCTTGCAGAATGGAAACAGGCTCTATCCAGTGACCTTGAAGTTGGTGCTTTGAACAGCAGCCAGAGTGAATCTTCATTACCTGCCCTGTCGATGCTGCTGCGACCTTGAATAAAACATCCATGCAGATGAGGGAGACTAGAGATGATTTTCTCCCAGGTTTCCACAGGCAGTTGTTATGCGTCATTGGTTTGAATCACCAGATACTTCACTATTAGTTTCGGGGCTTACTGTCTCCAATTATTAGCCTTGTGAGAACACCAAATGTAACATTCATTATAATTTAGATCCAAAGTACCTAAAAGTATTGTCTATTAAAGCAATTGCTAACATTGTTCTAATATCTTTCTTTTTAGCAAATTCCAGATGTTTCTCCCACTGGTCGCTGGACAACACTGGTGCCCCTCCTCTTCATCCTCGTGGTGGCTGCTGTCAAGGAGTTCATTGAGGATCTGGTAAGAAAAACATTGACATTACTTTCTCATGTCTTTACTGTTTTTCTTAAAACTTCAGCTTATATTTTTAATGCAGACTTTTATATATCCCTCCAAAGATAAGGTTTTATGATTAAGATGTATTTATGTAACCCAGTCTTATTGCTGCAGGCAATCAAGACACAAAACATAATTTAAAAAAAAAAAAGGAAAAAAACATGGAGTTGGCAAGTTTAAAAGGCAATCCACAAACGTCGAAAGCAAAATTTGCGCAAGGTTAACAGGAACCATTCCAGGCCATTAACATCGTGACCTTCAACATACAGTGCATCCGGAAAGTATTCACCCCGCACATTCACTTTTTCACATTTTGTTATGTTACAGCTTTATTCCAAAATGGATTAAAATCATTATTTGCCTCAACATTCTACAAACAATATCCCATAATGACAATGTGAAAAAAGGTTGTTTGAAATCTCTGCAAATTTTTATTTGTATAAAAAAAACACATGTTCATAAGTATTCACAGCCTTTGCTCAATACTTTGTTGAAGGACCTTTGGCACCAATTACAGCCTCAAGTCTTTTTGAATATAATGCTACAAGCTTGGCACACCTATTTTGGGCAGTTTCTCCCATTTTTCTTTGCAGAACCTCTCAAGCTCCATCAGGTGGAATGGTGAGTGTGGGTGCACAACCATTTTCAGATCTCTCCCGAAATGTTCAATTGGGGTCACGTCTGGGCCACCCAAGGACATTCACAGAGTTGTCCTGTTATCTTGGCTGTGTGCTTAGGGTCATTGTCCTGTTGGAAGGTGAACCTTCGCCCCAGTCTGAGGTCCAGTGCTCTGGAGCAGATTTGTAAATCAATGATGTCTGTCCATTGCTGCATTCATCTTTCTGTTGATCTTGACTAGTCTCCCAGTTCCTGCCGCTGAAAAACATCCCCACAGCATGATGCTGCCACCATCATGCTTCACTGTAGAAATGATACTGGCCAGGTCAAGAGTGGTGCCTGGTTTCTTACAGAAATGATGCTTGCTATTTGAGAGTTTAATCTTTGTTTTATCAGACCAGAGAATTTTATTTGAGTCCTTCAGGTGTCTTTTTTCAAACTCCAGGTGGGCTGTCATCTGCCTTTTACTGAGGAGTGGCTTCCGTCTGTCACTCTATCATACAGGCTTGATTGGTGGAGTGCTGCAGAGATGGTTGTTCTTTTGGAAGGTTCTCCTCTCTCCACAGAGACACGCTGGAGCTCTGTCAGAGTGACCATTGGGTTCTTGGTCACCTCCCTAAATAAGGCCCTGACTTCTCCCCCGATTGCTCAGTTTGGCCAGCAGCCAGCTCTAGGAAGAGTCTTGGTGGTGCCAAACTTTTTCCATTTACAGAGGATGGAGGCCACTGTGCTCATAGGAACCTTCAATGCTGTAGAAATGTTTCTCTACCCTTACCCAGATCTGTGCCTCGATACAATCCTGTCTTGGAGGTCTACAGACAATTCCTTGGACTTGTCTTGGTTTGTGCTCTGACATGCACTGTTAACTGTGGGACCTTTTTATACAGACAGGTGTGCCTTTCCAAATCATGTCCAATCAACTAAATTTACCACAGGTGGACTCCAATCAAGTTGTAGAAGCATCTCTAGGATGATCAGTGGAAAAAGGATGTACCTGAGCTCAATTTTGAGTGTCATGGCTGTGAATACTTGTTATGAATGATTTTTTTATTTTTAATAAATTTGCAGAGATTTCAAACAACCTTCTTTCATGTTGTCATTATGGGGTACTGTTTGTAGAATTTTGAGGCAAATAATAAATTTTATTAATTTTGTAATAAGGCTGTAACAAATATGGAAAAGGTGAAGCGCTGTGAATACTTTCTGGATGCACTATATATAGACAATATATATATATATAAACACTTTATCCACAATTTACGTTTAATTCTGATGTGATCCATTAGTGTTGTTTCATTTTATAACATATCAGAAATAGCCTCCCCCTACAGAGATTGCTTCAGTTTCACTTTTTTCCCATTGCGTCCTGATGTGTTCCCTGTGGAGCAGAGAGGGAATGATGCTTACATGGGCTCAGCAGGAGATTTCTCAACATATAGGCACACAGCCGAACACAAACATGGCTCATTCTGGGTCACAGCTGTGCCTTCACTTAGTAATTCTGGAAAATAAAGTCTCATGCAACAACAGTTTATTCTAGTAAAACAAAACCGCTGCATGACCCTTGTGTTTCTGAACACATACCTGAAAACCGATATACTGTAACTGTATTTTATCACCAAAAACCTCATTCCTCTTGTGATAGAAAAACACAAAGACCTTAAAAACACCTTTCCTCTTCATGCGTAAGTAAGTTGCTGAGGGAATGTTGCATGCTACTGTATTGCAGTGACCCTGCAATGCGATCCTCTATGCTGTTCCCCGTGGACAGTTACTCTATACTATTAGCTTCTATCTCCTAGTGAAGGGGCCAGCGCAGCACTTTTTTCTCCTGGACTGTCGTGAAAAACATGGACACCAACCCGGGGATGACTCTGTCGTTACTGCTGAAGGTCACCTGCGTACACGTCTGTTCTCTGTATTGCACTGTTCCTCACAAGTTGACCTGACAGGGCAACATCGACCCCTAACTTCATGAATCATGCACATTGGACAAACACTGTACCACCCGCACCTCACCTTGTTGCCTCCCATTGTCTCTGCAGCAGACCCGTGTGCCACTGTGAAATTTAACAAAGCGTGTCACAAGTTAGTGTATTTTAACCATACTGTATACAGCCTAATATGTTATTGCAGGCTACTTGAATTGCAGTAATGTTATGCTATTCCTTGTGCCAGATGGTTGGAACTAATCAGGTAACCTTTAAATAAAATTGTGGTGAGAAAAATGTAAAAGTAGCAGTGTATTTCAAAAAAAGGTTTACTGTACCAAGTGGGAAATTCAGCAAATTAATTGCATATTGTATGTTTTTGTGACTTTTTTTGGTTATAATATTTAAGTGCAAGAAAAAAATAGGTTTGTTTATAGTTTTTTTTTCTTTTTGTCCTATCCTATTATCTTTTGAAAAGTTAATCAAGATCCCATCACAGATGCTCAACCTCATTTATCTTTCATTTTCCCATTGAACTGTACAAAGCCCTGATACCGCAGTATTTACCCTCTGTGTGCTAGCCGCTCTCTGCTGCACTGTGATTATACACATCATCTAAATACACTACCTCTTCTTTTCACCTGGTCCACAGGGACACAAGACAGAGAGACAGAGCAAACTGGAGAAGGGTAAAAGGATGGAAAAACTTGGATGCAGGCTGTTTGTAGTAAGAGTCTGTGAACAGAGGCTCTGCACAATGAGAACAGATAGTATGGTGAATGAAATTAGCTGACAGCTCTTGCACAAGGGATGTCTTTTGTAAAGATCCTCACTAGAAAACTTTTTTTTCCAAGGCACAGTGCTGCTGGTGAAAGGCTAAGCCATGTGATATCTCCAGCCTATTCATTAAGCACTCCAGCATGTTGCAGGGCTATTAAATCAAATTTGATTCAACTGGGGCTTGAGAAAGGAGGGTGTGGACAGCAGTGAGGAAGAGATGCAAGCAAACAGGCAGACTGCAAGAAAAAAGGAGGCACGGCTGAAAATGTGCAGAGTTGTTCACCATAGCTTTGCAAACATTTTCATGCTAAAGCCAAGTTGACATATTATTAGCGTTGGATATGGGGATAAATGGTCCTACATACTAATTGCTTTTCAGAGCTACAGTTTAAAACCCAGTGATTATTTCTTTGAGGAAGGACTCTGCAACACATAATTACTCATCATGATGCTAGTTGACAGACTGTCCATGGAAGTCAGCTGTTGAAGACACACTTCATTGAATGTCTGCTCAGTGAATAAGAAAAACATTGGACAGAGGAAGTGCTGATGATTTGTATTTTATTGTAACTTCACACAAGGTACAAGAGGGGTTGTAAAGGCTTGATTGTGGACACTAGACAGACAATATTAGTTATGGGTTTTTAATTTTCTATTCTTGATCAGTTCCCTGACAGCATCCTTTCTGATGCCAGGACTATGTGATAATAGTGAGGATAATCTGAACCTGCATAGTGCAAAGATGTTGAGTTTATAGCTGTTGATGGGGCCTGTACCCATTCTGTTTCCCATTTGTCCAAAAGGCCACACAACAATACCAGCCCGTCCAATCACTTTCTTTCCATAAAACTAGAGAGGGTCATAAATTGGAAGACAGTGCTTCTCCTGGCTTGCTTTTAATTCCCTGCTGAAGCCAAATATCCCTATTGGGTTTCATTTAAAGAACTACTATATTATTTTTATTGTATGTCATTTGAATGATCCATAAAAGGATTTTATCAGCATTATCATCTTTTTGTGTCCCATTAGAAACGTCACAAGGCTGACAACGTGGTCAACAAAAAGGAATGTCAAGGTATTAAAACTCTGCTGTATGATTATTTTAAAGTAATCCACTGCTGCGCTATACATTTTTATTTAAAGTAAGAATCATCTTTTGTAATAAGTGTCTTTCTTTCTCCATGGCTTGTCTCTCCTGACTCCTGCATTTCCCTCGCATTCCTCATCACAGTGTTGAGGAATGGTGCCTGGGAGATTGTGCACTGGGAGAAGGTACGTACCCACCAGCAGACATTTTTATGAGCCCATATTTTTTAACATGAGGTGCAGAAATAGAATATTTACCCTACTGTTTTTACTATCCATTGCCTTGTTTTCAGTCAGAGGAATCTTGTGCACACGCAGCTCTTAGACATTTACAAACAATTGGAGCCCTGTAGAATGGAGCCAGTAATTAAGGCAGCTTTTCCATGTGGCTGGCGATTAGAAGGTTATGCTACAGGACAAATAGCAGCTTCTTCTATCCTTTAGAATGGGACTGTATTTCCTTGTGTCTGTAATACTCCTAAAAATACCTGTAGGTGTGTAGAAGAGTCAGATGTATAAGGTTACTTCACTTCACTATATTATGCTAGAAAAATAGAAAAAGCCATTAACAGAAAAAGTATGCTTTATTCTGGTCCTGACAATATCAGTAAAACTCCATAAAGTATCTAGTCTGCAGTAGGGATGGGAATGAATAAAGGAATTTTCTGCAAAGGTTTTCAATAATTAATGCTTTCTACATCTTTATCATGCATTTTGTAAAAGCTGCTACTCTCCCTCAGTCCTGTTTGCAATCCAGAAACTAAACCTTTCCAGGGCAGCTTGCTAGTGGGAAGATGATGTTTTATGCTACCCTTTTTAGCTGCAAGTGAACGATTAGAAAAGGTTCTAATTTTTCTATAAGACAAAGGAAAGGTACTGTATCATGTGCAGTTTCACAGACAGAAAGATAAATGTACATCAGCGGTCACCATTTATGTACAAACAGCAACTATAGTAAAGATACCATGTGCTTTTTTCCTCCAACTGTACATTTTATTCCCGACAAAGACTTAATGTTTTTATCCCTGTAGTTTCACAGGCAGTGCCCAGCAGTGACCCGTTTATTTTCACAGGTTGATGTGGGCGATATTATTAAAGTAAATTGCAGTGATTTTGTTCCTGCGGATGCTGCCATTTTGTCAACCAGGTATAGGAGTCCATCATGCTGCCTAAATATTGGGAACTTCCTTCCTTCTTGTTCTTGCTCTCTTAGCCCTCGCTAAAGGAGTGATGGTTGGATTCATCAAGTGAAGCTAACTTTGAATTGACCTTTTTTACTACCATCCCTTTTTAAAATAAAATAAAATTTTTTCTTTGAATTAACCATCATTTCTCTAGGTGGGCCAGAGGTGTGTGCCATTTTGATCAGATTTGACATGTCAGCATAAACCTGTGCACTTCTTCACCTTTTCAAAAACTCTTTGAGAGTCAGGAATAGTTGGTCCTTAAGAAAGCAATTTGTGTTACTAAAACTTAGCAAACACAATGCTTTGTTTGTTCTATTAAAACAACTCATGTGCACATTTCTCAATTGTATTTCTACCTCATTAAATGGTTTTGTGAAAAGGAGAACAAATGCTGTACCCTGAGATCATACAGGACTGTCATCTCCCACAAACTGAAACACTTTTCTCTCTCCCTTATGTGTTTGCTGTTTGTCTGTCTGTCTGTGTTTTTTTTCTCTCCATCCCCTTACTTTTCATCCTCCTCTTCCTGCCCCATGTGTGAACAACTGCCACACGTCCTCTCTCTCGCCCCCTGCTGGTGTGTGGTTGGTAATATCAGGTGGCTGTTGGGGAAGTAGTCAGAGCTGCAGATGGGGATAACCTCCCGGCTGACCTCGTCATACTGTCGTCCAGGTCAGAAAACTAACCAGCATTACCAACGGAACAGCTGTGGGAGAGATTAGGGCCTGTGTGGGCTAAGTGGGACCACACTTATTTTTACCTCTCACTCATTATGCACTAAAAAAATTTAACAAAACAGTACTTTTAATAAATAATGTACTATTTTTAAGTTCTAAAATAACTTGGTTACATTAATAATTTTGTTATGAATACAATGATTTTCCATATTTCTGCCGTTGCATGGCTTTTACCCTGAACTTGTGAGTGACTTGGCAGTTTTGCATTGGGTCACATTACATGATGAAAAGACAAAGCATTCACAAGAATTACAAACAATCTGTACCTGCCACTTGAAAAAGCCTACCTATGTAATAATGTAGTATAACTGAATAATAAATAACCTAACTAACTAACTAACTTTGAATTTCCATAAGAGCAGACTTTATCTTTTATATATAAAAGAAAGCTCTCACAGGATGGCTCAGCTGTTAACAGCATAGTCTAAATCTCTTTATCGATTGTGGTTGGGCTGATTGTCCAGACCTCTTTTAGAATTTTGCCTTTTACCCTGTGTGCGTTTGGCCCAGCTTTCTGCATGCATAAATCACTCTATTTAAAAGAAAAGCTAACCAAGGACCCAGTTCACCTTAACATTGGCATGCTCCAACTCCCTCTGTCACTGTGCCCAGAGTTTGTCAGAGGCCCATTTGTCTGCTTGCGTTGTTGTACTCGGCATGCCTGCCTTCCCTCTTCAGCCCACTGTGATGTGTCCTCACGCCACTCACTCGTAGTTTCTCTTCAGTATTCTAATCAGAAGTTGGCACAAACAAAGCTGTTTGACCTTCCTAGTGACAGTTCGAACAGCGTCTTTGTTTTCTGTGTATTCTTCTGGCTTGACTAAAAAATACGTTTTAATAAAAGTAAAATAGACTAATGACAATGAAAGGTTATTTTGCCAAATAACTAGTCTTTTAAAATTTGAAATGCTTAATTTCTAGTAGCATTGTGTCTAGGTTTTAATTCAACAGCAAGCCTCTACCTCCTTTTTCCTCTAACAGTGAACCGCAGGGTATGTGCTACATTGAAACTTCTAATTTGGATGGAGAGACCAACCTTAAAATAAGACAGGTAATTTTTTTTCTTTAAATGACCCAATCAAAAATAGGTGTTATGTATACTGGACAAAACTGAATAAAACACTGCTTTAATGACACTGTAACTTTGTCAACAGGGTCTCCAGGTGACATCAGACATAAAGGATATTGACAGCCTCATGCGTCTGTCTGGCCGTATGGAGTGTGAGAGTCCAAACCGCCATCTGTATGAGTTTGTTGGAAACATTAGACTGGATGGCCATAGGTGGGTCCTGTTGCAGAGCTCTGTCTCTGACTTTATGCTCCTTATACTACTTACTGGCATGTAGCAAAGCCAGAATCACAACATGGCACCAGGATTAATTGTTTTTGCTCAAGAGGTTCAGTAATATGTGTTTGACTTACTATCTGTAATTTAAGTGAAAGACTGCTTGTATGCAGAATATATATTGGGTGGAATTGGCTGTTGTTAGTAATTACTAGCCTTTATTAGTTTCAATGACAAATGACAACTTTATATATTAAAACAATTTCCACACAGGTTGTAGGATATATACTTTAGATATGTTTGTTAGTAAGTAGATTTGATCAAAAATCCCATTGTTTGTAGTGTACCCTTTAGATAGCCCATAAATTAAGAGAGCAGAAGAGAGGATGTTTGCTTCTGTGCTTCTGCTTGACTGACCTTTGTGTCCTAATGCAGCACTGTGCCGCTGGGCCCAGACCAGATTTTACTGAGGGGGGCCCAGCTGAGGAACACGCAGTGGATCCATGGAGTGGTAGTCTACACAGGACATGACACAAAACTAATGCAGGTAGTGCATCTTCAAATGCTTATTTTGTATTTTGTACTTATTGAATTTAAATTTCAGTCAACTGCTATATGTGAATGATTGTTGAAAGCCATAAGAAAAAAGCTCACCACTGACCATGCTCTCTATTTTAATTAAACAACTGTCCCCTTATGTGTTTCTAGAATTCCACTCGCCCTCCTTTGAAGCTGTCCAACGTGGAGCGGATTACCAACTTTCAGATCCTTGTGCTGTTTGGCTGCCTGCTGGCCATATCACTCGTCTGCTCTATTGGCCAGACCATCTGGAAATACCAGTATGGCAATGATGCCTGGTACATGGATCTCAACTGTAAGAGTCCTAAAGCACATGCTGCACCTATATTCCACATATTTTGTCTCACTTGTCCATATCAGCTTTTTTTGTCTTATTTTAAGTTACTTAAATGCTGATATGTGTTTTGTTGATTTCTGTTGCCTCAAACTAAGTTTCACATTACAAGTGAAATATGTGGCAATGTGGGAATACTTCGATTCCCTGTTAACTGAGATATGATAGCTGTGACATGCTTAGATGTGTTTTGATGTGAGTGTATGTTAAAGAAATGGTTGAATATCACTGCGCTGCTGTATTTTTGTTTCCTTTCTAATGTTCTGTTTGATTTTGTTTTCTTTGTTGTCGTTTTTTTAACAGCTCCAGGTAACAACCATTTAAAAGCCTTGGCCATCCGTGAATGACCCTCCCTTACTAACCCCTTACTGAAGCTCTGCCTTTGCTAAGCAAATGAAGCCCCCTATCCTCGCCCTTAAATGGTTGCCCAACATTGTATGGGCCTTGCCATGGACAAGCACAAACCAGGGATCCAACAATAGGTTTTTCCCCTCCAGCTCTCTTACACTTTCGTCTAGTTATTTTCAGTGCCTGATGCAAACAGTGTCTCACTTCCTTCATTTTTTTGTGTATCGTTAAACACTTTGCATTTCCTGAGCTTCAGATTCATTATATCCTTACCCAATGACTGGCAACTATTGCATTTATAAACATGGACACTGTACTTGTAGTGGGAGAACATTACATAGAATGAGACTTGTTCTTTGCTTGAGCACAAAACATGGTACAACCTAAGGCTCATAAAATTATATTTTCGAAATGTTGGCTTCACCTTTTGTGTAACTTTTACAAAGAACTGATGCAACTAAAGAAAGGGGGACCTTTTATACTTGCATGGCTTTTACATATGTTGTCAAACCAACATATGAATGGTTAGTAATTATACAAAGAAATAAATCAAGCACAAACAACCACTGTATAGTTAAATTGCTCATTTCTTTCAGTCAGTCTCTATCTATAGTTCATCTGTTGAGGCAAAACGCTGAATCTGGTTTGCAAAGTGATTATCGTGACACTTAGGCCATTACTCTGTAACCTGATAGGTCTGTGTAGGAGAGGTTGTGCCCTGGTCAAACACAGCTTGCATTACGACTTACACTTTCCCTTTTGACAGGATGTTACATTGGCTTCTATTGGTTAGTATTAGGGTAGTAGAGTTTATTCCACTGCCATATCACTGACCCATGTCTTAAGTAAACACAATTACTATATCAGGGGAAATGTAAGTCATAAAGCAAGTCTCCATTTTGATGATTGTATTTTCATAAGGGGTGGTTGAGACTCTGTCCAATGCATATTATCCAACCTGTGACAAAAGAGAGAGGTGGAGAGGTGTCATTATTCGGTTTTCATTGAACCACTGAATTATCATTTACAGTCACTCTTTTGCTCCATTTGTTCAGCACATGCATTGTTTTCCGGCCACACGTCACACAGGCTCAAATGACATGCGTGCCTGTGATTATGCATACGTGGTGAATAATTAATTTGACTTTGACCCGTTGCAGAGGGATGAAACTGGTCTATGCAGGCATTATGCGTTTACATTGTGACAACTTAACTTAATGGAGACTGGAGGCACAAAAAATAATGTTTATGCCTTCTGCAAAAGTTTAGTATGGTTGATGCAGCTGTGGATCTATCACACACTTAAGCTGACATTTTTAGTTTGTAGAATGCTGACTACTTTAACGTCAGCGTAGTTTCGATGCATAATTTATGTTTTATTTTTTGCGTGTATGTTGATGTATGTATATTGTTAAGACAATACAGACATTTCAATTATTGTTAATGTTTATGGGACAAAGTTAGATGTTATCATAAATAACTTGTGCATGGCTTGCTTTGATTTGCATTTTTGTTCTTCTGCACTGATCCACTCATCTGTTTATAATAGCAGAGTTCTAGTGGCTCTTAAAAAACTAGCTCCTCAACATGAGTGAACTGAAGTAGTGATCGTCATTAACATCCAGACTAATTGCTGTCACAAACCACCCACTCTTTTCCACGATTTGTTGGTTGAGAATGTGCTATGGACTGAATCTCCCCTCCTTTGTCTTGAGAGCACCCAGTACGTTTGTCTTCCTCCCCACTTCAGACTAGTAATCCCTCCATTATGTGTTGGTGTACCAGTAGCAGTAGCTTCCATTCTGCCACTTTCTTTGTGCCATCCATCTTTTTTTCATTTCGCAACTGCACTGTTGCGGGGAAAGCACTCTCCCTCTCAACCGCAATGCTAAAATCAAGGCTTGAGTAGCGGAAGGTAACTGTTAGACCAAGCCATGGAAAGGTAAATCACATCCCTCTAGTTTTCATGTTGGATGTCAGTGGGGGTAGAAAGTTGTTTTGGGGGCTTTCGGGGGGTGAGCATCATTTCTTTTGCATAGTGCTTTGTGTAATTCATTGCCTGGATCATGCTGGATGCCAAGGCTGCTGCTGTGATACTAATGACATTGAGATTCTTTAGTCCCTTTCCGCTACTTTGAATCTCAGGGACATTAAATTGGACTGCTAATTGGTTGAGAACTAAGAGGATGAGGTTGGGTGGAAGAAATGGTTAATTCCAGCTAATGCATGACGTTAGCCTGAAACATTATCTGGATTGGGCTAATGGCAAACATTAGCTGGAAGTAGCTTTGGACATTATCATTAAACTAACTTGGTATTTATGAAACGGCACTGATGAGTTGTCTCTGTATTACTCCTTTGTTCAAAACTCATTTCCTCGTAGATGGTGGGGCAGCCAACTTTGGCCTCAACTTCCTCACCTTCATCATCCTGTTCAACAACCTGATCCCTATTAGCCTTCTGGTCACTCTGGAGGTCATCAAGTTTATCCAAGCCTTTTTCATCAATTGGGTAAGTTATAGTTGGAAAGGCTTTAATATATGGACACATTTTGTAGAAATCCTACCTGGTACAAAGGCTCACACCTGGTAAGGAATATTTCTGATAGGAAATGCTCCTGTTGATGTAGCCTTAGCAAATAGGTCAACGTCAGACCTTGAAGTCTTTAGGTTTTCTTAGTTATTCTGAGCCACTTTTATTCATAACATTTTTAACAATCCTCACTAGGGTGTTTTTTTTCAGCAGCCTCTCTTCAGGGCACATGCACTTATTAGATGGCAAAAAAGCCTGAATAAAGCACTGCATCATATTTTGCCATTTCCTTTTGGAGTCCTATTGATTTCTTTGCATTTCCAGGACACTGATATGCTCTATGAGCCCACCAACACGCCTGCTATGGCCCGAACCTCTAACCTAAATGAAGAATTAGGCCAGGTAATCACAGAGAAATCCATTTCATATTAGACTTTGATTTCAATGTTCATTAATAAACATGCATGCCTCATGGTTAATGCTCACAATGATGCTATTTTTTTCTTTCTTTTTTTAGGTGAAATACATCTTCTCTGACAAGACGGGGACCTTGACCTGCAATGTGATGCAGTTTAAGAAGTGCTCAATTGCTGGTGTAGCCTATGGGTATGTTTCTCATTCCCTTCTTGCCCATGTTTATCTTTTACTGTTGCTTCCTCCATCACCTTCATTAAAAGGCAAGTGTGCCCCATAGTACCCATCTGGTGTTTCTCCTTGTTTGCCTTCTCATTGGCAGCAGCACCTCTCAAAGTAAACTACAGTCAAAGCACTTTACCCTCTCCTGTGTAGGTCTTTGTCCAACATTTGTTTGGGACTTTTCAAGGCCCTGTCCTTGACAATGTCTGGGCTCAAGTTTTAGGTTATAAGGTACTATTCTGATGGCTCTTGCCCCAATATGTCCAAATCAAACATCAGTCTAGTGTGTGTTAAGTGTGAGGTTTGTAACCTACATAAAAACTGTTTTATATATTGCCTTAATGGAACAAAAGCTTTATCTATTAGAGGTTCTAATTTGATTTAATCATCATGTTTCTAGTGAATATTGCACCGTATAAGTAATTAGCTTCTGATGCTGGAGTGGATCCAGTGTGTATCTACAGAATCAAAGCAAGTACAGCCGTAACAGTATGTGATTAATCCCATTAGCATTCAATTAAAAAAGTGACTGATGAAGTGTAGGATGAAGGACAAAAAGATTATCTGCATCTCTCTGTATGATAACTCCAATTATGTTATGTTTGCTACTCCAAATGAAGACTTTTTCTTATTGGCATAAAGCCAGGTGCTGTACATGTTGATAATGTAAAGCTTTCAAACATAATTTTCATTGTTTACTAATTTAGTATTAACTTTTGTTTAAGACATCAAAATGTTTCTAGTGTTTATTTGGGTCAAAGCAGTGGGCATAGATGGTTAGTTCTCAATTGCACGAGTCCCATCCCAAATAGAGACTGCCTTTGATTTTCTTTAGAAACAAGAGCTCTCTCTCTTATGCAGCTAATAAATATGGATGAGTATTTCAAAGAAGGAGAAAAAGAGCTGTTCTGAAGCTGTGCTGGAACTGTTCATTTGTCTATTATATGGATCAACTAGATATTTATTTTCTGTGTTGTGGAAAGAAATACTAACATTACAAGTATTAGTCTTAAACCTAATAAGTTTCAAACAGTGTTCAATTGAATAAACACGTGTTCTGTGCCATGAATTGTAAATTGGTCCACATGGATATGCCCCTGATACTTGTGCCTGCGTGTGTTCCTCACCACTGTGATTAATAATGCCTTCCCCAGTGGTGTAGGCATTAATTAATTTCATTGGTTTGGCAAAATCTCAGGGAGATTTGCTATTTTAGTTTAAAACTCTTTGAATCCTCTTGGGTGTTATTAGATTGAAGAGATTGAAAATTTCAGTGACAAAGCCATGACAAATTGTAACACTTGTAAATGCTTTATTATTATTATTTTTCTCATTTGTAATTTGTGAGCTCATATAGCAAGCATGTAAAATGAACAAAACCACAATATGGGCCGAACTGAGCCTGAATTAAGGCCCATAAAATTCATTGGAGCACACGCTCCCTTCTTTAGAATTAATAAAAGCCTGCACTGCAGTCGGTCTCACAGAGCAGACATGATGACTTATTTTGGAACTGAGCGTACACTCTCATTTGTTGCGGGGCATTATGCTGTAATAATAAATGTATGCTTGTCTGTGAAAGTTCTCAGTCATCCTGGTCATCTTAAAGAAAAGGTTAACGCAAAGGCATCTGGACTAAGTTTTCAATTCGTCTTCACCTAGTCCAGATTGCTTTGCTTTAACCTTTTCTTTAAATGTATGTGTGATAACAATACAGATTAAATAAGTTTAATTCTAAGTTTGAATGTTATAAAGTAGGATGAGCAATGCTCAAGTGGATTTCATTTAAATTTTTGGCCTCTGTAAAACAAAACATATTTTATTACAATACTTAAGCAACAGGTGAAGCTGCTACAGTCATGGACATACCCAGACAAAAATACATTCCAGCTGTCAGCCCAACTTTTCCTAACACTACACCCCCTCACATCTCACCCTTCATGCTCCAAGTCATGAAAAGTCCACTTTGGTGCAGTCCCAGCACATACACACCCACCCATGTTTGGAGTAGATTATATGATTTTTGTTCTCCTACAGTCACGTCCCAGAGGCTGAGGATGGTAGTTTTGCAGAGGATGACTGGTAAGACGACTGGCTATAAATTAGTGAACTTTGACCTTTTTGCTTTCCGCTTTTGTGATGTGTTTAGTGATGCCTTGCATTGTGGAAACAGTGACTATGAACATAATACCTTGATGTGCATTTGTCTTTCTTTGTGCGGTCTTGGGACATATTGAATGTGACTGACTCTTAACTCTATGTAATGTAATAGAACCTGTTGCCAGTATTTGATTTGAATTCTCGGCATAAGAGGTACCCCTTCACAGACATGATGATGATGACACACTAGGCTGTTATGTTTAGGAGCTCTTGGAGACTGAAACATACTGTATATTTACTTCAAGATTGTAAGTGCATACCCACTTATGTTTTCTCTTTTTCTAACAGCATGGGCGTGTCTTATTCATTTTGCATGGGGATTGGGGTTTGTTGGTCAATGCTTATGATGTCCAATTGTTAAATCTCTTTGGTTCAAAACCAGTTACCATGGGAAGCATGTCTCCCTTGTTGCTTTATTATTTTCTAAAATGTGTTTGTTTTGGATGTAAGTGGCTGATTGCCAGAAAATTATAAGTGAGTGTCATTACTGGAAAGACTTGGTCCCATTACTCTTCTCTAAGCTAATGTAAGACATAAAATAGAAACAAGTTAATGTAAAGCAAATATTTTCTTTAGCCAGTGTCAAACTTAATAAAAGCATAGTGCCATCTTAAATGTGGGCACTCCCTCCGTCGACTATGAAGACATGAACTATGAATACAATAGCTTGATGTGTCAGAGGTGAAATCTGGAACCAGTCTTTGATATCGACTGTGAACAGCCAGCACCCATGTTCCCATAGTGACGGGACCTCCCTGTGCAGGCAGATAATCAATAACTGACTGTCCTTCTTACCACGCCTTGTGGCTTACAGTTTTATCAAGAAGATGAGCATTGTGAGATAAAGTATTGCTCCAGATGAGATGGACATAGGGCCTCCTTACTGTACCAGTTTATAGTAATGTAGACATGATTTTTCTGTTGTCCTTGACATTTATTGCATTTGTTTTGTTATATTTGATTGCCCTTTTCTTCCCTTGCATCTTCAAAGGTGTAACATGCTGTCTTGTGCTTTGAATGTTTGCCTCCTACATTCGTTCTATGCACTGGATGAGCGAGAATTGCTTGATGGTTGAGCCTCATAGATTTTTTCAGTGTCACTAGTTGAATGATAAACAGATATTGTATCAATGGAAGTGTATTTCTGTCAAGCCCATGTGCGAAAGATAAAGTAGTCATTAGGGGTGTAAGAAAAAAAAAAATCTGTTAAATGTATCGCAATATATCATGGCCAGATTCTCGTATTAATTCAAATTACGGGCAATTAAAATTGAATTGAAATCAAAGACTATTTCTGAAAAAAAAAATGGTTGAGAGATACAGTTTTAGTGCTCACTATTTTGATAATTGCAATATATTGTCTTACAATACAGTATCGGGATATGTCAAGATATATTGGGATATATTGTATTGTGGCATGTGTATCGTGATACGTATTGTATCGTCAGGTGCTTGCCAATACACACCCCTACAGCGTAATCAAGCAATATTTACCACATTATCAAATCCTGAATTGATACCGTAAACAGCAAGGGCAAAACCCTTTTATTTTGATCAAAATAAATTAAGCAGCTATATTGATGGATCATCAATAATTACATGTGTTGAGTGATAAATGTACAGTATAGCCCAATTTAAACACAAAAGCAAAGTTTATTGTACATCACAAATAGTATCAGCAGGATGTGGCTTTACAGCTTTAATAGACGTATTTTGATCTAGTTTGAAATGTGAAAAATTATTTTAAAAAGACTTTCTGGAAAATTGTTCATTTCAAATTAGTTAATTAAATTTTTTTGGTGTTCATGATGCTCATAATAATGTCCATTCCATTTCTTCATTTGCAGCTTGGTTTCCGGTCACAACACATTGTTGCTGTTGTGTTACATTACTATCAAGTATTCCTCTGTACGGATTTGTTTTGACTATTTCTGTCTCTTTTCAGGCACAGCACTCACTCTTCAGATGAGGCTGGATTTAATGACCCAAGCTTACTGGAAAACTTCCAAAGTAATCACGTAAGTCATGTCAGGGTTCCCCGTCACCGGCAGCAGTGGTTGTTATCTATGGCCAAAGTAAAAGACTAGTGCATGATTTTGCAATGTTATTTTTCAAGTAAGGATTTTCAGGCTTTAATGACTTTTATGTTGCATCTCTAAAATAATAAGAAACACAAAACACAGTACTACATATAAAAAAGTGCTTGAGGAGCATTAGTTAAGGCCACCTGCAGTAATGAAATGGGTAAAAACGGATTGATTGATTGGCTGGTGGAGTCACTGAGCTGCGTGGGGGGAGCAAGAATGTCACATCTAATTATAAACAGTAGTGCACCCATGGGAAGTAGTAAGCCCACTGGGATGTTTGGTCTGTTATGACAGCCTGATCTTTCCACATGTTGCATCAATGTTGGATCTGCTGTACTTTTTTATTGATAGCCTTGCGCTTGAAGCTAATTATGGTGTACAAACAAGGGTTGTGGACATGTTTAGTGTCTCTAATGGTGTAATGTCTTTTTTAGTTGTTCCTTTGTGACTCAGGTTTTTTTCTCTTTAATACTGCATTACTATAGTATAATTGGCTTTAAAGTCTTGATACTACCTTCTGTGAATCTGTTCACAAGGCTATTAATAGAACAGTAACAGATTTCTCCCACGGAAAATCTCTATATGCTCTCGGTTCATGCACTTCCTTAAAGCCTTTGGGTTACGTCTTCCTTGAACATTAGCAGTCCTTATCAGAGTTTTCTTTTGCTGCAGGCTGGTTGAAGGAGTAGTGTTGATGCAGTCTAGTGTTAGGTGGCAGGCTACAGAAGAAGTAAATTAACAGTACTTACAAAAATAATCATCCCCTGCAGTGCTTTTTGTCTGTGGACACGTTGTCCGCCTACAGAGATCCAGCAGTTTTTCGTGGGTGTTTGTTTGCCCGCGCTCTCTCTGCTTGACCCTTCAACTACCTCTATCTGGACATGTCTGCAGTGATGAGTGTCTGTCACTGTTGCCGTGACACACATTACACAGGAGTCTGTGGGGGTGAGAGCTGGCAGCACGGCATTAGCTGTCACATCTAATTGTGCTGTCAGAGCAAACCTCTCAACATGTCCTGCCCTCTGGGCCCTGGTTATCACTGCCCTGAATGCTTATTTTATTATACCACAGCCCCAAACCCATCAATGAAAATTCACTCAAATAACCAACTGGTCATTATTACACAACAATAACAGAATAACCATTAATATGAGCACATACAGCCATTTATAGATCCTAAACTAATCAAAGTCAAAGTCTACAAAAAACACATAGCCTTTACACAAGAACCCTCTCTATTTTCTATATACTATATATGTACATGCTAATATGTCCTTCAGAGGATACCTGTCAAGCCACAGCAGATTAGCGTGCTGCTAGGAGGAGGAGAGGGCTCTCGCAGCCACCTGGACTGTAATAGACCTTATGTACTTTCATTTACAAGGGTCTTTTGATATGCCCTCCCTGCTCTGTTCATTTTCTCTTTTGTTCTTCCTGCAGAGTTGCCATGACTGATAGTACAATTTTAATGGCACAGTATGTGTGTAGACAGTTGCTAACATGAGAGCAATGCAGAGCGATTGTTCTGTTAAGGCCAAGTACATAAAGTATTTTGTTTAACATGGTCATTTACAAAAAAAGAAAAATGATATTTTATTTATAACTGTGAAAGATTATACCAGTTCAAGATGGAGCTTTGTAATATGGACATAGTTTTGAGTTCAAGACTGATTTGTGTGCCTCAGCTGTGGTCACTGAATGAGCTGGTGGTCCTCCAGGCTCTGAGAGGAGTCTCAGCAGATGCCTGTCTAAGTAGACTGGGGCTAGTTAGTCATACGCTTACCCTCATTAACGTAAATGCCCTTTGTATATACTCGGGCATTTTCATTAACTGATTCATACTATGTAAATATGAATGAATACATACTGTATCTGTTGGCAGCTGGTGCTTTTTGGTGACATCCTACTGGCCTCAATAGTGAATATTAAAGATAATCTGGTCTTTTACACAGGTGACTAATAGAAAATGGTTCAATAATTAAAAAATATGTATGCATTCATTTAAACATTTACATTTTAACCCACAGGATTTTGTGCAGCACTGTTGACGTCTCTTTGGCGTCTTGTCCGGTCTTCTTACTATCAAGTCCTCCTAGTCATTTTGTTTCTGTTTTGTTGTGACATGTTTTATCAAAGAGCATTAAAAGTCACTGTGCCCTCTCCACTTCCTTTAGCCTACAGCGGCTGTCATCCTGGACTTCATGACCATGATGGCCATCTGTCAAACTGCGGTCCCAGAGCGCACAGATGATAAAATCTCTTACCAGGCAGCGTCTCCAGGTACATAACACCACCCTCGACACTGAACTTTGGAAACTGACCTACCACTCATTCAATTCCATGTTTCTGGTTGCCAAAATATAATGTAGTAATAACTTGTAGTAAATTCAGTATAGTTTTAACATTACTTACATTTACAACTTTACATTACTTTTAATTTTCATTGCTGTAGAAAGTTGCAGATATCCTTAAATTTGTTTATATATGATACTCAATACAAATAGCATATTTAAGTGGCATCAGCTATTTGCAGTTTATAAACCCTGTGTATATAAGATGTGTGTATTTTTTAAAATAACTTTTTGCTTTGACTTTTTTTTGGTAATTTTATATTTGTACAATATTTGGTATACATTACATGGTGCATATTAAGTTATATCTAATGCCTCCTTAAATATAACTTAATATGTAAATACCTGGTCCACACCTTTCATTTTCTGCCCTCATTGTCTAAATAGTGTTTGTCCAGATGAACTAGTTCTGTGCTAAATATAGTGTGTTTGTTTTGTTTGCTGTGGTGTAGTGTTGCAACATTGTCTGCTTACAGCCTTTTGGATATGAATGTGTATAATGGGTTTTTGTTTTCTTCCCAGATGAAGGAGCGCTAGTGAGGGCTGCAAGTAACTTGGGATTTGTGTTTTCCGGTAGAACTCCAGACACTGTTATAGTAGATATTGTAAGTTTTTGTGCTCATTTTATTGTGAAAACAAAAATAAATCTTAATATGTTCAATAATTAAAAAAACAAAAACATGTGTTAAGAAAGGAAGAAGAAAGAAGAAAGTTTTGAAATATTTTTTTAAATAGTTACATGGAACATGTCCCATCCTTCTATTAATCCTCAGCTGAAGCCCAGTGTGTCATTTCTGTCCTTAAGTCAACCTTCCTGTTATTTTCTTAATTGGCTAACTCAATTGCACTCAAAGCAGAGGCACAAAAGGCCAAAGCCATTTATTTTTTCCATTTGAGATAACCCTGTCTTCAAGATGTTTGCCTATTTTCTCACTGTTATTAGGCCTTCGGAAGCTCTGAGCATCTCTAATCGCTCTGTCTTGTACTCAGCAGTCTCTAAAATTAAGGAAGTTTATTGAATTTTTGCTTGTTATTGTCCTGCCATCAGCTCTGTACAGAGAACTGATAAACACATCTGAAGTTCAATTAGGCCTGATTGCAGTAAGGTTGCAGGTTTGGCTTGTGCTATTAAGATAAGTTGTCACTGACACCTGCTTTTGTTTTAGCTTGGGACAGAAGAAAAGTATGAACTGCTCCATGTACTGGAGTTTACAAGGTTAGTAGCATGGAGCCATGTTGTCATTATATTGTTGATCTTTACTGTTTAGATAAAATAGACTACATATTTTATATTCTGTTAATGTACAGGCTACATATGCTATCTCAGACAGTATGTGGTAGTTTACTGTAGCAGCAACTGTTTTTCTCCCTTGATTCTCATCTTATTCCACTTTGACTCCGTGTCCTTTCACAGTGCCAGAAAGAGAATGTCAGTCATCATGCGCACCCCATCTGGGAAGATTCGCCTCTACTGCAAAGGGGCTGTGAGTGTCTGTCTCTCTCCATGGCAACACATGACAGGCCATCACCATCAGTGCCTCACACTCTTTCCGTCTCTTATTGCATCCCTTTCTTGTCAGAGGATCCATTTTGTGTAGCAATGGTATTATGTTTTAGCCAGAGAAATCTGCCAGTAGCCATGATAAATGATACATTTCTATAAAGACACAAAAGCAACAGGTATCTTAACAATAAAGTCTAGCGCTCAATATAACAATATTGACTTTTGCATTAGTCATCCAGCTTCTCCTCAGAGTCCCCTTTTCCAGTGGTCGCCCAAGGTCACTTCCTGTTCTTTCCAGGTGTGTGTGTGTGTGTGTAACCACTGACTGTTTTTCCTCTCTCCAGGACACAGTGATTTACGACCGTCTGGCAGACAGTTCGAAGTATAAAGAGATCACGTTGAAGCACCTGGAACAGTTTGCCACAGAGGGTGAGTTGAGCAAATGATGCCCCCTGTCTACCATAAGCAAAATACCTCTTTGGAATATGTCACGTTCCTGCTTCAAAATTTCCCATAGTAATAATTAAGCTGCAACATAAACTATCACTCTGTTTTTACTCATTGGGTAGTGTTTGCTTAGTTTTTCTATAGCTTCAGAGAATGGATACATTTTGCCAATGCCAGTCAACCTGAAAGAAACTGCATCACACTCTTCTTTGTGTCCATACTGCCTCCTTGTGGAGAACAAATAAAATGATGTCATCGGGAATAGTTGATGAGGGCTAAACATAGCACACACACAGATGAAAAAAGATTGTTGTATTTTCTACCAACATAATCTATTTTAATTTTAAACAGTAACCTTTATACTCCTCACACTTTTGATTATTCAATCACTTTTGACTTTTTATTCTAGAACGGCTTAGCTTGGTTAATTAAGGTCAGCAGTTTTATGATTAAAAAATGACTTGATATCATCCTAGTTAACCAAGTTCTTATGTTTTCACCCAGGGCTGCGCACTCTCTGTTTTGCGGTGACAGACATCAGCGAGTCGTCCTATAAGCATTGGCAAGAGATCCACCACAGAGCCTGCACATCACTGCAGAACAGAGCGTTAAAGATGGAGGAGAGCTATGAGCTTATTGAGAAGGTTTGTCAAGTTTAAATTTATCGAATATACTGTAGCAACAATATTAAAATGGATTGAGAGAGTAAACATGGACTAGCCTTGTAATTGCAGTTGAAGCCTGATATTTCAAAATGACTTAATGCACTCACTGCTTTTTCAAAACTAAACTTGAAAAGCTCTGTAAAGGGAAAGAAGGCCTTCCAAGATGTAGAGGTTCTTTTATCACCCCTGGAAATCTAAAAACTTGTGAAAAATGTTTATATTATGATCAGACATGAAGATTTAAGCAGCAGGTAGATTGAGTTTTGTGTGAGGTAGGTCTGTGTGGAAGCAACAGTCAAACACAGGAAGCCACAGTCGTAAATCAACCACTTGGCATGTTCCTCGTGGTAGCTCTTGGCTGCCCTAAACAAATGGAGGCAATCAATCATGAAATGCACTTAAAATCTTTCTGAGGAGAAAGTTCAGTTTTCATTGCTTATTAAGCAAAGCTGCTGCCAATGTTTGGGGTTCACAGGTTTTTTGGGGCCACCCACAAGTAAAAGTGACCAGGATTAGGCCACAGGGTGGTGCACTGGAGCTATAGTTAAATATCACTGGGAAATTTTTTTATAGCAGTCAGAAGGCTTGGTTCATGTTTTACCAACTAATCAATTTGTCCCTGAAGTGAAAAATGTCAATGGTATTGCTTTTGATAATTAACGTTTTTCTCAGCACACAACTAATAAGAATTCAACTGCACTGATCTGTTGTATGTATTTCTGGAGAGTATTGTGAAGTTAAACAATACATTAAACTTGCATTTTATTCCTTAACTACGTTTAAATTTGTCAAACAATTGTCTTTATGGCATATTCACAAACAAACAATAAAAGCACAATAAAACACAGAGTATGAAAGGGTCTTCTTTGTGGTAAAATACAAAACTGTTCCTTCAAAGAAAAAAGTATATGGACTTCCTAGCAGGTGCCCTATGTGCGGTGCTTATTGTTGCTCTGGCACTGAGATGCTATAAAACTCCCTAATGAATCTTTAGTATCAGTACCACTACATAAATTACAAGTATTTTGCTTGTCGCTGGTCCCGCCCTCTTTTCCTGATCCAAGCAGTTCTTAACCACAAAAATATTCTTAAAACTTACCTTTGTACCATTTTTACATCAAAATAACAAAGGATACCTTAGCAGAATATCCTTATTTCTCCTCATGAATGCTTTTATATGCTTTACATAAAACAATTTAAAAGCTTCCCTCTCCTTTCCTCTTTCCTCTGCTGCTGGCTCTCATCTCCCTTTTACTCCTAGGTCTTGTCAAGTCTAGAGTTCTAGAGTGCCCGCAACTAGTCCTAATGAACTGCTTTGTTTACTGTGAAAAACACCAGGTGGTGTTTTGGTGGTAGGAAAAATGCATGTACACAAACGTGCAGTTACTGATCCCAGATCCTGCCTCTGGTGGACTTTTTTGGGATGTTCAACAAGCTGATTAGGGTTAAAAACATGAGGGGAGTGACTGACACGGTCCTGCCTCACATGTTTCTATGACACATAACGTTTTCAAAGGCCTTTCTCTGCCTTGAGCAACACTTCTTGGTCAATTTTTACTGACTCTGTCCTGTCTTATGTTATGTTGTATTTCTGCTGTAGAACTTGCAGCTCCTGGGAGCCACAGCCATCGAGGACAAGCTTCAGGATAAAGTTCCAGAAACTATAGAGACACTGTTGAAAGCTGACATCAAGATCTGGATCCTGACTGGGGACAAACAGGAAACAGCCATCAATATTGGTGAGATGTGTGCGAGAAGTTGAAATGCAGTCCCCTCACACAGACCCCTTTCCCGTTGTGCACAATGTTTGAATAACACTTAAGCAAAACAGCTGCCTCGTATTGCATTTGGATTTTTTTGGTGACTGCACCCAAGATTTTAGCAAAATGTAACATTTCTTGTGTTCTTGGTCCTAAAAAAGTTATTAGAAAATTTGATATGTTGTTCAATTTGGTGTGTGACAGCCTGAAACAGGTACTCCAGTCAGTTCCAGAGTCATTCTTCATCCCACAAGACAAACTACTGACAGCAGAACGTTTTCCTGTCACACATATCTTGCAAAAGCATCTGTTGCAAAATACTAAATGATGTATGAGCTCACTTCACAGACATGAAATAAATAACATGCATAGGTAAACAGGGCTTTAACTTTCACGTATGTGGCATCCCTTGAGAGTTTACTCTTTCAGATGTTATCAGTGAGATATTACTGATGTTGGAAAAGTGGCCCACAATTTACTTTTTAAAAAAGAAAAGCATTGCTACATGTAGCTTTAATGTGGCCAACTACTGCTAACAGATTACCCTTCGATACCCCTGACATATTAACACAAAGTTTAGAAAAATAGATATTAAAAGTGCCTTTGTTTGTGGCTACCTACCTCCGTGGCCAGACTGAATTGGCCCTTTGTGCACAGTGTGCCAAAAAGTGAGGGTGCTCTGCAGAAACACATGCTCCCTAGCACTATTTTTACAGGTCCACTTTTCTACTAAGTTAGTCTGTAAAATCTCCTCTCAATATTGATGTTGTTATTTTGCCATTTTACTCACAGAAAAATGATCCGTATAACAGGATTGCCACAGTGGACCAGTCAATTTACTGTGTCAGACTGAGTTTTTTCTATCTTTTGGTCTTGAAAGACACTTTTGGCACAGCCAGTGATGACGTATATTAAAATGTATCACAGTGACATAAAACGGCTCAGCCCATGCAACATACCCAAAGCTGTACACTATAGACTATTCCATCATGTAATATGTACTGCATTTTAAACCATCATTGCATAATGTGAAGTAAATATTCTGACACCAACTGTCTGAGGTAGGAGAACAACTTGAGTTGTTGATTGAGGGTGGTGTACACATGTAAGATTTAAGTCAGTTTGGAGCAAGAATTCCATGAAAGGAAATTTTCTGGTGTCAAGCTTTTGAGAAAGTTACACTCAACAGTAGTGGGCTCAAATTGCTGTGCCTTGTTTGGCCAAAATGTGCAGCCTAAATAGCATCTTAGATAACTGTGACATTAGTGTCGCTGTTGGGCATTCCTCAAGTTCTGTGGGACCAGTGTTTATTTCTGTTTGAGATGGAAAAAATCAGGAATGTAACTTTCTGTAAAAATATAAAAGGTAGTATGGCAACAGTCAAATGAGCTTAAGGTAAACACATTAGACGGAAGGGCTGTGGCAGGAATTGACAAGGGGGAGGGGGGGAGACAGTGTTGAGATGGCCAGACATTTTCCATGCATTGGCAAATTTTTGGACTTTTGCACCTTTGCTCTTAAGAAAACAATCTGTCAGAACCAGACCCAGCCCTGGTCGAGCCCTGGAGGTGAAACCCTCTCATTTCCTTCTTGCGTGACCCCTCAATTGTGTTGACTCTAACCCTGCGTGGGTTTTTTCATAACCCTATCACCACCCATGTATTCACAACACATTTCTCTGTGGTAATCCTCTTTAAAGAAACTAAAATTTTATTCCAGACAGAAGCAGAAGCAGGTTGAAGGCCACAAATATCTTGTGGATATGCCACAGATGGCAGCCCTTCCTATAACTGTGGGATTCAACTGAAAGCCTCAGTTTGGTTTGTGAACATTTCTGTTTTCCCTAATGGGAGACTATCTACCACCATGTTGGTGACCCTCAGCCTCTGTCCCAGCCAAGACTGATCCCCAGAGAGCAGTGTTGGCTAACTCCGAGTTGTAACTGCCTATTAAAACAGGAAACTGACAAACCCTTGTAAACCAAACTCATTACTCATGTCCCAAAGACAGTGACTTCAAGCTTGTAACATTTTAATTGCTTAGTTTCAGTTCACATTCAGACATTTTAAATGGTTGATCCAAACCACCTCAATTTAAAATAATTCACAGATGATGGGCATGCTAATAACAATATTATGGTATGCTTTCAGAAAATTGATTTAACAATATGAGGATATATCTGTGTACAGTAAAACGTATTACATATAGGATGATAATGCAAATATGGTATAATAGAATAATGATGAGTCCCTAAAAATCAAAGTAAGAGATGCGATGTCGAAATATCAGCCCTCATTTGGCAAAAAGCTTGAAACACCTGCAACTCAAACGCTAAGAAGCTGTTTTTTGTTATTTAGTTAGTTGAATTATTTATATACTATATGCATTTTCTGTTGGACTGACTTGTATGTATCTATATCCATCTAGGACATTCCTGCAAGCTTCTGACCAAGAACATGGGAATGCTTGTGATTAATGAAGGAACTCTAGATGTAAGTATTTTTACATTGCAATGTAACATTTGCACAAAGTGTGATTAAACCCAATAATATACTTGAATATTCTAAAAGAAGAGTAGATGTTAATGTTGTAAATATGTTGTGAATAGATGTTAATAACTTATCCTGGTGTAATTTTCTCTGACTTCATCTTTCTGCCAAACTCTTTAAAATAACTTTAAAACTAAAGGATGGGGCCACAGGAAGTGTTGAAGCCACACAGCCACTACACATCCCAAATCTCCACTAAAGTATTTAAGAACCCAACAGAGAAGTGTGTTGACCCCCCAGCAGGACAGTCTTGTCTGTTGTTTCTACCTCTGAAAAGGGCATGTCCCCAGTACTGGGAGAAGTAAAGGCTTAGCCCCTGAATCCACAGATGGCGATGAAACTTAGCCCAGTTGAGTTCGTAACACATGTTGAGGGGAGGCTTAGCGGCAGGGTGGTGTTTGAGGGTGATGACGGACAACCTTCACTCTTTCAGCCACTCATTTAGCGTGATAAATGGAGTTGAGGTAAGAGTCTTGGGTTGGTGCTTGTAGAAAGCCCGCTCTTTGAAATGTCAGCTTCCATTCTCGTGTGGTTGAGCAGATGCTTACACAAGGCAGTTTGTTAAAACACAAGCGAAGAAAACTCTGCACCAAAATGAGGCACAGCGAGCAGAGAGCCAAGCAGCACCCCTGGTAATTTTGTTTGCACTCATGCTGCAAAAGAGAGTAATTGGAGCATGCCTCTTTTACTGTAGTTTGGAAATAGTTATCAAAGAGAGTATAAAGTTTTAGTCTCTTCTAAACTTCTAAAGCAGCACTAGTACTAGATCATGTCTAAAGTTGCATTCCCTACATTAAAAAAACATAATCTTAGAAGAATTTTCAATACAAATACAGCGTATTCAACAACAACTGAACAAGAACAATATTAAGATTGGTTATTTAATTTTGTTAAATTAAATAACAGATGAGGAATTCTTTTGATGCAGCAAACTAGACTAATTTGTCTATTTTTTTATATATATTTGAAATCTACCCTTTTTGGTGCCCCAAATGTTGGACAGATGATGACATTTTATCAATACAAATGTCCAGATTCCAGATCACGAGTGTCACATCCTGTTGGCTATATCACTCAAGGACTATATCAACAATGGAGCACAGTCTTTATGGGAAGCTCCTGTAGATTGTGAATGGACGCCACATTCCAAAACCAAACACTAGCCAGTCACATAGGCTAAACTGGTCATTATAGCCATAACAAAAAGCTTAGGAACAGACATGTAGCATTAGTGCTACAATTCCCCAGTGGAAATTAGGGGGAAATAGCTGGTGCACTTGAAGAAGTGGTAAACCTTACTTTACAAACTAAGTAATTCCTTTTCCATACATATGGTTGTGAGCTTGCACTAATGCAAAAGCTAAGGTCATTTTAACACAGAGAAAGGTTTTATGCTGTTTAGTTAAATCACAACTCTTTCCTTTTACAGTCTAGCTGTTGTCCTTTAGCTTGCACCAGTACACAGACCCCATAAGGATGTCTAAATCCTCACAGCTGCTCTCAGCTAGTTGTATTCTCTTGCTCTTCTCTTCTCTGTTAATCCATCATCTCTTTTTGTGCATGTCTCTCCTCCTTTCACTTTGTGAAACATAAAGCCCCTTTCTCCAAATATTTCCTTAAAGCTGGGGTTTCAGAGTTTTGTTATGCCAAGTGAACATTGTAGGGTCCCCCTGGTACAATCTTCCTTCGCTGACATATCTGACCTTTACTAGCCTGAGCCCCTCCCTCACGCACTTGTGTTAATGGCCACTATTTTCTAATTACAGCTGTTTGAGTATCTGCTGAGCACATTGAGCTTGATACCCTGCATTGCTATTTAATATTATATCTGCACTGTTAGCTTTAGTTTATTGAATGTAAACATATCCAAATCACATTTTTGTACAATTTGCAGTTTAAAGCCTTCCCTTAAATACAGTAATATACCGTACATGTACGTAATGACTAATTGTTAAAACTCCAGCCCAAGAAAACATACAGTATATTCACCTGCGTATTTGCAATGACTGTGTAGACATTGCTGTATGACTTAATGACTTCAGCATCTGGGAAAATGATTGAATGATGAATGCAAGGATGATATCATAGCTGTCCACATACCCCATACGAGGACAGTTAATCCTGATGTCATTCTAATATTTATGGCTTTTCACCATCACTCATCATCCGAGCTGCACACTGTGTAAGCAAACATGAGCCCTGCTCCGACCTCCTGTGGGTTCCATCTTTTTGGCCAAGGACCTAGTATAATAATCCTCTCAAACATTGCAAGACGAATCATTATTTTCTCTTCTCTACACTACATATTTATGCTACTTTTTTTCTAACGTATACTTAATATTTTACTAGGCAAACAATGCAATGTTGAAATAATGTGTAAAGAAGTCAAAGAAAAACAAAGCTTAGATTTAAGAAATGAAGCATATCCTTACCATTAAATTATATTCAGTATACATCATTGTTTTACTCTTTTCTCACACTCCATTACTTAATGTGGAGCTTTCATTACTTAAAGTCGGTTTGCTCACAAAACCGTCACAATCTTTTCTTAACTGACAAAGTGAAAAATGAATGGTACATCAATAATAATGCATTTCTCAAGAAAAGACAAATGCACATAACTCATGTGATTAACTTACATTGATCAATTAATTTTAATCAGCATGCAGAGTAGACGACTATACCATTGTGGGTTTGAAATTCTGTAGCTAATTGAGTGTAATGTTTTGTTTTAGGAAACAAGGGAGACCCTGAGCTATCACTGTGGAATGCTGGGAGATGCCCTCTACAAGGAGAACGACTTTGCCCTCATTATTGATGGGAAGACGTTAAAATACGCCCTGACATTTGGAGTGCGACAGTACTTCCTGGACCTCACCTTGTCTTGTAAAGCTGTCATATGCTGCAGGTAAGAACATTTACTCTTGAATCAAAGCCTTTTCATGATCCCCATCCTTTTTCTTTTGTTTTCAAACTTGTGCAATGGACACAAATGAATGAGTCCTCTTAACCACGGAGAACAAAACACAACAGTTTTACAGCTCCAGAAAGATATGCCGTTAACAACATAATCTCTGGAGAGCGTCTGTATTATACATCACTGGCAAACCTCTGCTCCACTGAAAGCTCCTGTGTGGGATGCACCAAGGCATGTTGTCCCTCAGGATATAAAGAAGAGCTATAGATTGGGCTATGAAAAACCTAATAGTATTCTAGGTTCTATGAAGTCAAGCAAGTTTTTATGTTCTAGCAGAGGTCACATGCCACACGTTTCTTACAGTCTGTGGTTGCTTTTGAACTTTTCTTTTGAATCTGCCTTAAACCACAGATCATAGTGATTTTAATCGAAATATTCTGGTCATAAAGGCTCAATATTTACTTATAGGGTGGTCCTCATTTTTGGCATAACCAACTGTCTGCATGCTTTAATGTACTGTTCTACAAGTTTGAGGAAGAGCTTTGCTTTTGCCAAAATGCTGATCCAAAGACATTTTAAAAAATGAATGTTATTTTATGCAAACCCCAATTATGCTGCCCAGCACTGCTGAGGAAAGAAAACTTATTTCTCATTTCGCCATTCGTCTGAGTGTGCATATTCATATAAGTATTCTTCGTATGTTCCACCTTTTCTTTGGCACTGTGTATAGCTCTGATATTAAACAGACACAAAGGGTTTTTTTTCTGCTGAAATACTGATTGAGTTCTGGCTTTCTCTCAGAGTGTCTCCTCTTCAGAAATCAGAAGTGGTGGAGATGGTGAAGAAACATGTGAAGGTGATCACACTGGCCATTGGTGACGGTGCAAATGATGTGGGAATGATCCAAACAGCTCATGTTGGAGTGGGAATCTCAGGGAATGAGGGTCTGCAGGCAGCAAACTCCTCTGACTACTCTATCGCGCAGGTGAGTCGGATACCAAAGCAGACGGTAGATTTTACTTATCAGCTGTGGATTGAGAATACATACTGTTATCTAATTTACTCCCAAAAAGGAAAGCACTCCAAATCATGGATAATGCCTTGGTTTTAACATTGAATATTTTATTAAACAAACACCCTATAATAAATGGCTAATATAAACTTTTGCGAATAGTTAAATGAGTCGTGAAATTGTTTTGTAAGATTATCTTGGTTGCTTCATTTGTACAAGCTCAATTTTTCCCTGAAAAAACATTAACATCGCTGTTCATTTCTATCCCATGAAAAAACAAATTCCACCAGCTGTCAGTCCTGTCATTATGCTCTCAAGTGTAATGTGTGTTAGTGATAGCCTGACACATTGTTCCAGATAACAATAGATCATATGACTGCTAGGGCTGTAGCTTATACAGTTGAGGAGTAACACCTGTAAAACAAGCATCCACTGATACCCAACTCTGAACACAAGTATACAGAAAGTGATCCAGGCAACAGGCTTTTAAAATGTAGACTTGTATGCCCCCGTAACTTGTCTTTATGAAACTTGCCATCGATATGTGATACTTGAAAGCAACAAAAGCTTTAGATTTCCTGTACTGTAGCCTTCTCTGTGCATAACATGCCGCTCAGTACATCATGTTTCTGCTATAGCCCAAAGGGTTAAGGACTATTGGAAACCAAGAGTTGTCTAAAACACAGTACACCGTCTGTGCCCCGTTGTGCAACTTCTATTCAAATGACTAGGGTTTGTCTCAAGTGCCCTCTTAAATCCACGACATGTACTGATATAAGTGCATGTCATTCAGAAAAGCGGCCCCTGTGTTTAGCTATATTTTACCACCAGACCTTCTGTGGGTTTTTTTGTATACTTGCGTGATGGTACATTAACTGTAATTTGTTGAATGCAAACTGAAATCAATCCTGAGACGTTATGTAACTTGTTTTTCTGTTCCTGTTCCTAATTGCATAATTTATATCCGTGCTCCAGCTATCAGTTGGCAGTTTCGGGCAGTTTCTAAGATCAATAGATTCATGCATTTATCCATTTAGCTTAGTTATCAGTAGAAAGTAGTGGAGAATAAAGACTTGGCTTAGGACACTTCTGTGGTCCATCTGTCATCAGCTCACATCTTTTTGAACTGATCCTGCCATATGGGAATCAGACAAATGGAGGCTGCCAATGATGTGCTTTCATTTCACTGAAGAATACAGTGGTTTTACGGAAAACCAGACTTTAAATAAACAAGAGGCTTGTCTCTGTTATCTGTAGGCTTTACTTGCTTAGGTTTTACTGGAAAATATGAAAAAAAAACACCTGCCTTTGAGTTTTTGTCTAAAGTAATCACACTTATCATCATAAATTGTTTTAAATTGTGAATTTACCATGGGGCCGTAATAGTGGGATGATTGGTAAGTAATTTAACAATTATACAAAGCCCTGAGAGAGAAATGTGATTATGCAATTTTCAGAAACCCAAATCTTGGTTTAAGGATGTTAATTAATAAGTGATTTTGGAGCTGACTCATCATTAGTCATTCAGCTTTCTCCCGAAAATTGTTTGGATTGATCCGGAGGTGCTCGACAGAAGATTAGTGTTTAAGATTTGCACTGACCAGTGAGTGATGAGGCATTAGTCTGTCTACTGTACACAGACCTTTGCTAATCATTTATCTTGGCGTTTTCCTCCCCTCACTTTCCTCCCACAACAGTTTAAATACTTGAAGAATCTGCTGCTCGTCCACGGAGCCTGGAACTACAACCGTGTGGCCAAGTGCATCCTGTACTGCTTCTACAAGAATATTGTCCTTTACATCATTGAGGTAAGCCTCACACGGATAAAGTGGAGAGTTGTTCAAGGGAAGTATTTCTTGTTGAGGTTTCCATGTTTTTATTTCTGATGATGACTGGCTCTTAACATTAGTTGCCAGTCTCTGATGAACATTATGAATGGTTTGACTACACCATTTTGACATGGCTGGACAGAAAACACAAAAACAAACACAGCTCGTAATGAAGGGAAAATGTATTATCTAATTAACTGGATGCCTGCCTTAGGGTCCTGAAAGCCTTGAAGTCTAATTCCTTATTGCCACAAGAAATATAAAAAAACTCCATGTTCTGTTTGTATAAAAAGAAAAGTAAAGGCTTTGAGGTAAATTACACTCCAATGTAGATTTGGAAAAAAATGTTTTAAGATATCAAAATGCAACTCTCAGTCTCCCACATATAAATGGAGCATGCTGTTTACTCCATAAATCATTCTGAGCCCTGAGTTTACTAGGCTTTGATAGTGACCAGATGCAACACTAACTGCGGGGCTGTAACATAGAGTGACCAGACAGATGAAGTGCTCCCTATCAGCAGCAGCCCTATCACTGATGGTGCTTGGAGGTTTTGATCTCCTTGCACTTGTTTGACATCTACTGGTATCTGAGATGGCCCTAGCATTGTGTTCAATCAATTTTAAAATAATGGAATATACAATTATGCAGTTTTTAAAGAAGTAGTTTTAAAGCAAGTGGTTTATATCCTTCATCTGCTTCTGTGCTGTGAAAAGGAGCTCAGTCCATGGCCAAACTGGGAATGTGATGGCACGAAGAGATCTGCTTTTATAAGAGATCTGCTTTTATAATAGATTCAACATGTTATACACATTTCTTTTAATCAAAGACACTGGACCTATGATCCTTTTTTTTTTTTTATCTCCCAATTTAGTATGTATACCACGTAAATATGTTGGCTATTTTTGACATCTCTTTTGTAATGGTTATTGGTTATTATGGCCTGTATTTATTTTACTTTCTTTTTCCACATGAGGTATAAGGCCAAAGAAATGTTAAATGTGTATCAAATTGAATCTTCAATCCCCAAAAACATATGCTAGTTCCTCCGTCATACATAGATTTTATTTTGGTTAAGCTTTTGTAATTTGCCCAATGTTTACTATACAGCCAATCACCATTTGTGCATCCTGTTGTGTCCAATCTGTCTTTTATTTTTTTGTGTGTGTATTGTAGATGGAATTGTACAGTGGTTAAGCTTTGTGCAAGTTCCAAAACACACATTAACATTTGTACTTGTATCACACAGACGTGCTTTTATTCTAGCACACCTTTTGTTGCTCTTTGAATACACAACTTCCTCTCCCCCCTTTTGCTAAAGTCCTTCAGGGGGATTGAGGTAGATAATAGGTTTTTTTTTTTTTTCACCCATTGGTGGCTTCAATATTTCAAATGTCCCTGTTTTTTAATACCCTGACATTCTTCTTAGCGACAACTCAAGACTAAATGCTAAATAGCTGTTTCGCTAATAGGTGTATTTTTGTGCCTGCATGTTTTCCCATTGACTCCGAGGCTAACTTGGGAAGAAGTTGATGGGAATTTTCTACTTTTTTGTTTCCAGTACCATTGTCTGGAACAGTGTTTGTTACAATCTGAATCCCAGGACTGGGTAACCTTATGTTTAAGCCCCTTTTTGTCTTGTTCCTATTCCACTGGATTTTCGGTTTCTTTTAAGAGACATAGAGTAGGCGGGTGTAGGAATCTGTGCCTATTGTCAAAAACATGACAATAGGCACAGATCCCTCCAGTAAATGCTGCATTTGGAGGAGTTTTGTGATCACCAGTCAATTTTGTTATAATTTCCTGGGTCAGTTGTGTGCATGACTGACAGATGGATTTGCTTTATAGTTGTCTTATTCACAGTGAGAGATGATCGCTTTAATACATTTTTAGAATAGTCATTTGTATATTATAACTTCACATCCCACCCAGTTCCAGTTTAAGTTTTTTTTAACATTATGCAGTACAATAGAATGCAGAAATGCCCAGCTGGCCTCGTGCATTTGACTGACACTGCCAGGAAGCTGCTGATGGACATGGGGCATTTATGAGGCAATTACATGAAAGCTCATTCATGGGGTCTAGAAAAAGCCAGGGACTTGTGGAGCAGAGCTTGCCGACTATTCTTACCCTGAATGAAACCATGGAGACTTTGCCCGTCAGAGTGGCACAGCTCTTGTTTGTACTTTTGTATATTTCCAGCATATTTATCAGCTTCCTCTCTATGGCTCTCTTTCATCCTCACTTGCTTTGTGTAGAGAAAACAATGTCAGTTCTGCAGCGCAAAGATTAAGAGTATCAGGACTCACATTGTTGGGACAAATGTCACGCTCCCTCCAGATACTTGAAGACAAGGCATGTAGGGCTGCTTTGGAATCAGTGATTTCTGATTCGCTGATGAATATTCAAGAAGTCGTCTTATCGGCTTGCCTCTGCCCAATCCTCCTTTTCTCAGCTCCTTCTTTCCGCCGTAGCTGTTTTTCACGATGTGCACTGGGGGAGAGAGGCCAGCCACACCCCTCCGCTGAGTGGCTCAATGAGGAGAAGAAAGGGAGAGGAAAAATCCTGCCTGGTACTTCCCCTAATGAGCAAATCAATGCATCTGTCCCTCAAGAGAAGGCCCAGAGAGAGGAAAAAAAAGAGAGAGACGCAATTGGGACCCCAAAGACCAGGCCAAAACACTTGCACAGAAGCAGTTACCACATGCTATGAATAGGAGTCTTTTTAAACTTAGCACAACAATATATCAACCCAGAGCCTCTCATTGAAACGAGCTGTAATTAATTCAGCAGTTTGACCTACCCACTAGCCCCTCGTTACCAGTGCTCCAGCCACGCTAATGGTTCAACCTGCCTCATGGCTTCAGATTCATCAAACATAACCCATAGCAACGGCCTCTCAATGCAATTCTCACCAATGCATACCTCAGCTTTTCTTGAGAACAGAGTACACTGCCAATAAATGTACTCTGTAATGCTTAAAGAGTCTCGAATCTGAAACATGTCCTCTTCACAAACAAAAAACATCATGGTAGAATGCACCTGATGGAAAAAGGGTGGAATTTCTTATTAGTAGGTTTGGCAAAGAGCGAGTTGAAAGGCGGGGGTCCCAGTCCACAAACGAATCCATAGATACTCATTGGGAATGAGACCGGAGCAGCGACAGATATTCTTTATGCAGATGCTTCAAACATAAATGGAAAGGGCTGGTGGCAAATTGTTATTGGCCGTGCAGAGACTGGCAGAACCGGGTGAGGCTCTTAAACCGGCTTAGTCCAAATGTGAGAATTTGTAGCAGTTCATGCCTTCATAATGAAATTAAATGAAGCGAGGAAAAGCTTGGTTGTCCATAGCCAAAACACAGCATGCCTGATGTTCCCTTGACAACTTTGGGACCAGTAGGAGCAATAAAGTCAATCTTTAATCCTATAAGGAATAATTAAATGTATAATTTTTAGAGTGCATTAGTGTTGCTCTTTTGTAACAGCTGATGTACTTTCTCTGTAATAGTTCAGTTACAATACATTGCTGTCAAACCTTGAATTCATTGTTACTCTGTGCGACAAGTGTGACCAATAAAGATTCCAGGCTACAGCGTATGGTTCACATTACCACTGTCTCCATTTCTGACAGAATATATCAAAGTCTCCATTATTCAGTCTCTTAGCCCTGACCCTGACCCTTTAACCAACCCTGTCCATCATCCCAATGTCATCAGCTTGATCACTAGAGGGAAGCGGCAGGCTTTATATGTCTGAAAGTATTCCTGTGATAAATCCATGGGACAATTTGGGTTGAGGAGATGCCGTCTGGTGGCCGTGGCATTCCCACTCTCATTTTTTCTAATTGGGATTGTCTTGGTCTCTTTCTTAGTTTAAAGCCTGACTAAATCGAAGAGATGGCCCTTTGATCACATGTTACTACTTCAAAAAAGTTTTTTTATGTTTTATTTTTTACTAGGAAGTTCACTATAACTGCAAGATGCATTACTCCTGATGTGATTGTGTAGAAATATCAGCATGGGCTCCTTTCCCTTCTACAAATCTGATAACATCCACAATTACAAAGCTTTTTGCAAGCTTTTCATTTGCATCATTTCAGCAAAGTATGTCATTATAATAATTTAAAATTACTTGCTTATATCATTTTTTAATATTCTTGGTCTGTTTTTTTTCTTGCAGATCTGGTTTGCATTTGTCAATGGCTTCTCCGGGCAGATTCTGTTTGAACGCTGGTGCATCGGTCTGTACAATGTGGTAAGTGTTAATATAATATGCCTAAAGAGCCTGCTGATCTTTTACCATGTCACATACCGACACCAAACTGATTTTCTGTGGTGCCCCAAAGAACGATCCTTTTATTGCACGACTATGTCATCAGCATCCTGAAAATGTTCCCCTTTATTTATGACCCGATGTCAAGTCTTCATTCCCTCTGTGGCCTAAACTATGTACTGAACGTGAAAGAACAACAGCTTTTCTTGCCCCACAGAGTGTAGTTAGCAAGGGTCTCTCTGTTTGAATGATAAAAAGAATAGGAAGAATGAAGTAAAAAGAGCAGTCTGCTGATGTGGTGTGTCCCACAGGGCTGTGTAATGGGACCTCTCCTAATGAACTCATATTTCAAATCTGTCATGAGTTTAGAAGAAGAAGAACATGTGCCTTTTGCTGGTCTGATCTTAAATATTTACCCGCAAGGAGTTTACATGTAACATTAAACAGTTTATTATGTTCAGTTTACTTCAATAAACAGAAATGAATGAGAAAACTGTGAGGTATAATTTCTCAAACTCCACATTTGACTGCTCTCAAATGGAAGTCATTTCTGGGAGGCACACAATGCCGAGTGAGAAGGGCATTTTTTTCACAGGCTCACTCCTTGCAAGTATTTTATATAAATGATAATAAAGCACCACTGTATTGTGGGGGGGGGGTGGATTCTTGCGCCTCAGTAGGAGTCTGTCAGAGGCAGTGGGCGGAATCTACCCCTCAATAGAAACCTTCCTAGTCCCAACTCTAAATAAGAAAGGAGTCCAGTGGAGCATGTCCTGTGGCCCACTGGTCATGCAGGCAGAGGCCTTTGGACTCCCACTCCAGATGGACCGAGAGGGGTCTCGCACCAACTGACCCACTGAGCTCCTCAGCCACACAATACCATCATTGCACCCTCAGCAGCTGCTATACACAAAACCACTCAGAAATGACATTGCACTAATACCTAAATACCTGCTTCTTAGTCAAAAGCGTCACAGATGTTCAGTGGAGATGGATTTTTACATATGAACAGACTAAAGCATGCCAAATCGAATCTTTAAAGGCTTTTAAGGTCTTTTAAGATGACTCAGAAACATGGAACAAATGGGCAAAACAAGGATCACATTTTCTACAAATATAACATATGGGGATGATGACATGGTAAACATATGTGAATAATTTAAATTTATTTGACATTCATAAAGTGCCGTTGTGTGTTGTTATTTCTCATCTGCTGCTCAAAACCTTACCTTCATTTGATTTACTTTACAATCAGCAAATCAGCAAATCAGTTAAAATATGTTTTTGTCTGAGTTATCAAACACTTGTTTTGTTTGCTTTATTGTGTCATGCAGCTCTTCACTGCGCTGCCGCCTCTCACTCTGGGAATATTTGAGCGTTCCTGTAGAAAGGAAAACATGCTGAAGTACCCAGAACTGTACAAATCCTCCCAAAATGCAATGGGTTTTAATACTAAGGTAAGAATTCAAGTAACAAGTCTTTGATGTGTTTATACAGTAAAAAACAATATTACTATTGTGTCAGTATTTTTTTTTTATTATGTCAGTAACTAACCCCTCTTTAAAAGACAAAAGGGTGTCTTGTTTGGCAGAAACTGCTGTTACAGTGAATGTACAATCATCTGGAAGAACACATATATCATGCCAATAAATATATCACCACAAATTTACACAATCTATATATAGCACCATCATTTGTCTCCTTTTTATTGAGTATACGTCCTAAAGAGTTACATAGTGTTGCTCTAAATTAATGTTGCTCTCATGAGGATTTTACATTAGACAGGCCTATGTTGTTGATCCTGGGATGGCTGTCTTTTCCATCACAATATTGACCTGACAGTGTAGTCAGGATGTCTCTAACCATAGTCTTTGCCTTGGCCTGGCCTGACCTGCTGTGTCTGCGTACTCTGTTACTTTCCCTGTTGGTAATAAAGATGTCTCCTCGGTTCTCCATGCTGGGTGAAGACTCCTAGAGTCTCCTCACAGGCGTGGTGACCTGGTTAGCTCTGCATGGAGGTGGATTAGAGCAGGATTGACCATGGCGGACGGGGGCACCAAAGGTCATGGGATGGTTGGATGCAGGCAAAAGGATTGGGATCAAGGAGTAAAAAAGGAGAGTGTGCTCTTATTGTCAGACAGCTTTTGTTGCGGAAAATTATGCAATTTGTTTAAGTGAGTCCTTGTTTGTTCTCAGAGCAAGGCTGTTGGATCTAGTTTAAAAACACCCATGACCAGTGGAACTAACTAAATAACAGTAGGGGTTCCTCTTCAGCCATGACTTTTCACATCCGTTTAGGTAAAAGACAGTTTTAACAAGGAGAAATAAATAGCCACTAGGTTTGATAATAAATGTCAGGAAATGACTGACATTTTCCATTTCTAACAACATTATAACATTCATACAAAAAGATTGATAAATGACTGAATAGAAATGACTCCCAGGGCGAGGTTTCTGCTGTGTATATAAACAACTTTGGAGAATTGTGAATGTTACTGCAATTAAGTAACTAAGGAAAATCAATTCGGTAGCTATAGACAGAGAAGCTTTACACAAAACTATAAAAAAACACTCTGGGGTGGTCGCTGATTGTTAATTAACTTAAGTAAAATTAAGATTTATTTCTTCAATCGTGTTGCAATGTGGTATTTTATTCTCATCAACCTTTGTGACACTTGTGGTCCGATAGTGAAAATGAACCTTCATTTTGTTTGGGCCACATTTTCCAAGACCCATAAATGATGACTCGGCCAGGTCAGCAGGTTGTTTTTGCTGGCTTGTCCACTCTTTTCCCGAGATATTTTCCTTGCAGCTGGCCTGAGGCGAGGCAAGAAAATCCAGCAGGAATTTGGCCCCTCAACGGCTGTCTTTCTGCACGCCTGGCTCTTTTGTACACAACAGATACTGTCTTTGTGAATTAAAGCTGTTTGTGTTGAAGTGAGAGAAGGGAGCAACTAAGGGTGTTAGAAAACCAAGGCGTGGTCTTCACTGTGTTACCCATTCACTTTAATGACATTTTCTCAAAACCTACTTCCCTTCAGGCAGGCTTAGTGCTTTACTAATTTAACATCACCTCTTTTAGCTCCACTCTAGTGTTGCTCTTTGTGTCCTGTCTTGCTTAGCAAAAAAGAGCCACTCTGGAAATATTTGGCTTAATCTTCATTATTACTGGCTTTATGCTGTATTTTTTTCTTTTAAGCAATTAGGAGCTTCACAAAGAATCATTACAGGACAGACTGGGAATTCATTTGGAAAGGGTCCTAAGCAACTTCTTAGGATACGATGGAAAGAAAGGGTCGGGCTGAAGGCAAGAGGAACCCGCTGTGACAAATGATTATGAACATTTGTTGATTCCATTAGCATTCATTATAGTAAAGGGCTGCTGGATTTCAACCCTGCAGTGCTGGGTGTGGGACAGGGGGAAATAGGTAGATACAGAGCTGAGCCTGTCAGCTGGAGGCTAATTGGCATAAATGGGCTATGGTAACACTAGGGATGATTTAGTGCACAGGGGGGTGGGGGTTGCTTAGGCCACTCCTCGTCCAGTGTATTTGGTTTTGTGTACACAGTGGGAGAGTTGTATGTGGTAATCCTAGTAGGGGGTGGAGGGTGAACTTTGTTTAGTTGACAGAAAAGGTGATGGGGTTGTTATGGGTTCAGTCCGAGGTATGATTCAATTGCGGGAAGACTCGAACACTATCTATTCTTTCTTTATGCTCACTTGTATTCTAAATAGGCTAGTGTAATAATTTGGAGCTAGTAGAGTAGAGGTAGTTTTGTGATATGTAAGATATATACACCTCACGATATTAAAAATCATGGGAAATTCTACCTTGTGAGACTTGTGACTAATTTGTCTTGATCTCATGTGACATTTTTACTAAAACTGTTTTGGAGAAGAACATGTTCTAACTACCTCACTCTGCCAAGAAGTGGTGATTAAAAGGAGGCCAGTGATGTTTCCCTCTGTTTTGTTTTTGTTTTGCTTGGTCAGCCAATTCCCTATTCAAATCGGATGAACTCTCTGCGCTTGAAATTTGCACCAACTTCTGGGTCAGCACTGCAGAGGAGAAGAGGGCACAACTGTGGAGCCTTTTTTGGCCAGACAGATTTCACGGCTGTTTCATCGCTCATTAGTGTTTTGTTTGGCTCCTTCATTGCATAATGTAAATTTGAAACAAGGTGGTTTTGGAGTGGTTTTATTGATTTAAAGGACTTATCCAAAGTCTGCATGCTTGTGCAGACACACACAGACTGGGGCATACACCACAATTTTCCAGGCCTTAAATAATTACCATGAGAAGTGTATAATCTTTGTCAGGCCTGTCAGTCTGTGTGTGTTACTGGAATCATTTCCAAAAATCATAAAAGATCATAGGTCTTGAAATTTAATGACACACAAGTCTCACATCACTTACATATTTTTACGTTGTATATTGTTGTGCAGTGTATTAAAAGACTGTACGCATATACAGTGCCGTTTTATCTAAATTTTCAATTAATCTATAGTGTAAAAAAGGTTAAAGTTAAAACCTGAACCGACATTGTCCTGTCTTTTCAACACGTACACACACTCAGCAGCGTATCTCCTGCTCATAACACTCAGAGGATATACAACGTGTCTGTCAGCGGGGAGGCTATTCAGCCAGGAGGCCTCAACAAAATCGCCACTTAGCCCAGTGCTGGGCCAGCACAAAGGGCTCAGGTCAGGGGTCATTTGGTAGGCTGCAGCTCCCCGCACCCTTTTCAAATGCTTCTTTTTCTCTGTCTCCTCTCCCTCCCTTGTTTTTGGAATCTCCCACTGCCTCCACCCCCACCCCTCTCCTTCCTCCGTCCCCTCCATCTTTCTTTCTATTTATCTGCAGGTCTTCTGGGCCCATTGTCTGAACGGCCTCTTCCACTCCGTCATCCTCTTCTGGTTCCCCCTTAAAGCTTTCCAGCATGGTAAGTAGCTCCCTGAGACTGCTCTGTGGTGCGCTCTGGTCCTTGGATGAAGAGGGAGGACCGTCAGTCTCACATACTTTATCTTAATTAGTTTTATCTTCAACCGTTCTCTCATGAATTGCAAACATGTGTGTGCTCCATTAAGAAAAGCATCAGTATCGAGCATGTATCCATGTTTACCACAGTTCAAATGTACAAGATTACTCACTGAAATAGTTCTGATTCTAGTTATTTGCAATCCATTTATCATAAACACACCCAGCAAACCTTTTGTGTCATTACTCAAATAATTATCTCAGTGAGTATGCATTATGACATTCATTGGAATAAAGTTCACATAACTCCCACAACAAGCATAAATAAGCACTTGTTACACTTGTATTACGTGTTACACTTCTATGTGCATGCAGAGAGACTGCTGGCCACAGCACAGGACCACACAAGCTTGTGCCTGCTCTCCAAACAAAGGCGCCAAACCCCTTCAGTCTGACTGACAGGCTGTCAGCAAAGCCTCAATGAACACACGCATGTGATCAGCCGGAAGTAAAGGGAAACTGAGCCCCTCATTCTCTCATTACTGGCCCTAACACGCTGTTTTTTTAGATCCAACCCACATGGCTTCAGTGAAATATGTTAATTTCTGCTTTATTATTTTAGGAAACACCTATAACCTGTGTTTAAAATAAGTTTTGCCAAGGTGTTTCTCTTACATTTTTGGCCATGATTACTGCCCAAAGGTTCTACTTTTCTGTCACATTGATGACTTTATAAAAACATTCTGGTATTTAGTGGTAAAAGACAAGTTATCTTTCTACCCTCTCCTAAAGTACACCAGGGAATCTGCATCTGATGCTTCAGTCAGTTTATTCTCCCATGTCCACTATTATATACAAGTCTCCAATGGAACATTTTGCACCAAAGTTACTGAGCAGAACATGTAGTAATTTCCTGTATGTGCTGTTAAAAGCTTTTGTTGTTGATTCTTTTTACAGATACAGTTTTTGGCCATGGACAAACTCCAGACTATCTCCTTTTAGGAAACATGGTTTACACTGTAAGTGCAACAAACCTCAGACAGCTATGTGTAAATATACTTGTTACGCTTTTACTTGTGGATGATGTGCATCTAGTTTAATGCTATATTATAATATTGCATTAGATGATTAGCTCATATTTATATGGAATATAATGTGAATTATGTCTTTACAGTATGTGGTCATCACAGTTTGTCTTAAAGCTGGTCTGGAGACCTCATCTTGGACCATGGTAAGTCAGAACAACTGCAATGCTGTAATTTATTTTGCACACACAATAGAGAAAAAAATGGATTTAAATGTTTAAATTCACCTCTAAGTTTGTACTGACACTCCTAACCTGTCTCAACAGTTCAGTCATATTGCCATCTGGGGAAGCATTGGTCTGTGGGTGGTGTTTTTCCTCATCTACTCCTCCCTTTGGCCTCTCATCACTCTGGCTCCCGACATGTCAGGAGAGGTAAACACACGACCATTCGCTCGCACTCTAGATACTTTCACGCACACCATCAAGCCATGACCGCATCCTCTGATACAGAACAAAATGCTGCTTGTAAATCCATCGGCCCCTGCCAGACCTGCTTTTCCTTATAATTCAGGGAGACACTGGTGGGAAATTTCAGCGCCCGGCCTGACATGGGTCTTTGTAAGGAGAGCCAGATGGGTGTAAACTGTCAAATCTCTGGATTGTGTTATATAATGACCTAATTGGGCTAATTAACCCAGTGTTTGTGTTGCTTTGCCCTCCCCCGATTCTGAGTATCCACAGGTGACTCTGAAACTCTGAGCTAAGCAAAGACATTTGCACACTGCTTTATGTGGAAACTACTCAGTGGGCCAAAAATGTAATGTTATTTGTGCTCAGTTGTATTTTTTTTTTTGTTTTTGTTTCAGGGTCTTAATTTACATTAGAACAAGTGCACTGTTGCTTCAGGCCTTCACAGGTGGTAAATGGGCAGCAGTTAACCACAGGTGACATTTCCCAATGCATTCAGTTGCGTTTAGTTAAGGACTAATACTATGGCCCAATCCCAAATCTCTAACTTATCCCTTGCCCTTAACCCTACCCCTTGGCCCTCCAAAGAAGGGGTAAGAATTGGGACAATGGATAATATTAGGTCTATTAATATATCGTATAACATAACCTATATATAATTCATTATAATGTAGGCTGTATATCTTATATAGCCTAGGCTAATATATTTGAATACACAACTAACAGCTGCTGTTTTTCTTCAGTCTCTGTCAGACACAAGACACTGAAGGCTGTTGCTACAACAACAAAAACAACTGTTCCTTTACATTATATCAATTTAAATAGACGGAAAAAGCAGATTCCGGTGTTATGTATTAGTTAATAAAAAGTTCAAAAGGTTTGGCAAATACGAGATTGGGAACTCTTCATGTAAGGCTATCGTTAGCAAACAACGATTTTTACAAAACCTTCCAAGGAGAAAACAGATCAGTGCATTAACAAGTTCAACATTAAAGGAACATAAAAAAAGACTGTTATAATTTTAATATCTTGCCCAAATGAATTACATTTTGAATGTCTCTCGTTGCCGCAGTGCTGGTGAACGCGCTGCATTTTGGGAAATTATCTTACCTCTTTGTTTTAAGTGTGGTCCTCCAAAACCTTTGCTTCCTCTTCATTCACTTAGCCACACACAAGCACGGAGCAGTGGTCTATCTGATCATCTGACCGTGAAGAAACACGCTGCTTTCATCCATGCCCCGCAGCACTTGACTCAGGACAGTAATGGTGTCCTCCGGCTAGTTGGTAACTCTATGCCCCTGTCCCAGCTCTGGGATGTCAGTACATCATCAAACAGGGACACATCTTTCAGAAACTCGAGAAGGCAAGGAGACACTATCTCCACTCCCAAACCCTCACAGCCCCTGAAGAGCAGAGTTACGCTCAACACCAATCAAGCCCCACATATTTCACTCAGGCCTCCCTCATCTGAGCACAGCTCTTCAAAAATATTTCTGTGCTCCTGGTCCTTTTAGTCTATTTTTTTATCTTCTTATGCATCAGCTTCTTTTTCTGTGTTGCCTTTTTATTCATCTTCTCCCCTCACTGCCAGTTAAAAACCACCCGAGGGCCAGCAACAGAACAGACACCAGAGCTCCCCACTCCTCCTGTTTCTGCTCTCACTCACTACCACTCTCTCAGCTCCTTTAGCAGGAGACGTTAAGCAGCGCCTGGCTTCATGTACACGCATTCATCAATGTCAGGGGAAATATTCGTTGGACTATTGACAAGACAGGTGCAAGAATCAGCCACAGAACAATCAATAAAGCCTTTTCAGGAACTCAGGTTTAAGCCCAGACTGCGTTTTCACTCCGGTAAAGTCTGCTACAGGTATGAAAAGAAGATGTCAGATTATTTTGTTGGAGGGGTGTAATCTGCTACACTAAGCAGCTTAGACGCACCTGAAATTTCTCATGGTGGTTTTGGCACACTGACCTGCTGTCTTCTGCCTCGCCGGCGATAACAACACAGCTGCCTATGTTGCACTTTATCCATTGCAACACACACACACACACACCTTTACTTTGATTTACTCTTTTCTGAGTAACATTCACTCTCACTCAGGCTCAAGTACTTGTCATCAGGTTTTTAGACCAAAATAGGCTCGGATATTTCTGCCATGTGTCATAAATCAAAAGAGCAGAGACTTTCTTTGGAGTCCATAGGGTTTGCTCGGCTCATAGAGAACTGTAAATTTGCAAATGAGCTTGAACATTATTAGGATTAAACATTGCATATTTAGGACTCGCTTATTTTACAATGAAGACAAATGAAGGTAATTATTCTCATTCACAATACACCGTCATTTACAGTATGATTTATTTGGATAGTGGCATAAATGAAATACAGATGTCCTTTTTTCGGTTTCACTGATGTTCAGACTTTCAAACCTTTTAAAAGTTGTATTGCTGTCCTTCTGTAAAGGATCATACTGCTCTGCGTTTGATCTGTTGCTGTTTACTCTTCTCCTAAACACCCCGTAGTTATTTTAATGCTGGTTTCAGCCTCTGGACATTTATTGGTTCTCATTATAGTATTGTATGAAACCAACATATGGAATAATGCTAAACCTGTTTTAGTGAACATTTAGTCTTTTTCAGTTAAGTTAAAACATGTGACAAGTTTATGTGCTTCAAATATTTAGGAGTTAAAGTCCCAATAAGCACAAACTCTGCATGTAATAAATGTTTCCTTCAAGAAACATTTTTCAGTTTTTCAATAGATTTCTTTGTTGTTAAAACTAGGAGATTGTTTTGTCCCATGCAGGGAGAGGTCTTCCTTTTAGATCAAAATCAAAAGCACCAATAAGCTTTTAAAACCACTGAACTGCACCAAAATCATTTTTTTTTTTCTACACATAGGAGAGATGTAGTGTTGCTGTCATTAAGACCAAAGTCAACAACTGTGATAAAGTTGCTGACTTTCTCCTTGTCTGACGCAGATGTCCTGCGCGTGATTAATATAAATACATACCAAACATAACAAATTGTTACAAATACACTGTAAATCATGTGTGTTTAGGCTCTTGGAGATTGCTGAGTTTAAAGTGTTTACCTAAAAAGTTTTACTCTGTTTTCATATTGAATGTTTTGCCATATTAGTCAAGTGGCACAGAGAAACTATGAAGAAAAAGACCCAACTGAGAATTAGTGTTGGCCTTTCCACTTTAACGTCTTCTGATTCTCTTTTGGTTGATTTGGTCCTGGCAGTTTTACCCTCATTTCAAGCCTTGGTGCTTTCCTGTCCTCAACAGTTGTTCTCTTTGTCTATTGGCAAAATGGTAAGATTTTACAAAGGATTTAGAGCAGAGAGTGGATTTGCACATTATAGAGAAATTTCTTGTATATTTTTTCACAGTTGAATAATTGATTAAGGGTGTTGATGTGTGGTCAAGCAAGCTGACTTCAGTAACCTGGATTAGGAGCACAGACAGATGCTTCTACCTGAGAAGGCAGATCGGTCTGGCCATCCCCTTTTAATGCAGCTAATAAAATGTTGCACAAAAGGGCTTTGTGCTTCGGGCCAGCTGTATTCTGAACATCTCTGGCTGTTGCTCCTCTGCCCAAGCACTATAATATCTCCAGAATCATTGAACAAATCTTTAAAGCCACTGTCACAGCACGTATACTATTGGACAATGAGCAGCTTCACTAGAGTCTCTTACAATTCAGTGTCTCAAGGAAACGGATGTAGTCAGATTTAGCCAAGAATGCGGGTGAACAAGTGGCCGCAATAACCTTTAGCCATTATTTCTGTTCATATTATATTCATTGATTTTAAGAAACATATTTTAATGTTCTTGTAAGGGCCCTATTTGCTTTCTGCTTTCACTAACATGCAATACTTTGTCTAGTCTGTGTGTATGTGTCCAAAGGAGTGGGTCAATGGCCTGTCAAAACACGGGAGTGTATGCTAGGGGACACTACTGTCTGAACAGCCAGACAAGTTTATTAGTTTGTCCTGAAATCACAGCCGAGTTCCCGGTGCCCTCTCACCCTGCTGCTCCCAGGGGCCCCCTGGTATGAAACATCACTAGCGTCTACTAACGCCCATGCACGTCCAGAAGCCTGAAAACAAACGCGTGTTGATTGGAGCTCATTAGCAAAGTTTGTGTGTTAAAATACAAACATATTGATCAGAGCAGAATTTTATCCTATGGATAAAAGATTGTATATACTCTTATATTGCTGGTTCTGGGATGCATATTAATATCTGTGCAGCATTTAACTAGTGAAAGACTAATGTGGTTTATTGTTGGAACCCATTGACTTTGATTTAATGTTTTTTTTTTTTTAAGATTCTCACAACGGCTCAAACATCCCCATTAAAATGCCTGATACACTGGCTGAAAATGAAAATAATTAAACTAACGTATGACCAAACAAACAGCAAATGTTTCAGCAGGGCTGTGCAATTTCTAAATTGTGATGAAAGGACCCTGTGCTGTGGTGCAATTTTCCTTTGGCTCATACATTTTGTGTCAGACTCAGAAAAGCTCTATTTATCCAAAAGAGCATCTCTGTTGGACCATTTTGATTCCTGTCATCTGGGATTTCCTTTCGTCTCAGTGTTTTGTCACACATCAAGGTCAATTTGCAGGTAATAGTGAGCAGATTATCTCATTTGAGCAAACCTGAGCTCTTTAATAGTTTTGACTCTGATCTGTGCACGGGTGTGTGTTGCATCCTAAGGGCTCTGTGTGTCACATTACAGGAAGAGCGCTGACTGGAGGCCCCACAGTTTAAACAAGTGGCACATTACAATGCACGCAGCGCGGGTTTGGCTCTTTGACAAGTAATGACAGATATTTTCAGTGCACTGCGCCAAAGCAAACACTGTCCACACACTAGATGCTGAAAGGCTATGCCCCCAGTAAAGACAATGTCCATCTTCACTGCTGTCACAGCCACCACTTTGTGATTTTAATTCAACCCCCACAGATGGTCGTTTTCTAGTGATGAACTGTGTTTATTTTGCTGATGACCGAGAGCACAGAAAAAACGATTTATTGCTTGATGCGGTTTAAATCAGAACTGGATTAAATCCAAATGTGTTTTAAATGAGGCTCGGTAAGACTTGTTGGCCTCTTCAAATGTAGATATATTTAGCTCGGAAACTGAAAATAAGTCTTCCCGTGTTACAAACGAAACAGCAGCTCATTACTGAAAGATCCTGTTTTCCAGCATGTTTTATATTTTTTTGTATTTATGTTGTATACACTATGCAGTTAATGTGAAAATGTCAAATATATGTCTTGAAAAGTGCATTTAATGTTTTATGTCTCTACAATACAATGAGTGTCCCAGAATGTAACCTAAAGTAAAAGTTGGAGAGTAGCTGATGTAAAGGCTGCCTTAAAAGAGCCACAGTAACACGGCAAAGACATAGTAAAGGACTACATTTTAAATATCTTAATAATAGAGAATGGTAGACATGCACATATACCAGACCCCCACTAACATTAAGTGGCCCTTGTACACACATTAAAGGCTCCTCAGATCCAGTCGTCTGTTTGCAGTGATGTATTGACAGGGGCTCTCGACACAACTCACAGTAGAGCTGTTTTCCAGTGAAGCCAACACCTCTGTCTAAATACTTCACAGGTACTTCCTGTGCCCTGAAGGGAGCCATACAAAAACATGGGATCACTTAGTCATGGTAGCTTAACCCACTTTGAACAGAACATTTGGACCCATCTTCTCTATTTCCACAATACAACAGTTTATTTTGGCCTGCCTTTGTCATTAATGTTTCTCAGTAAGTGTCACTAGAGCAGATGATAAAGGGTGCTTCTTATCAGGTGTTTCCTCATTAAAGGGCTCTTTTTTATCTTATCAATGGTTGAACCCTGCATTGTCCACAGTGACCCAACTGTAAGTGGATCTCTGTGTTTCAGGCTAACATGATGTTCAGTTCAGGCGTCTTCTGGATGGGCCTGTTCTTCATCCCCATCACCTCTCTGATCTTTGACGTGGCCTACAAAGTGTGAGTCTTCTCTCCACTCCACTGCTCAGCATCACTCCAATATACAGTATATCCCGTAAAGGAAATGCCTCCAGAATTTGTATTATCTTCTGCAAAACCCCTCTAAATTTACAGACTTCCCATTTACTAAAAAATTGGGATTTTTTTATTTATTTCTTTAAAGATCTGTTTGACATCAACCAACAGTAGATTGAATGTGTCATGAACAATGTGCTAAGCTAAAAGTTTCACTTCCTTGTCTATTAGCATCTGTTTGATTTGCAAAGATGTATTTTGCTCTTAAATAAAGTATGAACCATCTGCTTGTGGCTGTTTGTAACACAATCATGCTCTTTGTTTTGTTTAAAGGGTAAAGAAGGTGTGCTTCAAGACTCTGGTGGACGAAGTTCAAGAGCTTGAGGCTTTGTCCAAAGACCCTGGAGCTGTGGTTCATGGAAAAAGGTATAGTTACACACAAAATACCCATGACTATCTGAATTACAGATATTTTATTTGCTCTGTTTACATTTAATATTACATTCATTAAAGGTGAAAAACCATTAAGGTACACGAATGAAGTCAAATGTAATTAACCAAAATCTGTCCTAATGTTTTAAACTGTTATATTATTTCTATATGATATAAATTATTGTATCACCTATCAAGGTCTTATTCCTTTTGCAAGACCCATAAATATTATTTTCTTCCCCTCTAATCTCTAAAACTTGGAGAAAGAATTGTGTTTAACCCAAAATTCCCTCATAATTTCCCCAAAGCCCCGCGCACCCCTGCCAAAGCGATTATTATGTGGAAAAGAGAAATCATCAAAATTACTAAATTGCCAGAGTTTGACAGTAATATCGGCAATCATGTCAAGAGTAGGTGTCCATTTTTCACATCCAGGATGTCTCATTTCTGAGCTGCAACCCTCCAATATTAAAGCCATATATTGGGAGGAGTTATTAGCTGAAGCACGCTCTCTAGGGCCAGCGGCAGGCATCAGTGTGAGATCTCCCACTGGCTGAAAGTTATCCCCTGCCTGGCTAAAGTCCCAGACCCAGCGGGCTGCACGCTCACAAGCTGCTGGCACATGTACAAAGACACAAACACGTAAATATGGAGGGCCTTTAGTACATGCACAAACATTGAAACATGCACCAAGAGAGTAAACACACACATTTATCCTAAATGCCTCATGGCTGTCCTGCTGTTTCAGATATTTTCCTCTCACAGGCTGCGTCTCAGAGCTGCTCTCACTGCTGTGTTTGGAGCAGCAGGTAGAGCAGTTGGCAGTTCCATTGACTGTGGCAGTGCTTGGACAGAGACTTGATGTATGGGTCATTAAACCTGCCTGTGGTGCCCAGCGTGAAGCTAACACCACCTTTGTGTGTGTCTCTGTGTGTGAATGTAGTTTGACGGAGAGGGCCCAGCTTTTGAAGAACGTCTTCAAGAAGAGCCCTGTCAGTCTGTACCGCTCCGAATCCATGCAGCAAAACCTGCTCCGTAAGTTAATCAACTCCTACCTTTTTATTCATTCTGTTTTTTTCCCTTTCTTTAAAACATGCCAGGTAAATTTTTTAGCAAAAGCCACTTTATCAAGTTTAGATTTATCAGCTCCCACATTATGGATCTGTCAGGGGAACAGTAAAGCATCATTATTTCTACACTGACACAAACTGTATCTTCTAAACCCCTTTTGTACATAAATACTGTGGTCAGCCACATACAGGAAACACATGGGTAATGTGTGTGTGTAAACAGTCCAGTTCCCAATGAGCTAATGCCTCATACATGGCTATATATCTACCTAGCTCTGTGCGAATGTGGACATTTAGATGAGTTATTAGGAAAACTGAAGGCTGTCTCCTCCTACAGTTTCCAATCCCAGTCTGAACATTGATTAAAGTCAAAAGGCATTTTTAAAGGTGTATAGTCTTGTCTCACATAGATATCTTTAATTTAAATTTTTGTATAATTTTTGAGAATAGATGTAATCTTTACTATGAAGCGATAATTTTATCTTGCCTTAATTTAAAAATTTATGCTTCTAACTCTACCTTCTTGAACATATGCTGGGTTCATGATGTGACATTTATGTTTTGTTGCATTTAGAAACAATTGCCTTTCATCATATAATTTTGTTCAGTGTGTGTGTGTGTGTATATATATATATATATATATATATATATATATATATATATATATACACTTTTTTTAAATAGACCTAAATATACAGTAAGTACTAGAGAATAATAAACTATAACCACAGGCGTCACACTCAAATGTAAAATTCCTGGAGATTGTCCACTCAGCATGTTTTTTGTTTGTCTGTTTTATTTTGCTCTGTTGAGTGTTTCCTCTGTCTGATCAGTTTGTTTCTGTTTGTCTCATAGGTGGGGATGAAATCATTATTGTGTGATACCTTTTATTTTTAATATCATTACTTAAACCTGTCTCGTTACAAGCCCCACCCCCTTAGCTCCTCACTAGCCCCCTCTGTTCCTGCCGTGTTGCTCCCTTCCTGTGTGTCCCTTTTGTGTGCCTCGAGTGCCAGTCTCAGTTGAGCGGCTTTATGATAAAATGATAAAATGTTGCGCTGTTATTCCCCCACTATGCACTCGTCCCAGCGGGGTCCGTTGAACTTGCCCGCAGGTACTGAATGAGTCACCTGAAGGTGAGTCAGGGTCAAAGGTCAGAGTGAAATCCTAGTGCTAGGTACACACCTGTAGGAACCTTTGGGCTGTAGACATTTTTTGTTTATTTTATATTTTAATCATATTCTTGTTTAAGTTGTTCCATTTTCATTCTGTTTGTGTTTTGGTCTCTTATTATATGAGTACTTTTAACGGTGTTGTCTTTCGCAGATGGTTACGCCTTCTCTCAAGATGAGAATGGTGTGGTGTCACAGTCTGATGTGATCAGAGCGTACGACACCACCAAACAGAGGACCAACGACTGGTGAAGTCTGGCCTCCACGGTCCGGCCGGCCATTCGGGAGCCACATGAGCCACTTCCTCTGATAGTTACCCCAGGACCGACGCCGTGGTGCAAGCTAGTGCCTGGGGCCTTGGGGGGATTTTACAAATATAATAAAGAACCAGGACAGAGGAAAGTAGTTATGTAAGACAGGGGAGATAAAACACAAAGGGATACAATGCATATAAAAACATGTTCACTATCAGCTGTTGTAGAGTCCAGCAGACATGATGAGCACTGTGCTTTTTTAACAGTTTGTGGTCCGTTGTTCTTCACTGTTCTTGCACAGGTTCAGCTCAAACACCTTTCCTTTCCCACTGGCTTAAGAGAAGACGGTTTAAGCACTAGGCCAAAAAGTCTCAAATCATTGAAGTGAATTGAAATCTGCTTCGAACACTGTTATTGTTGAACATTGGACAATGTGTAGAGGTTGTAGACTTGGGGTAAGATTGCCATAGAGCAGTCGTGTATACAATCCTGTACGTACTAGTGAATTGAGAAGAACCTTAAACCAAATGTAATCACACTCCTGGGTGTATTCCAGCTCTTAATAGACCACTTTAGGGCAGACATTTTCATTTTTACTTTGCACTCGAGAAAGCATCTATTGTGTAACGCATTACATATGCTCATGCCTTCATCCATTGTTGTTAGTTTCCTTTTTAATGTATGTAGCTAATGTGCCTGGTTTTAGTTTACTTTCTCACTTAAGCTGTTGCTTCATGCAACAAAGTCCACTTTTATCAGAGCTCTGCACAAATACTAGCATTCCACATAACCACGCCGGTCACAACAATCACAACGGTGCCTACGTAAAACCTTCCCTTGTAGATGTTAAAGTTAACCAAGAATAGATTAGCCAGCTAGTTTTAGACCGTGCTCCTCACACACTAAGTGAAGAATCACCACAGTATTGCACTCGTATAACATGATACTATTGAGCGCCTCATGGCACTTGTAAAATGGAAGCTGTGTTCTCTACAGTGAGACAAAAGAAGATTCTAACTTTCTAACATAAGTGCCATTAGCTAAAAGGGAGAGAGAACTATTAGCCAGGAAACTCCGTGACAGTATCAAAACTACTTTGTCTCTAATAGTTATTTTGTGGATTTGTATTTTTATATTGGAGATGTATGAATTTTGCATTGACTGGCTTTGTAATGAATCGTCTGTAACTTTTTTTTTCCCTCGGGATACTGGCAGGATAGGATAGTTTGAGGGAGTAAAGTAAGCTTTCTTAAATGTCTTGTTATTATTAATATTGTAACTGCTTGATTTATTTATAACTGACAACTTAATGTCTGTGTGATTGCTTTTTTTCTCCCTATGGGAGATCAGGTTGTTGACAGTGTACATGCGTGTGGGTCTATTGGCTGCATGTGCATGTGTGTATGTGTGTATTGTCTCTCCTGTGGATAACTTCTGTTTGCACTGCATGTCTGTCTCTGAACTGGGAGCATAACGGTGTATCCTGGTGCGTTGTGTTAAAGTGTGTTTGAGTGGATAAGGGTGTGTGTAGGCGCTTGCTGCAGTTTTCCGTCTACACGCCTCAGATATAGCTCTGGTGTTCTGCTGTGTGCTGATGCATGGCCCTTATGGGAACACGCGTGTCTGTGTGCACTCAGTTCTTCTGAAGCTCAGCTCACTTTAGTAGGAGATGTTGCACAACGCACTCTATGTACCTTTTCAGTAGTGGATATCTGGTATTTGGTTTCTTCATTTCTTTTCTATAAATGTAAGTTTGTAACTTATTTTTCTTCATGCAATGTAATTCTGCTTTTGTGTTTCTCAGTTTAGTGATGGTTTATGACTCTTTAGTGTTTGGGTATCATCATGTCCAGATTTATCAAACCAAGCTGAATGTGGATGTCATTGTTGTGGAAAAGGCTTGGACTGTTGCTTTTATTTCAAGTAAAAAAAAATACACCATGTTGTCTGTAAAAGATGTGGGCTGCATGAATGGATAACACAAAAGTGTTCACTGAAGTGTTAACTGTACTACTTTCTCAAGTGTTGATCACAAAAAGAACGTAATGCACCTTTAACTTTTTAATGTTTTTGTTTTTTGTTATTTTGTTTAATGATTGTTCTGCATGTTGGGACTGCAAACTTATAAGTGTTGTCTTTTACTGCCATGAAAGACTACTAAAATAAACTTTACAATCATGGAGTTATGTGGCCACTTGAGCTTATTCTTAATTTCATGTTTTGTAGACCTCAGGCTTGTCGTGTGTGTGTGTGTGTGTGTGTGTGTGTGTGTGTGTGTGTGTGTGTGTGTGTGTGTGTGTGTGTGTGTGTGTGTGTGTGTGTGTGTGTGTGTGTGTGTGTGTGTGTGTGTGTGTAAAAACGGGTCATTCACCTCAATGAGAAGCTTAATGGGAAGGAACAACTCTTATTTAAAATACATACAACAAACACATGATACCAATCTTATTTGTCCTGATGTGTGGATTGTTATTCTAAGGAGTCCATGATCTGTTCTCATAATTAAAATGAGCTACACTTTTATTTGTTTTAATATTCACTCATCAGGGCTGTAAACCATTATTGTTTTGCGCTTTATTAAGATTATTTTAAAGCAAACCTTGCCAAGGATAATATTTAAAGCGGAGATTGTTATGAGCATGTCCTTATGTGACACAGCCTTGTCCTATTTGTAGTGGTTCACACAAGTTTAGCATTCTTAATATACTGGTAATACACACGTGTAACATATGTATTTCTATTTATTTTAATTAAGATGTATTGTCATCATTTGAATGAAGTGAATAAAGATCTGTACTATTTACCATCTCCCATTTTAAATTAAAGTTGACCAATGTCATATTGAAACCCATAACAGCCTGCAGTGTTTGGACCAAACTTGGATAAGATTTTTCAAAACTTGCCGAGCATGACAAAGATATTTTAGATTATAACTATCTAAAACAATTAGTAAATGTTGTGACAGCTTGTTTTTTTTTTACAAGCTGACAAGAAATGTAATGTAAATTGAAACAAGATACAGAGTTAATGTATGTCTTTGACGGTGTGATTACAAGCCAGTAGTAGTAGTGATGGCAGACATCCTGAACATGGGAAACACGACGGGACAGAACGTTTGTAAGATTCAGAAGATGCTGATCGCCAGCTCTGTTTTACAGTCAGATAACTGAGGAACAGGGCACTCTTTGTCCAGAATGTGCCGTACCTGTTGGTGCAACCTAAACCTCTATTTCTGGAGTGAGTTGTTTTTAACACTGTGGCCATGTCATGCTCATTGAACACTGACAATGACTGATCTCAGCGCCACATTCCTGCTGTGAAGTGTGGCACAAGATTGAGTGACAGGTAGTAAGCTGGTGTGCAGAGCGACCGCTCCGATTTCATCAGGACACACTTTTCCCCTCATGTCATCCGGTTTTGTATTACTCAACAGGACACAGCAGGTGGTAGAAAGAGTCATTTTATTCATTAGTTTGGGAATCATTCTGACAACCCCACTGTGGGTGTGAAGCCTGTACAATGAAGTCCACACTTTTTGCGAAGCACTTCCACTGTGTAGCAGGTTCTCTTTTTCGAGAGGTTTGCGTTTGTCAAAAACTCCCTGGTTTGAATTATCTTTAATAACAATCTCATGACCGTAACACAGCTTCTGACTGTACAGTATAAAGGTTGTAATACATAGGTGAGGGTTTTGTATTTATTGTAAACTGCTGTTTTTGAAAAAACAGCTTCAATAAAATCATATTGTTCAGAGAGCTTTTCAGTGTGGCGTAAAAAGTGCGTATGATTCTGTGTGAATTCAGTTCAGATGCAAAGTAAGACCCCCTCAGGCCCTTGTTTGTTCACAGCAGCTTAGTCTCTCTTTGTCCGTTTAGCTGCTTCAGACCCTCCACCAGCATCTGTTTGCAATTGTTGCCAGATAAAATGTAGTTTTCTATGTTTCTGTAGTGCCACATTCATGAAAATGTTTCTGAAAACATTTTGAATTTGAATTTTGTCAACGCTGTCTGGCCTTTATCTGGCGTTGAGTGATTTGGAGACAGGATGGAGAAATTGTGATATACTTTGTATATATAAGTTTGTCACGAGTTACACCTAAAGACAATACCAGAAAGAAATAAGAGCACTTAATAGAGACAGGATTAATTGTGTTGATGTTTCCTTTTGTTTTAGCTGTTTGAAACCCTGGTAACTTTTCCAAATGCATGCTAAAAAAAACACATTTTGGATGGGAAAGTCAACCAAATTTTAATATTCCGTTTCTGGGTGATTTACAGAAACATGTAACAACTAGATTTGATTCTGGCAACTGGGTTAGTGTTTAACTTGTAATATTTAGGAGCTCTGTCAGCTCTGCCCAAAGTCAGCAAAGCCCTTGGCGGCTGTGAAGGCGTCGGGCTGCAGGGGGAAGAAGTACTGCTGGGGCAACAGGAATCCGGGGGTCTGCTGGTGGAGCTGTAGCTGGGCGTGTGCATGGCTGGGGGGCAGGGGCTGTGTGTGCTGCACGCAGGCGGACATGGGGGCAGGCGGGGATGTGTATGGGGGAGGTGGGGGTGGAGTCTGTGTGGGAGTGGACACCGACGAGGAAACCGTGGCGGACACGAGGCAGCCGTGCTGCTGCTGGGAGCCCTGACCCCCCAGAGAGAAGCGTCGCATGGAGCTGCCCCCACCGGCCGAGCTGGAGCTGGTAGTGGCCGTGCTGGACTGGCGGGATGGGGCTCGCAGGCTGGGCGGCGCTGTGGTCAGGATCATTGGGATGGTCTCGCCCTGGCAGCTCCGCAGAGAGAAGCGGATGGGCTGCTGGGTGGGCAGCTTAGGACGAAGGCACGTACAGCAGTACACAGCCACCAGAGAGCCAACGATCACAAAGGCAATGAAGATGCTGCCCACCATCAGGAAGGGCATATAAATGGGCTCTGTGAACACATAACATACAGGTCAGAGTAAGACAAAGACCAACAAACTGTCAGAGAGTGTTCTATGTAAAAAGTGAGTGCCTCTACCCTCAGGGCCACAGCGGAGTAATCCGCATGAGTAACATGGCAATGTTTTTATGCCGCTTTGACTTTCCTGACCTGGGCTAAGCTAGTGCACTAAACTCCCACCACAGAGGAGCTGTCAGACAGTGTTCTACATTTTATTAATAAAATAACAAATCACTGGTACTAGTTTTGTGGGAGCTACTTTGCAAAAAAATCCTTGTCACCCAATCTGTGTGTCCTGGGTGTTAAATCATTTTGTCCTCACTTTGGGAGAAGAGAATATAGTGCTGAATATATAAACACACACTTCTTTCTTTTTTTATATTGTGTAGCAATCTACAAATAAAATGTTAAAAACTAAGAATAACAGATTACCATAGTATATTAGTTTGCCTTTTCAATTCTCCATGGTAAGATTAGCACAGTCTAACAGTCTCACTACTTTTGCAAACATAAGAATCTCAGGTTTCACTCCCTTGAGCTCATGAGGAAATAAGCTCAAGTTTATTTATTTTGGAAGAGTAAATTGGGAAATTGTCCATTCATTTGCAGATGCATTCGGGAAATTTAAAGAAAACTTATAAACCTCATGTTTAAAGTAGTATATTATTAACACACCTACTGTGAGTTAATGGAGCACTGGAGTCTTTCATGTAGGAACAACTAAATGACTGTTCCCCGTGTGGTGGTTTTTGAAAAAGTGAGTTTATGTCTGGCCATAAAATTTGGGAAACTTGAAATTGCAATCCAATATGATCTTTAGTTAACCGCTGCTGATTTTATTTAATTTAAATCTATAATAAGGACGGCTTCTATCCAGCTATACCTCTATTTGTACTTGCTCTCTTCTGACTTTTACACCAATAATCATCTGGTGTGAGCCAAGGTCAGAAACACATCAGCCAAGATAAAAGCAGGTGCTGGGAACTAAGCCAGTGATTTATGTGGAGAAGAAACCACTTTTTATATACAACAATCAGTCAAAGGATATATTTGGAAAGGTGGCGGCTGATAGAAAAGTGCCTTGTAAGGTTTACATTCCTAATACTTTTGAACAAGCATCATAAGTGGATAAATATTTACTTGTGGGCATCAATCTCTTCACAAGACCCACTTTAAAGCCAAAGACAAAACCTGAAAACACCCATGTATCTTTTGATTTTTATCTCTCCAGACCAGTTCAGTGAGGTGTCTGACCTGACCTGCTCCCTGTGGCCTAACTCAGTGGTGTTCAGCTGACCTCTGACCTCTCAGTGGAGGGAAACCTCTTAAAAATGACTGTGAACATTACTAGATTTCTCTGCATCTAGTTTTAGCAGAAATGTGTGCCCAAGCCCTCAAAGTGAAATAGTAAAAAGTATTTAAGGGTCTTAGACTGTCAGATTTGCAGATGAGCACAGTGAAGCAAATACACTACACACACCTTGTGACCAAGTTTGTAATACGTTTGATTTAGTGCATTATCAGTCTCATAGCAGCACTACCAAGGGTGACACACAAAACGCTAGGATTGGATTGCCATGGATTTTAAATTCACAATCCCTGGTACTGTGTGACTATCCATCCAATGTAGACTCCCCCCTCTTGTATTAAGAAAAATTATAACCTAGGACAAGGACTCTAATGGTCCCAGACCAACCCAGTCCGGCTTGCAGATATCAGACTTTCTTAACTTACGTGCTGCAAACTCTGTGTTGTCAGTCTCCCTGTCGTTGGTGCAGCTGCCCTGGTCCAGCCGTGCGTCCGGGGCCGCGCAGCAGTAGCGCAGTGAGCAAGTCCCGCAGCACACAGTGGCGTCTGTGGTGTCAAAGTCCTCCGGACACTGGAAGCCATCATGATAATTCCCATTAGAGTCCAACCAGCCGTGGCAGTACTCCCCCTGAGCGTCCGATATCCGCAGATTCCAGGTGAAATACCCGAGCAGCACGCAGTGTAGGAGGCACACCATCCCGGCCAGTCGGGGTCCACGGTCCCTGCGTGGAGGAGTGGTGGTAGCACCGTCAGAGGGGAGTTTCTCCACGAGATGAAACCGTCCTCCAAAGGTCGGGTTAGGTCACAGTCATCTTGGTGCCTTCAAGCAGTTTTGGACTAAAGTTAAATGAAAATCCTCAGTTTAAATCCTCGTCTAAATATCCTACGTCTTTCAAGTCAACATATTTTAACGTTCCTCTGGCGCGAACATGGTGCAGGGTCCGCCGGGGAAAACAAGAAGTAAGTCTGAAATCTCTCGTGTTCGTTTGTTGATGTCCGCGCACTAGTTGTGTGTTCACTCCTGTGTGCCGCGCTGCTTTTGTGACTCCGGCTTTGTACGCGCGCACGTCTCCCTCATTAAGCAGACGTGCGCATTCACGTCGCGCAGCCGTGAAGGTTACAATAATGTGCAAATAAACGTATTAGCTTATTCTGCATCACTGAATAAATGCAGTGCGTTACACAGAGACAACGAGGCTAAATCACAGTATAGCCTGTAATTTCACGTTTATCACGAAGCTAGAATATAGGGCTCCTATAGAGGAACTATACTTTTCTGAATATGAGGGCTTATCTAGGCCTATGCAATATCAATAAAAGCGCATGTTCAAAAATTCAACATTTGGAAAGATTTAGTAGGCTATCTCGCGAATTAGAATAAATGAATGCATAAATTCAGGAGAAAAAGTTAGTGTGTCCTTCCTTTAATATAAGAGTTGCTGTCTTTGCTGTTATCACAGGTTGAAATTTTGGGGTCATGTAGCTGAAAAAACAATTAACATTACGTCTAGACTATTTAACAGTTTCCTCTAACAAACTTAACCAGACTAAACCCAATCAATGTCCCATAGAGTCTGTCCCAGAGGCAGAATTTACATTTGTCTTAACAAATGTAAATGTAGTAATTACTGCTATAGGCTAATTAACATAACACCATATGCGCATTTAAATGGGCCTCGTACAAAAGACTTAACGTTTTGTTTGCTAATCATGTTGAATGGCTAGTCTAACTAGTGACACAATTTTGATTGTTACGTATTAAAAGTCTTGACATTGGCAGAACCTAACTTTTTTGAGGGTAATGCCTACCACCACGTTTAAATATGTTGGAGTGGCGCCCTCGTGTGGTCATATTAAGTATGACTGAACATTAAAAAACATGATTTGTACAATTTAAGTAAGATCATATACATTAATGATTTAAGTTAAGCATAGTTAAATTAAATCCTTTCCACTTAGCTGGCAGGTTAAAAGTATGCTGCAGTAGGCTAGCTCTCTTAGGCTAATTGTGTAATTATAGCTAGCCTACAGTTAGGGATAATATTGTTGCTGTTGGCCGATGTTATTTATTTATTTTTTGCTCTTTAAATGACATTTTCAGATTTATATTAACTGATATGTATCTAGTTAGCTAACTAATTGAAAGGACATGGTTGTTGTTTTTGTTTTTAAAAACGCATGTGTATCTCTGTTAGCTTATCTTGCTCTTTAAAAGCTAAAAGATAATTTGATAATTAAATCGTATGAGCGGGGTTTTTCTCCTGGTCTACATTATTGGCAAAATATTTAGAGCTGAGTATCAAAATGGCCTCTGCCTTCTCATTTAAGTGATTTTTTTCTTCTCTCTGATAGTAAAACCACAGCGCCCCGTTGCTTTGTGGACGGAGCTAGCAGTGGCGCTAGTCCCGCCTGTATTTCCCTCCGGAGGGTGTCGGTGTTGGCGCTCCCGGCTGGGGATTGGAGCGGGGGCTTGTCAGTAAATGAACCCACCCTTCACAGTGTGTCTGCGAAGGGAAACGAGCCAGACAGTGACGGATCTGAAGCCCCTGTCAACGGAGCCTGTCACACCAGCACAACGGGATACTGACCCGCAGGCTTCCGCCACGCCGTGAGTGACACTGACCGGGATGGAGGGAGAGATGCAGCCCGCGGACGAAGGGCCCTGCGCCCCTAAAACGAGCCGTCAACAACGGGGTCCGTATAGCTCCCTGAAGACCTTCCAAAGCAAGCGCTCGGCTGGTAAGTTGCGCTTTGACAAGTCCGCTATAGTCGAGGTGCCTGTGTTTGGAGACGGAGGCGGACATCACTTCACTTTCCATCCCGGGCAGCCTCATCCTTTCCAGCCGCACCATCACCACCAGCGTTCGCAGCTCCACCATACCAGCGCCGCACCAAGCAGCAGCAGCCAGCAGCAGCAGCACCACCAGATGCCCCCACAACAGCAGCAGCATCGATTCCCATGTGAGGCTAGGCCCAGCAGTAGGGTCCCGACATCCACCTCTGTGTGCAGCCAGCAGCAGCGTGGCAGCAGCGAACATGAGCCCAGGTTCTCCCCTGGAACAGCCTCTCTGAACCAAGCCCCAGACTGCACCTATGCCATCAGCTCAGGTGAGTCCAAACTTATTCAGTGAGAGTGAATACTTCTTTACATGGGTCCTTTAATTCAACATTTGTTATACCATAGATATGTAAATGCATAAATGAGTTTAAAAAGAATAAGCTGTTTAATGTTTAAAAAGTCTCTTTTGTCCTTCACCACTTCAGTATCTTGTTTTTGTCCTCATGCCTTTCTTCTTTCATTGAGCAGTGATTGAGCTGGTGATGTAATGAGAGCAGTCATGATTGAATCTCTAGTGTGCATGTGCTAAAAATTACATTGTGTAATTGTCTGTCCGTGTGTGTCGTGTGTATTTACTTGTGTATGCGTGTGTGCAGACTTCACAGTCTCCTGTTGAAACATATTGTTCCATGCTCATTTTTCTTCTCAGCTGCTGTTCATTACAGTGGCGTTATGTGGAAGAAATGTGCTCCCTGTGCAGAGGGCGGGTCCATGGGAACCAGTATTAAGATGAAAGCAATGAACCTAATCCTGGTGGTTATGAAATTAAATATTAGACATCTCATTCTCTAATCAGATATTCATCTCTTTATCACTGCTGCCAGTGTAGGCTCAATTTGCTGTGGTTTTTTGTTCTTTTCACACAATCAAGTGTTCAGGCTGAGATCAGGTTGCACTGCAGGCCTATATTAGATGCATGTATAATGATAAATGTTTTAATGCACAAGCAATGTTAGTATTCTCTCTAAAAATAATTCCAGCAGCCAAAGTCTTAATGATACAAAGGTTTTACTGACTGCCTCATTGATTTGTGTTCTAATAATAGCACCAGCCAGATATGATAAGGTCATATCTAACATAAGAACCTCCACAGACATCATATCTAACTGAATCTTCTTTTACTTATACTGTACAAGATCCAATGTTAGCCAAGTATAGCTAATGTTGCCGTCATTGCCAAAAAAATAACTTAATGTCCTTACCATGAAGAGAAACACCAGAGACCCCCACATTCAGCAATCAGTTCAGCACACAATAACACAAATTGCATTGAAAAGCCATCCCAAAGAGTTGTGATTAAAATAAATGGGGCTCATAAATTTTCTTCTGCGGAGCGTGTTGTTTTTAATGAAATTTTATGAGGCTCTCAGCCCACAGTGCCACAGAACTGGTGAGATGGTGTGGGGAGGGGGGAGGCAGGGTGAAGGCGAATGATATCAGATACATCTCAACGGGTAAACAGAGACCGCACGCATATTAATAAATGCTGCACATCTGCGCCGGGCTGATAGACACGTCTGAACGACTGGCAACGCAGCAGTGGAACTCATTTTGTGATGTGTGTGTGCGGACAGTGGATTCATAATCATTACATGGAGATATGTGTGGGATCATCACACATCACAGATATTGAGACGTGCATAGACTACTAGAGAAATATACATTCCTGCTCATTCATTGTGCTCATTTACCTTGCACTGCTGAAGTTTAAAGGTCACCCATTATTCTTTTTCACTTTTTACTTGAATAATTTAGACACTCTTGGTATCTCTTGGTGGAGTTGCAAAAGGATTCTAAAACTTCACTTTGAGTGCCTACTAGGTGAAAAGCGCAATATAATAAAAAATATATATATATATATTTTGTTACAGAGTCAACAATGGTCTTTGAAGCATAAAATATAATCTTTTACTGAATATAACCATCTGATCAGTCAAATATTGCAAAATCAAATCTATTTCCCTTCTGTTTTCTGTAGAAAACCGCCTCATCTTGGATGCCTTCGCCCAGCAATGTAGCAGAGTCCTCAGCCTCCTCAACAACGGCCGGCTTCTGGAGCCCTCGCGCTCCCTTGTGTCTAACATCAAGCTGGAGGATGGCCCAAGGGACGGCCCAGGTCTCCATTGCACCTCCCTGGTCAAGTCCAAATCTGAAGAGAGCTCTTCCACTACAGACCTTGAAGAAGAGGCCCAGCAAAGCCATTTAAACCGACAACAGACCTCTGCTGTCCTTCGTATCTTCACTGACTCCCTTCAAAACTATCTCCTCTCAGGACCTCAGCATCTGGGCCCTGGCCTTAAAAATGAGAGTCCGTCCATCGAGCCCAGTTCAGGGCTCTCTCCTCAGCGACACAACCTCGGAGGCTGGGGCTCCCCCACTCCGTCAGAGTCGTATGGGCACCCTTCATCTACTCTGCCTGAGGAGGAAGAGGAGGAAGAAAGCTGCTGTCCCCGCTGTCTAGAGTTGGAGCAAGAGGTGCTGTCATTGCAGCAGGAAAATGAGGAGCTCCGCAATAAGTTAGATAATATACCAGGTGAATCAGTAGGTTACAGTGCATAGGTTCTTGCATGGATAATTCACATTCATTCATCAATCATTATTGATCATTGTTCTCACTTTTACTCGCCAGTTCCCTGTCAAAATGTTCTTGACTACTTCAAGACTGTTCTTGATTTTCACAACCAGCTGGTTCAGCCAATGCCTGAAGAGCCATTTACTGAGGTTTATCTATTTTCTATAATGTTGTATTGGTCATTTAATGTGAAAGTAAAAGGCAGTTTTTTTTACAGGAAGAAGAAAGGTCAGTCTTTGAGGTAAGTGTTTTTTTCTGGAGGAAATTAACCATTTTCTTGTAATGTTTTACATGTGTAAATTATTTAACAATTTGCTACTAAAATTAAGCCTTTAGAGTGGCTAACAAGGAGAATTAAATGAAATAAATTTTGTCTTCAGCCTCATCTGAATCAACATTGTGATTTTCACAGCAGGGAAGTAAGCAGCTCCTGGAGAACTATCCCCTCTTCATCACTAACAAACAGTGGGACGAAGCTGTCAACTCTTCAAAGAAAGATGGTAGACGACTGCTCCGCTACCTGATTCGATACGTCTTCACCACAGATGAGCTGAAGTTCTCCTGTGGTTTGGGTAAAAGGAAGCGCTCAGTCCACTCAGGAGAGCCAGGTTTGGAGAGACGGCCTCTTAACCCTGTCAAAGTTAGCTGCCTCAGAGGTACGCACAAAGCATATATATATATATATATATATATATATATATATATATATATATATATATATATCATTGCTTATTATTTTTGAACACTCACTATCTTGGCTTGAATTATTTGACTAGAATTCTCTTTGAACTTTTTATTGGCTGGACTGATAATTTTTTCCTGGCTTGAAATTTAGCTTTGAAATTGTTCAAATAAAACTAACCCTGTTTAGTTAACTTTAAATGAGCCATCATATACAATTAAAGTTGCATTTGAGACCATGTCACTCCGCTAAATTCAGTTTTTTTTTAATTCCTCGTTTTACTTTTTATCAGAGTTTATCCGGATGCACTGTGCCTCAAACCCAGACTGGTGGATGCCTTCCGAGGAGCAAATTAACAAAGTCTTCAGTGATGCAGTTGGTCATGCACGTCAAGGCCGTGCTGTTGGAACATTTCTTTGTAGCAGCGGCAGCAGCACCAGCAGCCTCTATACAGAGGCCTTCGATGGGCATTTATCACAGGATGAACTGTATCTCAAAGGCTGCCAGAATGGTCAGTTGGACTAAAGGTAATGAAGAAAGCAATGGCAAATGCCTGAATTGTAGCTGTAAAACAACATATCCCAAAACATTGACCATATCCTGTCACTTTACTGTAAAGCAAACATTCCAGATGTTTATCATGGAGAAAAAACACTATGTTGTTACTTTTTTAAAAATAGTTTTGTGGGGTTTTTTAATTGTTTTTATACCAGTCGCAATTAACTTGTTTTTGTCACAAGTTGTTTTAATTATAAAGACTTACTTGCTGAAGTAGTTTAAGATAAGTATAAGGATTAAAGGTATACTATGCAGGGTTTCCAGGCAAATGTTTAGAAACAAACGTAGCCCAGGCCCTGTTAGTGCTCATCAACAATTAATAGTTAATCCCAGATTTACTCTGGTTTAAAAAAAACTTTAACCGCCTCATATAAGTTTCCTTTCTTCAATGAGCTGTGGTTTTGTGTGTTTGAGAGTTATAGACTCAAAAACATCACATCCATGTAAACTAAGGAGTTTGATGTAGGAAAACAGGAATATGGAATATTTGGTTTACCAATACATTTGACTCCACTTTGTTTTAGAGGGACTTACCTGACTCTGCCAGATAGACCTGCTCCACAGAACATTTGGGAGGGCTTCCTTTGAAAGCGTTTGCAAAAGAAAAGGTACTTTAAACAAATACCTGGTCGGTGATCGGATTTATTAAACGCAGTTTTATCCAATCAGAGCAACGCAATGTTTTTAACATTTGTAACGATTAAACAGTTGCTACATCTTCAAAACTAAAACGCCCAAACCTGTCAGAACTGCCACATTCATCAAGTTTGGCCAGGGTTTGGACACAAAAACGTTGCTTTGAACGGTTCAAGATGGATTTTTGTGAGTTTGTAAACTCACAAATCTTGTGGGGATCCAGCTGCAGCGCAAGGTTAGGTTTAGGGGTTAGAGTTAGAGAGCCATAGATGTGGAATAAATTGGATTTCCAGTTTCTTTTTATTAATCCTGCATTGAATATCTTTACAATACAGTTTAAAAGCATACAAAACACAATTTTAAGATTTCATCCCATGTCATCCCATTTGATGAAATGTTCATTTGGGATACCTAAATGAGAGTCTACTGTCATTAAAACATTTTAAAATCAACATCTGCAGTGCTTTGAGAGTACTACAGGCAATCAGAACTATAAATATTTATATATATATATATATATATATATTTGCCCTTTTTACATAATCTTATCAATCACACTACATCACGAGAAGTAGCAGTTTGTTCTCTCACCTGATTTTTTGGATTATTAGTTAAGCACCTTTTATTACAGCCCCTTTGAAGGAGTGCCTCTGCAAAAGAAAAGAGAAAAAAAGCTATTAATTCTAGTCATTTACTCATCCCCGTCTGTCTGTTATGATCGTCTGTATATTGCTGTCATCCCAATACAAATCAATATTTCATAATATCACTGTCTGTCAGCAAGCTATCACGACTAGCTTTAGGAGCCGTGATACCATGTTTATGAACTTTATTATTATTATTGACTCCCAGGGACCAGCTGTCTTAGGGTTAGGGTCTTAAGTTGGTAGGTTGACATTAGAAGGACAGTCACTGCTATTACCCGCTGCAGCTTTCCAGACCATGCTCCTTTATATAGTGCATAATCAATGAATGAGGATCACTGCTCCCTTAAAGAAGGACTATTCGAACAGCAACTACTTCTATTTCAGTCCACACTCACACAGTCAGTCCTTCCTTTAAGGAGCATGTACTGGGGGCAGCTCTTGGAAGTTCTTGAGTAACCCTTAGACAGACATGGCTCTTTTGTGTGGCAGGGAACCCGCATGACAGGCACAGAATAATTTCATGTGAATATTTTAGTAGTTTACAGTTTGCCATGTAATTATTTGGTCGGAACATCTATGTGACAGATTTCAGAAATTGCAAGGACAAACAAACATGTCTCATATAATCAATAATTACTCACACTTGGTGCTGTGTTTACAACTTCCTAAAGCAGAAAATCACTTTAATCTGTATTTCCAACCAACCCGATCAAAAGTCAAAAACTGCATGTGGCTTTGATTGTGAATAAATGATTCAAATCACATCATCACAGAAATAAGTACTGTTTTTACTGTAATTTATGCTTCCTTTTATAAAGACAAAGTATTTGATATGACATACATTTCATTTACATATCCTACAATCATTTAGGCTAAGATGACTTGTTATGTTTATTTAATTTAGTGCATTGTTTAACCCTACACCCTACACTGTAGCAGTACTCTGAGGAGACTTGGGTAAGATTGGTGTTTTGTTTAAGGCGGCTGCCATATTTGAATGCCTTAAACGTTATTCTTCAACCTTATTATGGATGCTATATGCGTTCCGTTATTGTAATCATGAAGGGGTTTTGTATGTGACATGAGTTTATAAAAAGCACTTCTTTCATTGTGAAATTCTTATTTGCACTTTTATGCCTCACTGTATATGAAGCAGTAGCAGTGAGAAGTCCTTAATCAGCATTTATGCCTTTCTGATGACTTCCCTCCTTTATTTTATGTAACATTCAGAAAGATCCCTTCCCGGAAACTGTTTTCTATGTTTTAATGTACAAGATATATTCATTTTGTTTACCACTTTGATAGTGCTGTGTAAATGTGTAATATAGTACAATATTGTGTCCTCAAAAGCCAAGTAGAAAAGTGCCACAGAAACCTTCACAGTTGGCTTCTGTCCTTGTGTACTGTTCAGAACGTGAGCATTTCTTTGTATTTACTCTGCATTTTGATGGCATATCCTTATCCTCAAAGTTGTATCAACACTGTGAAACATCAGTTTGGATTTTTACTGAAGAAAACATTACTTGTTTTTTCTATTAGAAATAAAACTGAGCACTTGTTGAAAGATGAAAGTGTGGCATTGTACATGTTTACATGTTGCATGCAAAGTTAGAGTTGAGACGAACTATTATTAAATGAACTGAATTTCCACAAGATGGCACTGCAGTTTCTGGTAATCACTGCCAACGTGTGCCCTCCGCTCTTTGACTGCATTACAATAATAAAGTAGGCAAATAAAATAACGATTCCGTAGTTTAATAAAAAAAAATGAACAAAAAAGGAGAGAATGTATTTTGTTATTCTTGGGCCATTATTGGATTTACAAACCAACCATGTTGTGTGCATTTGTGCACGTCTGGCATGTGCACAGCACAGTTATAAATAAGTGGGAGACTCACTCTTTTGTTGGGTGTTTCTCTTTAATTCTGCCGCATCACTGTCTCTCTCTGTGAGGCCTGTTTCGTGGAGGAGGGCGGGCCGTGAGCAAAGGGAGCACATTTTAGACAGTATACTGCGACGTGCTGCTGCAGTTGACCTTCTCGGTTAACTTGGTTTGCATTGATTGCATTTAGGGATGGCACGCAAAGCTTCAAGTTAAGAGTAGGTCCTTCTAGAGAGCCTGGACACTGACACACAGAGGACAGACAGTTCCACGGAGAAAGAAAAGAGAGGACTTTGGGGGTTCTGCAGAGGGATTTTGACGCAGCACTGAAAATGTGGCGCAGCACTGAGGGAATGATTGTCCTTTCAGGTGATATCATTATATATTGAAGTGCGCGTATTTCAGGAGGCACAGACCCCACTACAAGATGATGTCACTGATTGATCTGGACGACGACCAGCGATGGGTGCCCACTCATGTGAATGTCACCGTGCTCCGCGCCAGGGGACTGCGCACCAGGAGCAAGCACGGCAGCCGCTACCTGTACACTATCATCCAGGTGGGCAAGGAGAAGTACACCACGGGACTGGTGGACAAGGCCGACGTGCCGCAGTGGAACGAGGAATGCTGCTTCGAGCTGCTGCCCGGTATCCTGGAGGACGGAGGGCGCAGCTCGTACCCCTCTGGCAGCGGGGACCTGGTGCTCACAGTCATGCACCGCGTCCTTATTGGACTGGACGTGTTCCTGGGACAGACCATTATCCCCCTGGATAAGATATTTCAGGAGGGGACGTGTCCTAGAGATGAGTAGGTTGTGTGTGTAATGGATGGGTGAAAGTGTTGAGTCATGACTGGCTTCTAACTAAATGAATTTAGTTAAATTGAATGATTTTAACCGTCAGCAGCACATGTAGTAGATCTGGTATTCTTCTGACCCAGCCAGGATTAGTTTGAACAGTTGTGTTGTTATCATAGTAAGTTAAAGTATTGTTTTAGACAAAGAAAAGAAGTAGCTCCTAAACAGATCAACATACAGTAGTACAATCTTTAGTATTAAAACAGCAAGCCCCACAATGCACTGCAAATCAAGAGAATAAGATGCAGATGTTCTGTGGAGGGATGTGGAAAGTTCTGATAAATATTTTAACCAATGTTTCCTTTAGATAGGTTGTACAGTGAACAATGACATGAAGTATTTTTCTCACTATAGTTGGATGACAACATTTATTAAAACATCCACAAATGAAACGCATGTCCATCCTATGATCACTTATTACTTATTATTTTATTATTACTTGTTGAGTATGCTGATATCTTTCATAGTGAGTGACTATAATGACAGTAAATAATCTGTTCAGTAATCACATTGATTTAGAATATGAATATAAGTTTGATAAATTTGAGATGCCACTATTGACCACCTATAAGTTTACTCTCTGCGAAACACACACTTATAAGACTACATAGTTAGTTAGTATAAAGTTACAGTATGTTCCAATACAATTAATATACTTAGTTTAAATATGAATTAATATTTTAACATTGCAACATTGTCACGGTCTGTTCGGAACTGAGTTAACCTGATTAATTCATAAACAAACCTTCATTTCTCTGATATATTTTAAATAGATTAGATAACTGTCTAGGTACAGGCCTGGGAGGATATAATTCTTTTGACAACTATCTTGTTTTAGTCACATTACAATGTTTCAGTCTGAGGCTCTCTCATAAAGAACACATTGTTCTGTAGTGGTAACCAGCTAATACTCTGTGTGCTGAAGAACTCTGCAGTGGCACAGGTGACGTAACAAAAGTCACCAATAAAATGTGAAACATTCACTGTTCACTGAGGAGCTGAATGGAGTAACACAACACATCTGTCTTTAATTCTAGCCTCCCCACCCTCGCTTCTTTCTCCACTCTCACTGAAACTCACACACTGCAGTCCTGCTGTTAGTTTTGGCCCTCTGCTCAACCCAAAGGAGCTAGGACCAGAGTCAGGACTTTCCATGTTGTCTACACACTCCAGGTGTTAGTGGGTGAATCTCCAGGAATGTATGTCATTTCCTGCTGAGGGCCCCCTAAACAGTTTGTTTTCAAAGACAGTGGTCTGATTTGAACCACCCCTTCCCTAAACAATTTTCCACATTATGTAACATGTGTTTGGTTTTGCCAAGAGGAAATTATTGTTTGTGTTTATCCTCCTTGTTCTGTCCAAAAGTAAGCTACAATCTCCACTGTTTTTTTGTGCCCAGGTGGTTCAAGCTGCACTCTAAGATAGGCCGAAAGGAGAAGGAGCGTGGGGAATTACAGGTAACCGTTCAGTTCACCCGCAACAACATGACAGCCAGTATGTTCGACCTCACCATGAAGGACAAGCCTCGCTCTGCTTTCGGCAAACTCAAAGACCGTGTGACTGGGAGGAAGAGAGGCGACATGGAGTCTTCCTCTGCCATTGTGCCGGGCCGCTACGCCGCACTGTCTGGATCCGTGGGGCAACCCTTCGGAGAGGACATCGGAGGGGTGTCACAGGAAATAGAGATAACAGAAGAGAAGAAGAGCAAGATGAAGGACTTCTTTAAAGGGAGGCTGCGTAAGTCATCTGACACCAAGTCCTGCTCATCGCTGGCATCTGAGAGCAGTATGTCTTCCATGGCCAGCGATAACCCCGGCCCTCCACCCAGCCTGGACCTGCTGTCAGATCCCCCCAGCTCCCCCATCTACACAAGCAAAGTCCGAGTGGACGCTCACTATGGAGAGGCAGATTTAGCAAAAAAAGGTAGGCTTCTGAAACTTTAGGGTGGTATAATGAACCAAGAGCCACATGACACTATTGGGTTTGATGATTTAAGGACTTCACTTTTAGTTTTTCTTGGGCTTTCAGGGGCAGTAAACCATATAACCTTTTTTTTATTGTTAATTTCTCAATCAATCAATCAATATTTATTTATATAGCGCCTTCCAACAACCACAGATTGAACCAAGATGCTTAACAACATTAATAATAAATAAACATAATTACAGATAGGTTTAAAACACATTTACACAATAAAAACAGAGCAGTGTCACATAGCCACTAAGAGCAAAAAGCCATTTTAAATAAATAGCTTTTAAGTTTGGCTTTACTGATATTGTATTATTATTCAGTTAACAGAAGAAAGGAAATACAGCAAAATTATAAGACCACCTGTCTTATAATTTTAGACTTTATTTAAAAGCCATATTTACAAACATTTATCCATCCATCCTTTACCTAAAATAATGCATTACTGGTGAGTGCAATTTATAATGGAAAATTAGTTTGTTTTAATTTGTCCTTGTCTCTCTGCAGTGCTCACCAGCCAGCACACCACAAAGGTACTGACACACAAGCGAGCCTTGAGTGATGAAGCCAGTAAGATCACTACAGCCAACCCTCGACCAGTGGAGTCTCTTAAAGGCCATACCATGTCTCAGTCCAAGTCCTCTCTCTGTATCAATGGAAGCCATGTTTATGACTCTGAGCCGTCAACCCCAAAAATCTCAGCTGGCCTGCCGTCCAAACTGGTCTTGCTAGAGAAATGCTCCCCTCTGTCCCGTTCCCTACAGAACCTCACCAAACGGAGTGAGGACAAGAGTTCGTTTGCTGAAGGCCGTCGTTGGTCTTTTGACAAAACAAAGAAAGAAGAAAAGGAGGAAGAAAAAGAAAGCCAGTTGTCTTCTCCCCTAACTCAGAAACCTCAAACAGATGGTCGGCCTGTTCAGGCAGCTACGCCAATCGTCTCCTCCGCTACAGTATCACCTGACAAAGGTAGGAAGTTCAGAAAGACACTATTCTCTGGAGGGAGGAGCGACTCTCTGCCGGCCAAATCGGATTCAACCCAGGCAACTCCCACATCAGAGGGACGGCTCAGAGGCTGGTTTAGCTCCGGTGACTCTCAGAACAAGCCAAGGTGAGTCAGGGTCATCCACAGCATCGCCCTCAGGCTCCGGTGTCAGATCAATGCTAAAAGGCCCTAAGTTGGGAGTAATGAGTTCAACAAATTGATTTAGATTTTCCCATGTTACACTCATGCTGTGTCATCATCCTAGAGCTTTCACTTTATCATTCCTCCACATCAGCATCTTTATCTTTGAATATGCAATGTCACAGTAGATATTGGCATTCCAAGCTCGCTCAGCAGAATAGCTGCCAGAGTGTTCAGAATGGCTTCAGTGCATCATTTCCTTTCTGCTTGATTGTTTTGCTTAAGCGCTTTGCCTTTTGACTTAAATTGCCATGACTTCATTTGGCCACTTTTGTATCACACTTTGTTGTTTTTGTGTTGTGTGCTGTTTGTGTGAGAAAGATGTTCCCCTTTTGGTAGTCTGGCACATCATTAACCAAGAGGACTGTTGTGCCCTATTTTCCCTCACAGGCTGGAAGTTTCTCCTAAGGTAGAAAGCAGCTCAGACGTCCCCCCTCCCCTTCCTCCTCGCTCCCCTGTACCCCCTTCGCCCTGCTCATCCCCAACCGCTCCTGTCTCCCCAATCGATGGAAGCCACGCTAACCCCTTCACTTCACCTCCCTCGTCCTCCCCCTCCTCCACTCCCATTTCCCCATCCAACCCTTTCTATCCACATTTACAGCACAACCCCTTTTTTGATGAGCTGGTTGAGTCGCAGAGTCCCCCCTGCTCCTCTTCCAACTCCTCTCCTTTTCATTACGCCACTGTGCCCTTGCAGTCCTGCACTACCTGCCCTCCTCATGAAGCTCCAAACAGGGCTTCCATAAAACGGGAGCGCCCCAGGCCAGTGCCTAGGCAGACATCCCTTCCTGCTTTAGTATCTAAAGCTTCCACCCCTAACCCTTGCGACCCTTCTGCCCCTCGGTCAATGTCAGAGAGTGCAGGAGAATGGGAAGACTCTTTTGATGCCTTTGCCTCGAGCAGACTTAACTCACCGAAGGCCACTTCCCAATATATAACAGGTCCAACATCCAATCATAAACCAGAACGAGCAAATACCCATCCTGTACAAGACCTTCAACCTGCCGAACCTCCACCTTTGCCTCCAAGAAGACCCCTAAGAACACCGGTGAATGAGATCTACTCTGATGGCTGGTTGCATCGGGGTCAAGAGCTAGCAGTCCATAAAGAGGCTTATTTGCTCTCGCAGACTGGCGTTGCTTCACTCCAGCGTGGAAAAGAAGGAGAATGCAAAAGCAATGTGAATAGGATCTCCCCGGACCCCCAACTTAGCAGTAAGACTTCAGATTTGTCCAGCGGTAACTCTCAACAACAGACAGACGCCACTTCACCTGGGTTTGTAACTGCGGAGAAGCTAAAGAAGTTCAAGTATGAGCCTTTGCAGGATGACGCTGACTGCTGGGGAGGGATGTTGTTTGAGCAAGACTTGTACGGCCGCATGTGCACAAGAAAATATGTGCAAACACAAGCAAACAATCATCTTTTGTCGATTACAAGTAAAGAAGCTGCTGGGAATAAGATCATTCCTAAGAGCTCAGGATCTACAAAGCTTACCAGTGAAATGTCAGTTGAAGACCTTGTGAAAATGTCGTCTAGTGCTGTACCTAAACCTGATGTACCATTAATAGACTGCACTTCCGCACCAGTAGAGGAAACACTTGAGTCTTTGTTGAGTCCTTTGTGCCTAAATAACAACATTTCATTCTCCTTAACTTTAGGAGATTTAAATATGAATAACTCAGATTTTAGTTTTATTGATTCAGATGGATCTTCGCAGTCAGAGATGGTTGACCCTCTCAACAGTTTGGGCAGGACTTCACAAGAAAGTAATCAAGATTCAATGCTGATAACACCAGAGGAAATGTTCCCATTAAAGGACACCTACATTCCTGAAATGAACTCTTCATTTGAAATAACACCAAATAAATTACCTAATATTTCTGCTTTTTGTCAAGATAATTGCCTTCAAAGTGTAGCACTTAATGGAAACTTCAGGCTAATATGCAAAGACACTGTGGCATTGTCCTCACAAAATCAGTCACCTTATGCTGAATGCCAACAAGGCATAGTAGACGATGGTTTGAAAAAGACACAAACTGTTATTGATGATAATGGAAATCTACAAGCAAAGGTAATTAGTGCCCGCTTAAGACCCAAAGGGGTGACCAGAACAGACAGTTGTAGAAGTCCAGTTAATCAAAGCAGAAGTGGAGATGGAGAATTTGAACAGTTTTTGTCTCTTGTCAAAAACATATCACATGAAGGACCATTGTCATATCAACCCAGTAAATCAGCTCTGTCTACCATACAAGTTTTAGATGAACAGATCAAAAAAGATACACAAACATTTTCTGAGGAGTCACCACTCGCAGAAAACCGTGTTATAGGAGAGAATTCAGAAATTAGTTTTAAAGACTTTCATGCAAAAGTTGCCCCAGTATCAAGAACCCCTGCAAAGTCAACAATGTTGTCCGGGGCTGACCAGTCTCATTCTATTACTTCTGCACTCTCGCTGACATCTGATCATCAGGCCAGGCCTTGCCTTCCCTCTGTCTGCAACTCCTCCTTTGATACTTCAAGCACAGGGCCCCCACATGAGGGGCCCACCTACACCTCCTGCACCACTTCCAACACTGACCAGCCCTTGGTTGATGCACACCACTCACTTCTGCCTGAGGAGACACAGCCAGCTAGCAACCTGCCCTATCAGGAGAGCAGGTGAGATCATAGCACAAGGATACACATGTATATGCTCTACCAAGCTTCTAAAGAGTTTTTCATTTGCATCACCTTGAAAGTTTGTTTGCTGTTGGCAGTGGCTGGTTTGGCATGTACGTTTTAAGTTTTGGCTTCTTTGCATCCAAATAATTGGATGATATTTGCTACATTGTTCTGGGCTTGTTCTTGGTTTTACATTAAGCTGACCATGCCATGTTTAAGTTTGTTGTCAGGTAGCACCATTTTCCTAAAGCTGGCTATTTGTTACAAACAATAAGTCCTGTTACAAACAGAAAGTGGCTATAAAGAATATTTTAAACATGCAACAAGATATTTTACAACCTCTGAGGTCTCTAAATGTAATTATTAAACATAGTGTCTGTCCCTTTTAAGCACAACTTTATTACAAGTATACATATTTACAAGTATAATATGTGACTGTTAAAATCAGTTTTACATTTATATTTCTATTATATTAGTTGTGGTATTTCATAACACAGAGCTGAAAACCATTTCCAAATAAATATACAGCCCAGTTATTGACTGTAATTTATGAATTTATTTTATTTGTTGCAAACCAAGGCGAGTCAGAAATTGCAATACAATAATAAATATGTCTGTTATTTAACCAAATGTTAACATAAGCGACTTCTATACTTTCACTCAGTAAAGTTGCCAGAATATGACCAACAATTGTTTTCCTCATTTATTACTTTGTTATCATTTACAATGGCAGAGTGAACTCATCCAGTGGCTCATATTTGATTATGCGAGATTCATTTCGTGTAAAGCTTTTAAACTTGCAAACAAGTGGAAAGTGAGCGCTGACATATTTACTTTGCAGACCTCACCCAGTGAAACCACTAACCTCCATCCAATCAGAGAAGAAGGAGGGTCGCTCGGTTCTGGAGAAGCTCAAGTCAACAATCAGCCCTGGACGTGCAGTCCAACAGGCCACAGCTGAACCTGAGAAGACTCTGGTAAAGTGTCCAACAAAAACACAAAACTAGTCTGTTATACAATACAATACAAGTTTATTTAAAGCACTTAAAAAAACATCAAAACTGTGACCAAAGTGCTGTTCACAATAAAGGCACACATGTGTTCCGGTTAAAGGTTGAGCAACAGCATTCTGGACTAGACAGAGAAACTTGGCTGATAAGAGTTGCAAATGTCCAAACGGGACATAATGAACGTATAGATCACCTTCTCCAAATCCTGCCTCGACAAAAGAGGTTTTACCTTTGCCAGTTGTCGCCAGGTCGAACATCTGCTGTACTAATGAGGACAAACAACATCACCTTGGTTTTATTGTTGTTTAAGCTCAGGAAGTTCAGGGGTAAGCTTAAATGTCTTTAAGACAATTAAGTAAATGTTGGGCAGATTGTGACTCGTTTTGTGCAGTAGTACATACAGTGGTCTGCATAATAACGAAAAGAGACCCCATACTTTCTGAGGATGGACCCTAGGGGAAGCAGATATAATGAAAACAGAGAAGGTCTAAGAATCGACCCCTGTGGTACACCGTGTGCCATACATGTGCCACAGACCACATGTAGGGGAGCTAAAGAAGAATCAGCATCACCAAGGCCAACACAGACAGTTCTTTCCACCAAGTAATACCTGAACAAGTCAGGTGCCTCTAATGCCCACCCAGTGTTTCACTTGCGGCAGGAGGACGTTATGGTTCACTGTATCAAAAGCAGCTGCTAAGTCTAAGTGAACCACACTGGCACCAGAGCTTCACTAAAATTATATAAGTAAATGTGTGACTTTGTTATGTTATGGTGTGCAGTCTAAACATTATTATTCTTTTTACTTGTGCTGTTTACATGCACCAGTGTAACCTCAGCCTCACATTTGCAGGAGGTGATGGTGGACGTTTCCCAGTACCAGGACTTGACCAACATGGAGCTGATCTCTTTGCTGCTGCAACAGGAGATGGATATGCAGAAACAACAGGTGGCCTCAGAGCGACAGGATGCTCAGCTGGAGAAATGCGAAACTGAGCTCAAAAGGGTCAAATCACAGGTTCGGGATTTGGAGGACTACATCGATAATCTGTTGTTGAGGATCATGGAGCAAACCCCTACACTGCTCCAGGTGCGCACCAGGCATAAGTGATGACGGTAGCTCAGTGGCCACTCAATTATGATCTGGATATAGTAAAATGAAGTTAGGGACTTTAAATAAGTGAAAAGGGTAAACAAAAGCACTACAAACATGATCTCAGAATCCCCATGTCTCCTCACTGCAAATACTGCCATGTTCATGTAAACACAATACAGACATGAATATGCATGTTGGTTTCTATGTTTATTTGACACAAAACAAAATCTCAAATCCAGGCAGATGCAAATCCATTATATCCATGCTTACTAGAATCATTTAGCAGTCAGCTTAAATGTAGCCTTGCTGCTGTGTATAAAGTAAAGCAATATATTGTAGTACAAAATACTTTATTAAGTGCTTTTTAGGAAATTAGCAGTCACTTTTTTCAGAATATTAAGTTATTTTGAGTACATTTGAATGTGCATTTTGCCATTTACAGCAGCTCAAATACAAACAGTTTTGTACTCAAGCAGCTTCCCAGAATGCCAACTGGAAAAATGTAATAAAATTTGAAAGACTGGGTTTTTATGTGAAAACTGCAAAAACTGCATTAACATTGCTGTTTGATAAACTTAATACAATTGTTTTGTGAGAAGCCAAAGCAGTATTATCTTTGTTTGCACTTTTAGTTTTTACAAACAACTACCATATAGTATTATTTTTACGCTTTTTTAAAAAAGGATGTGAATGTGTGAAATATCTATATTTTGGTCATTATGCAAATGTTTATGTAGCAACATGAGACCGCACTGTAGTAAATTATTTCTATTGACTACTTTTTCCTTTGTAATATTTTCTCTGACACGAATCTAACACCACTGCAGCTATGCTTTACTTGACCACAGTACTGTACTGTAATAAATAAAGTGCACATGAATTAATGGCTCACACTGTTGACCTGTCACTGACAGAGCTAATAACCTCATAAAATTGAGGCAATTGATTTAGTCATGCCCAGAGTATTAAGTTGTAGCGTTGGTTCTCGTCCACTAGGGGGAGCTCCTAACTAGTTCAATGTAAATGAAAATCAGTGCACAGTGCAAAGATGTAGTTTTAGCATAGACCTTGACTTCTGTGCTTCATGCTCTTTATGCTCCTCAGGGTTACTGCCTATTTAGACCTCTCTATAGTTTGTACCGGAATGGTATTTTATCATCAGTATACGACTGTAACAAACATCTTCATCTTCTTCAACATCTGTATTCTCTATAGTATGTATTATTTGTATATTCTCTTTTCTGAATGTGGCCAATATTAGAATGCCATTAATAAAGTCCCAATAGAAGCAACCAGCTACAAAATTAGTAATTAGTTATTTTACACACATAAATCTGTTAACTTTTTAAAATTGTAAGCCAAAATTAGAATTTGTTATAGGTTGGGAAAATACTGTCTTCTGTGCTTGGCATCTTCTAGTAAAAATGTAAGTCTGTTTTATTGTTTAGATGCTTCTCATTATTGCATCCTTTGATCTAAAAAGCAGAGTAACATGGCCTAATGTTAACATATTGTTCTAGTCTAGACTCTAGGCTATTTGTCATTTTTCTCTCTTTGGCCATATTCTGCCTGTGACACAAACATAATGAATGTGTCCACGAGCTGCTCCAGGTTATCATTTATTATCGCAGGGGTTTAGTTTTTCTCCTGAGTCTCTGGCACCTGAGAGAAAGCAGAGCTGGTCTGAGCATCACTCTTTGAAAACATGCCTCTTCCTCCAGGCCACACCTCTTCCTCACACATAGCAATGAATAATCGGACCAATCAACTCCTATTCCTCCCTAGATCAATCCGGACAGTTATGCAACAATAACCCTATCGATCCTATTTTGGGGGGGTGGGGGGAGTGTGTAAGTGGTCATGCAGTTGGCAGGCGATATTGCAAAGCGGAGGACTACACATCCCAGCTGACGTCGCGGCTCGTCTTTTTCACTAGTTCCACATTGAATGTTAGTTGACGGCGCCGTTCGTTCATGATTCGGTTCATTAATAAGTAAATAGTTGGGTGTCATGGCGGAAACTGCAGTATGCCCGGCTTTCCAACTCGGAAGACCACGATACGACCAGGTAAGTGCTCTTTATCCTCTGTAAATCAAGCGTTAATGGCATTTGGAAAGGCTTTTGGTGGAAAGCAGTCGTCCTCCGCCCTGCAGTGCTCCGGTTCAGCAGCTCTCACACAAAGTTCATCCTTCTTCACGAGCTTCTCCTTTGTCTTGTGGGAAATTAGCGACAATGTGCAACTTAGAGTGAACTTTTGCTGTGATTAAATTTTGACTTCCATCAATCATCACCACATTCTTTAGATACAAGGTTCACCCACGCTGTATTTACTTTCCCCTTTTCCTCTACCTATTTTATACTGTTAAACTTATTTAAAGATAGCCTACTTGTGTTGCCCTACCTCTGATGCAACTGTATGAGCTGTCCTTCTTTAGCTGAAGCCCATTACTCAAAATTACGTCCACTCATAGATTTGCATTGGTCAGCCTTGGAACAGAATGTGACCTTCACGTTAGTTCGGATATCTCATTATCAACTCCCTACTCACACATTAGTTACACATCTGCTACACAAGTCCAAAAGAAATAATTTACTTGATGCTGGTTGAGATTTGGCCCATTTTAACATTGTGTAAATATAAGATATATTTGGACTATATGTAATATTTTCACTAATCTATACTAATAAAGAAAATGTTGCTATCACCTTTTAGCTGATTAGAGCTGTGGAGATGCCATTAAAAACGTATTTTAAAGGTGCGCTAATTTAGGGCAATGAATGTAAACAAACCTGGCATCATCCTGTCGTCTCTTAAGGCGAAAACAAATGTATGGAGTTTGCATGTTCTTCTTGTGCTTGGGTGGGTTTTCTACAAATACTGGGGTGTCAAATAATGCTACAGTCTCCTGTTAATTACATGATGAGGTAACTGGGCGCCCCCTGGTGGCGGCTGCCAACATTAATTTCCCCACAGGGATGATAAAGGAATGAAAAATAAATAAATAACTTAAGTCACAAATTTCTAGGGCTACGAAACCAAACAACTCTTTAAGTAGAAGAAGTGTTTATAACAGAAAAATAATTAAAACGGCAAAATACAGGCAGCAAATGATATTATTCTCCACATTATGTTAGCCCATAAGTGCAGAATTGAGGGATCTCCACTGTGTAAGATTAGCACATTTTTATTAATAGTAAAATCCTACATAATATGTCTGCTTGTGTACTGACTGAGCGCTGCACTAGCTCATTACTCCACCTAGCAGTACAAAGTGGTATAACATGCTTATGCTTTCTGGCTTGGCCATTTTTTTTTCTGTGGGCGTTTCAATAATAAAACCCAATTTCAATTTTTTTTTCTCACCAAGGCTCATAATTAAAGATGCCTTGCACTAGTATTTCAGCAGAAGTTAAAAATAGTTCTCTTAATATTTCATTCACATCTAGGTAACAAAGGTGCACCAATACTTTCAATCTATTGCATCAAAGCAGTTCAAATTGGGCCAGTCTTTGAATCAGCATAAATCTAGCTGTTTTGTGTCAGTGCTTTTTCCAGCATGCCCCCGTCTCTGCTAGCCTTGTTTTGTACTCCTCAGGGAGCTGAGGCTCATGCATAATTAAAGCAGGCTCCACACATGGATCCTCACCACTCTCGCAAAACAGCACTGCAGCACATATGGCCTGTCAGAGAAGGAGACCTACTGGAGGAATGGCAGTAGTGGTAATAAACAGTAGATAGGCTACATGGTTATTTCCAGTCATTTCCATTAACACTCAATGCTAGTATGATGAAATGCAGACACTGTTTTCTGTACGTCATAACAGATAAACGTCTCAAAAGAGAATCTGATTGAAGCTGCCATGTTTTCACTCTTGTGCTTTCCCAAAGAGACTTGGCTGAAGCTGGGCCTTTTCAGATTCATTGGCATGCGTTGTTAGCTATTGGCATGCTGATGGAAATGAGAAAAGAGTAGAAAACAGGAAGCCCGAACAGCTCCAGGCCTCACTTGGAAGTCTGTGAACGTGTAAAGAATTAGAAATTTTATTTAATTATTAGATTATTATTAGATTATATTTAAATCTGTTCAGTTGATGTGCATATTGCAAGTCAATCTTTTATTTTAAATTTTAAACTAAACATGGACAATAACCACAGACTAAAATGAAGAATTTACATGAGAAGAAATGTTATTATTGTCCTCAAAGGATAAACAGGGTTTGCTGAATATACTACAGCCATATTTTAGTATTAAAAATGGCTTATTGTTCTGTCCTAGTGTTCTTCAATTAGACATGTAGCTAGGTTGGGTTTAATAAACAAATGTGTGCCTTCTTGTTATTATTAAAAATGAACATAACAGAATTGTCATACTGTTTCAAGGGCTCATTCCTTGGTCGCCTGAGACACTTCATTGACATAATTGACCCCTCCACCCTATTTGTCTCTGAGGTAAACGTCATACTCTAATAGTTTTGATCAACAACATTATTGTAACAATAAATGAATAGCATAGTTCTTGTTTTCCACTCTTTCTTTGATTGAATGTAGAAACAGCTGCAGGACAGCCTTAGACTTCTTGAAGATTTTAAAAAGGGTGTCCTTCCACCAGGATTTTCTGACCATCAGGTGAGTCATGCTGAATAAAAAATATGCTGGGGAAAAGAGGGAATCCACTAGAGGTATTCTAGCAAGATCAGTTGAGATACTTGGAGAGCAAATGATTAATTACAGATCTAAATGTTGTTATTGTATTCTACAGCTATGGGAAGCACAAAAGATCAAGCAGGTAAGTAATCAAGCAGTTTGTGTGAACACGGGCTCACTGCACTTCCATACATCCAAGCCTCTCAGCTCCTGGCAGCATGAGGATGATGTCATGCTCTCTGCGTGCAGGCCATCATTCATCCTGACACAGGAGAGAAGATCTTCATGCCATTCCGAATGTCAGGTATGACCTCAGATGAAGATCTTTGATCAGGTGGCCGAAGTCTGTCCATTTAATCATTCTTTATCAACACTGAAAACCATTTTTCACTGTGCAGGTTATGTACCATTTGGAACTCCAATAGTAAGTTCCAGTCAGAGTCATACATAGCTTTTCATAAACATGCTCACATGTGTGTTATAGATGAAATGAGACTTTAGACTTATTTTGTGCAAAATAAGTTCGTATCCCCTGGTTTCATCTAGGTCATTGGCCTTCTTCTGCCAAATCAGACTGTGCTGTCTACCATTATATGGCAGGTACTGTAACTAAGCAAGATATTGTACAACCACTGCATTTTAATCCATTTGGAGCATGTAGTCAGTGCACTGTTGTTGTGGAGTGGCCAAGCTTTTCTCTCTCTTATAAAGTAATAAGTAGTAAAAATCAACATTATTTTTTTCTTCCTTCCATACAGTGGCTGAACCAGAGTCACAATGCCTGTGTGAACTATGCAAACCGTAATGCTACCAAGGTAGGAACCATTCACTGTTGAGTAGAATATGTAGGCTATGTATAAAACATTCTACAGGTAATTTATTATAATGTTAATCTGCGGTTTGCTTGCATGTAAGCTTTCATTTTACATCAAAACCACTAGTGTCCATGATCTACTTAATTGTTTTTATCAGCCTTTTTATTCCCGCAGTTAAAACATAAACTCAAACACTAGAAACTGAATTTTACATACATATTATATTTATTCCTACAAATATACAAATAATTTCAACTGTCCATCTTCAGCCTACGCCAACATCCAAGTTTCTTCAAGGCTATGTAGGAGCTGTGACCAGTGCTGTCTCTATTGCAGTGAGTTGACCATGCTTTCAAAACAATCCAAATGTATTGAAGATTTGACTGTGAAATGTACAAAACGGTAATGCAAAAAGCTGACAATGCAAATTTACATTTTATAATTGCTGCTGTATTTTGAAGGTGGGACTCAATGTGCTGATCGAGAAGGCCCACAGGCTGAACCCTGCTACTAGAAAGATAATTCAAAGACTTGTTCCATTCCCGGCAGTAGGTGGGTTTTCAAAGGACCACGTGTACCTGTTTTTATTACATCCTACGCTGGTTAGCTAAAAAGCATTTACATTTAATTAAATCATTTGAATTCAAAACATTCTCATTAAAGGTTGTGTATGTTTGTACCCAGCTAGTGCAAATATCTGTAACGTGGGCCTAATGAGACACAATGAGTTGTCTGAAGGTATTGCTGTGCTGGACAGTAACGGCAATGTGGTGGGCTCATCCAAAATCGCTGCGAGACATGTGAGAGGCTTTATTGTGTATACTCAGCTGTCTTGTTACTCGACTGCACTTGATATGTGCTGTATTTGTATTTGCGCGGTATTTGAAATGAAGCATGTGCACAATGTTCTCATTATCATCCCCAGGCGATAATGGAGACAGCCTTCACACGTGTGGTGCTGCCAATGCCGATCTTTGTCCTGCCTCCCATCATCATGTCCTACCTGGAGAGGTTCCCTTACATTCTTGTGCATTGTTTGTTTAAAATTCTATTTTTTTATGTTTAAAAAAATATTTTTATGCTGTGCTTTATACATTTGGCAGAGGTGTATCAATATCAGCAATTAGTAGGTCACTATGGGAAAAATAAATTAAGCATTATTAAATTCAGAAACAAAATTTGATTAAAAAAGGAATTTGTGGAATTTTGGTGGAAACAGAAAATCTCACACCCAATAATTGTGGATGTGATGCACCCAATGTTTTTCTCTCTACCCGAAAATAACCCCATGCTTCACTGTAGTCATCTGGGATCATCCTAAACATTAACCTCGCTTTTCCTTTTTTTTTTATCTTCGTCTTGACTTGTCTAGGCTACGATTCCTTCAGAAGAACCGCAGATTGTTGCTGCCCATCCACAGCGTTGTGTGTCTGGTTACCTTCGGCCTCTCGTTGCCTGTGGCCATTAGCCTGTTTCCGCAGATGTCCCAGGTACAATAGACTGACAGATAAACAGGCTGCCGGTCCAAGGCCAGATGGGTTAAGGGAGCAGCTGGGAAGAAATTCAAATTATATATAGACCACTAGACATGTACAGTCTTTGCCCATAAGTCCATGTTCACTTCTTATGCCAGATGTCTCTTCCCACGTATAATTAAGTCAGAAAGAGGCTGAAATACTTAAATGTAGAGCTAAAATAATAGCTTTAGATCATTTCTTCCCTCTCACTTCCTTTTTTTTTAACAGATTGAGGTATCTTGCCTTGAGCCGGAGATTGCCATGGCAACTGATTGCAAGATGGTGACCTACAACAAGGGTTTGTGATGGATGGGTAGTGTGCGAGAAGAAGACGAAACAGCCAGGAAGTGTTTGGGAACACTGCACTGTTAAAAACATGCTGTACACTGTTGCAGAGACTGTTGGCAGTTACATTCTAAGCCTTCTCCATGTATTATACTGTCACTTTTTCAACTATAACATTTCTGATTTTACCATGATAAATATCACTACTGGAATAATGTTCTAATATCCTTTCTTAGCCCTCTGAAGAACAGTATATTCTTTATGCATAATAATACATATGTTTTGTAATTTTTTCCGGGTGATCTGCTTCTTATGTGATCCCAGATGGTGCGCCATGTCACAACATTATGTGAATATTATACTCAATTGTTTCTACAGTAGCAATTTACTGTATATTCTATACCTTTCCTTCTAACTAACAGGATCAAGAAAGTCATTTTTTGCACCATTACAGACTGTTTATTAAACCAGTGCTGAAATACAAGCATATAAATTACAACCAAGCCTCTCCCATGGTACCTCTTAAATGGTCGTCGTGTAAGGGCGCCGCCATACGGTGATTTTACAGGAAAATACAGCGATATACCTCCGTCCACCAGAGGGCAGGCTCCAAAAGCGGAAATATAAAGAGAAACCCAATGGTGACTTTACAAGAGTAAAACTCATGTTTACAGCCTGGTACAAAAGATGGCTCCGGTCTCTAGAGCTAAGTTTTTACTATGTGACAACTCTGGGGGGGGGAATTTTTGAAAATTACGTTGGTTTATGCTATCTGAAAACTATTGTTTTACAATGGAGTAAAACCCGAAAAGCCCGGATGTAACGGCCATTTTATTGCCCATTCGTAATGACAATATTGGTGAATAGGGGACCAATGGGCGGATATCATCCATATTTATACTATCTATGATTATAACCTGTATCTTATATTACCTATTATGAGCTAATATTTTGTATTTATGTGTAATAACTGTAACTAATGTTTATAATGTTTGATAATCAAAAATGTAAGAGTTTTATCTACATTATGTATTGTTATTTGAAATATAAAATAAAGATACACCTTTGATTTTTATAGATTTTTTCTTTAATTTTTTGAACTAGTAGTTACGCTATTTTCTATTGTGTACCCCCACATACATGATTGCACCTATGACCTGTAGGCTAGATATAAATCTATTTGGGCAATGACCAAGCCTCTGGCGACTTTACAAGAGTAAAACTCATGTTTACAGCCTGGTACAAAAGATGGCTCCAGTCTCTAGAGCTAAGTTTTTACTACATGACATTCGTAATGACAATATTGGTGAATAGGGGACCAATGGGCGGATATCATCCATATTTATACAATCTATGGCAATGACTAATTTGACAAAACCGCTAATTTGGACTGTATTGAATTAAACGCTATAATTGAGGTTGTTGCTGTTCACGCAGTAGCCGCCAGGTGTCGCCGCCTGGCGGTGGTGACGTGGTGGATACTTATGACACCAGTGTCAGCCTGGGTTGAAAGGGAAAAGGTCGTGTGAAACATGGCTGCCCCCGTGGATGACATGTTTTCCCTCTGCGTGGACCCCAATAAAGTTTCCAGCAGCGTAGACATCAGATTTATCGACCATCTCAAGGTAAAGTAACGTTCGTGTTTGCAGACGATATGCTTTCAAATGAAACATGTTTCTCTTTTTTGTGAGGTTAATGTAGCACTGGCATGTCGCTTGTCAGTGAGCATCCTCATGCTCCAGAGCAGACCGGGCAGTGGGACATAAAGTACTTTCCCCTAAATGGCGCATATATTACCTACCAGCCAGGTTGAAGTGTTATATATTAAGGCAAAGCTTGACACTTTTAATATTAAGTCCCTGGAACTATTTAGCACATTTGTGTGATAGCATTTCATAATAATCAGGTAGCTAACCTGCTTGATAACGGACAGCTTTTAAATAATTATGCGACTAAGCAGACACGACCAAGTAAAATGTCAGTCCATGAAGACCTCAACCAAATATTGTCAGTAGCCGTTAAGCTTAGTTAGATTGTTTTGCAAAATCATTGTTATTACTATTGTTACTATAAGTAAAATCCGCATGTCACTGTTTCCCAATATTACTGCATTTGTGCTTATGACATTCCTATTGTAAGGACTAGAGCTTACTTGTGTAGCTAGTCTTGTTGCCTGGCAACAGTTCCATACAGTTCTGAAGTGAAGTCTACACTTTTAAGGTTTTGATAGACTTAAAGCCATGTGATATGACAAGTAGTGTTTTTTTGTTTTAACAAAAGATATTGACACATTTCTGAATTTGATGTCACTTAGACAGCACAAATCCATCATAACATTGTAGCTACAAAATACCAAACCTTGCCTTTTCATATATTCTACTTTGAAATATCAAATTTGTATTTACATACTGTATGCATTTATTATATTTTACTACTGCAACTTACTTGAATGTAATCTGACTTATTGTTTGTTTTATCAGGGGAAGGGACTCTTTGCCAAAAAGAGTATTAAAAAGGGGGAGAGCATTTTCATCGAGCGGCCTCTTGTTTCTGCTCAGTTCCTGTGGAATGCTCTATATAAATACAAAGGTAAGTTAACATGAAAAAAATACACAATTGAGGAATAAAGATTCTTGTAGTACTGGATATAAAGAGCCCATAACATTAACAACTTCATGAACCCACAATAATCAATTGTCTCACCCATAATAAGTGTATTGATCTGTTAAAACATTAATTTTGATACATTGGTGGCAGCATCTCCTCTTTGTGATACTTACAGCCTGTGAGTACTGCTTACGTGCACTGGAGACTGCCGAGGAAAATGCAAGGCGACTCAGTGGCAAGCCAGGACTCAGCCTCCCACATCCTGAACTCTGCAAAGTTCGACCAGAGCTGCATCAAGCCTGCCCTCAGTGTCAGGTTGGGTCAGTTAAAATAATCAAAACACTTGCCAAGTATAAGTATTTAAGCTTCCAAAAACCTTTTAAGAAGAATCAAAGAGTAACAATATAGTGTCTCCTAGGGCAAATGAAAGTAACTGAGTAAGACACATTTTCTCTTAAATTCATATTTTTAATTATGAGCTGACATCACCTGCTATCTGTTGATAGGAACCTCTTTCTTTGCACAGGTGATGTACTGCAGCAGCGAGTGTCGACGAGCTGCAGCAGACCAGTACCACCGCATTCTGTGTCTAGGTCCCTCTCAGGACGACCCTGACCATCCCATCAACAAGCTCAAAGATGCTTGGAGGTGAGATTTAATGACCTCATACTTGGTGGAGCCACTTGTGTGTATTTGTCCTTATTAAACATTATTTTTTTTCAGAAGTATCCATTATCCCCCTGAGACCTCCAGTATCATGCTGATGGCCAAAATGGTAGCTGCTGTAAAGCAGGTGGGTCTTATTTCCTATAGACATTACAATTGTTTAGGTATAACACAAATTACTCATAAGAATTAATGACAAAAATATTACAGATCCTCAGCTTTTATTTACTAACCCACATTGTGCTGTAATTCTAAAAGTGTTAAATTTTAACAAACTAAGCACAGAATGTTAAGTATTGTTTTAAAAACTTTTTTTTTTGTTGACCAGGCTAAAGACAAACCACACTGGCAAAGGCTGTTCTCACACTTTTGTAGCCGGACAGCTAATGAGGAAGAGGAGATTGCCCATAAGCTCCTAGGAGAGCAGTTTAAAGTAAGTTTTCCTTATACTAGTATTGTGTTTATAAATGTATTAACTTGACATTCTGTATTATTATCATTATGGTAATCATCCACTCATATTATAATGTACATGTTGTGGTGTTTATATTATAATGTTTATTGGCTTTGATTTCCAGGGGCAGTTGGCCTTGTTACATAGTCTTTTCACTGCAGCACTTAATGATGAACATCTCAGTCGGGTAAGTGTGGTTCCTATAACTCTGATCCCTTTGTTTTAAAAAAAATCACCAAAGCCAGCAAAAAATATATATCTTTTTTATACATGTTAGATATGTATTTGCTTTGTCTCCTAAACGTTGCTGTACTAATTAAATTACTTGATGAACATGATTCATTACATGAAGTTTTGTGTGACATCCATTTGTCTTATTTCTTTTTTTCTTTTATATTGTCAAATTTGTTCATTCTATGTTTATTTAGATTTCATTACAAATTGTCTCCGTTTTTTATTCTTCTCATTTTTTTCACTCATTGCTTAGTGACTTTAGGATATTTAAAATGACTGCACGGTAGGTTTTCAGGACAGTATGCACCACAATTTTATTTGTCTAGTATGGAATAATGTAAACATGCTGATGTAGATGTACTGAAATCTGAAGAGCTCAAGTGAGGCCCCACTAGAATTTGACCTTTTAACCTCAGAAGTGTAGGGTCGGATGGAATTACTTATAATGCCAATGAATCAATTAGATATTCTCTGTATTCCAGTGGTTTGTTCCTGAGGGTTTCCGCTCTTTATTCGCTCTGGTTGGAACCAATGGGCAAGGCATTGGCACCAGGTAAAGTATAGTTGAGTTTTTAAATGGGAGAACCTGAATTACACCTGTATGTATTTTATACTGAACAAAATTTTAAATGCAACACTTTTGTTTTTTCCCATTTTTTTATAAGCTGAGCTCTAAGACTTTGGCTATGAACACAAAAGGCCTATTTCTCTCAAATATTGATAAAAAATCTGTCCAAATCTGTGTTAGTGAGCACTTCTCCTTTGCCGAGCTAATACATCCACCTCAGAGGTGTGGTTTATCAAGACGCTGAAACTGCACATTTTAGATTGGCCTTTTATTGTGGCCAGCTTAAGGCACACCTGTTTAAAATCATGCTCTCTAATCAGCATCTTGATAAACGGCACCTGTGAGGTGGATGTATTATCTTGGCAAAGGAGAAGTGCTCATTAACACAGATTTGGACAGATTTTTGAACAATATTTGAGAGAAATTGGTCTTTTGTGTTCATAGAAAAAGTCTTAATCTTTGAGTTCAGCTCATGAAAAATGGGAGAAAAAAACAAGTGTTGCGTTTATATTTTCGTTCAGTATACTATTTATGCTCTCATTTAGTTCCTTGAGTCAGTGGGTACATGCCTGCGATGCACTTGAGCTTCCTGCCCAGCAGAGGGAGCAGTTGGACTCTTTTATTGACCAGCTGTACAAGGACATTGAAAAAGGTCACTCTATTATCTCTGTTGTGCAGTAGTTATGTGAATTAAATCCTTTTGTTGCAGCTGAGACAGTAGTTGCATAGTATCATTGTTTAATGTTGTGTCTGGCACTAATTCACTGGTTATACTGATGTACACTGTATGTAATGTGTGTACCTTCCCTTGCCTAATGTTTCTCTTCACGTCTACAGAAACTGGAGACTTTCTGAACTGTGAGGGCTCTGGACTGTTCCTACTTCAAAGTTCATGTAAGTGCAAATATAAACTCAAAACTGTACTTTTACTTTATCTGGTAATGTCCCATATTCTAATGATGACAATTGTTTGCAGGTAACCACAGTTGCATACCCAATGCCGAAGCTTCGTTCCCAGATAGCAACTTCTTGCTTCACCTATGTGCCCTTAGTGACATCAACCCTGGAGAGGTCAGCTGATATGTCTGTTTTGGGATGATAAATTCTGGCCTAGCCACAATGGAACGGAACATCCCTCTCTAGCTTTGTGCGCTTCCTTGTCAGACAGCATTACTGAGCTGAGACATTGAGGATTGGAGTGGGTTTGTCGAGCCGTCAGAAAGATTGAGAAGCCTTGCATCTGCATGGCACAGTAATGTCACAGCAGCTACAGCTACGCTCTTCTTTGAATTCTGGCAAAGACAGGAGCGCTTTTATGATTTTACCAGCTGAACCATGGGGACACAGCCATTTTCTGCACAGAGGAATCGCAACACAAACCAATATTTGTCTGCCATTTAAAAAGAATAAAATTACTAACCTGAAAAAGTGGTGTAACGCATATTTGTACTTTTAAGACATGTCATTTGTTTCCAGGAGATCTGTATCAGTTATCTGGACTGCTGTCAGCGGGACCGAAGCCGTCATAGCAGACACAAAATTCTAAGGTACCTGTCTTGGATGAATGTTTTGACAAACCATCCCCACAAAATTTGATTCTTAAAAATTCTTCTTGCCAACAATTGCCAGTCTTGTGGAAAGAATCCAAAGACATTGCAAGAACTTCTGCTGTCATTAAACAATTGGTGCCACTTTGTTATTAGATGGTGCCTTGTTTTGCCAAATCATATTTTTAAGAGTAAGTAAAATGTTTGTAATTGTAGCGATTGTTAAAGGTACAATGTAACTGAAGGCTCTCTCTTCTCAGGGAAAACTACCTGTTTGTGTGCTCATGTCCAAAGTGTGCATCACAGATGGATGAGCTGGACATGACATCAGAGGAGGAAGATGAAGAGGAAGGCGAGGCAGAAGGTGAAACCGAGGGGGATGAGATGGAAGATGAAATGACAGATGTCTGATGAAAGACTTGTCCATTTTGTTCTCAGCCATTCTCCTCTCAGCGTCTACACAAAACAACCATAAAGCTCAGTGCAAATAATCATCTATATCTCACTGTCAACAGCATATTAATGCATCAAGAGCCAACCATTTTTGGCCCAAGACAATATTTTTCTAAATAGTTTCAGTGCGATTGGGCCCTTGATATTCTTTTATTATTGGTCTGTTTTTGCACACTAAATTTCATTTATTATAATGAATTATTTATAAACATTGATTATGAAAAGCATAGCGAAGAAATAACAGTGTCATTAAATCAGACCACTAAATCCAATTGCATTAGCCCCACTAACAAGAAGTGTATGTGCATCTGAGGTCTGATTTAGGACATCCCCATGGGCCAGTGACACTCGAATTATGACCTTTACTGCTCCACTGGGTGACATGTTTCATTATCAGGAAAGCACGGTTGTTTAACTAACAACCAGCTGTCAGCCGTTATGGGATATGACTGGCTAAGGAAATCTATATTTGTTAATGATTTAGACCTTATGAAATAAATGGACTTCAGCTTAAAAGAGAGTGATAATATAGTAAAGTCTTACCTCTGTATTCTTTCACTGATAGTGAAAAGATGAACAATCATTAAATATCTACAAATAACTGTGGGGCTGCATCCCCTGTGAAAGGCAGCTTTTTTTAAGTGTCTTGAAACCTAGTGTGCAGGAGAACAGCCATAATTCTCAACCCACAATATCTATACCACCCAGGACTGATAAATGCGTGTCATTTCTCGGCTCTAAAGTAACAACAAAGTGATTAAGCAAAAGGTAATTGGTTCTCAGGTTTTGTGCTCCACTCATAAAAAGTTTCTAACACAACTATGCATACTTTAGTGAGCAGGCGTTTTATTTATACTCTGTTGTAATTACAGTGCTGTCATATGGGAGGCATCGGGCCACTAAAATATAGGAAGCTTTTCACACTATGATGTATGGGGATACGTTAAACCTTACTTAATGTGTTATGGAGTCCTTGAGTAGAAAATTGCTTTGTCAGTAACAGTTTGCCCTTTGTCGAGGACTGTAGATCAACTGTGTCTCCACATGACTGAAACTGCTGCTACGCACACATGAATCATACTACAACTATGTGACTGTAATCACGAATCCTAATATTTTCAGTTACCTGAGGAACATTGGAAATATTGAATTGTTAATCCCTGTCTTGGCATGCAGTGATGTGACACATGAGAACACGGCTTTGTAAGACACTAGTCTAAATATAACTGCAGTAAACAGAACCTCGTGGTGGTTGTCTTTACTACTCTGGCATAAACTTTTAGAAATAAGATCTCTCGAGTTGTCTGTCTGGTTTGAACACTTCCTGCCTGTGCTACACCAAATATCTGTGAAGAAATCATTCATTCAACAGTAGTCAAACTGTTTTTCTCAAAGGGTTTGGGATTTTTCACTAATCATTACTGTTTTATGGTCTCTACTCTCAAAAATGTCATGTTGCTAAGGCACTGTTAATCAGGGTTCCCATTCTTCTTAAAAGTCCTAGAATTTCAGACATGCATTAAAGGACTGGCAAGTACTTGAAAACAAATATAGGTCCTTTTTAAAATTGCTTAAATGAAAGCTTAGATTTGGTTTAGTAGAATGGTGCTATTTCTAAAAATGTTCATGCATGATGTGCCAAAAACAGCATGAAGCAGCGCTAATGATTGGGGGGAAGCATAGCAAGAAAAAATGTAGTGTCATGTGTGAGCTGACACACCTGCATGAAGCTTTGGAGAAGCAGTGCTAATTAACAGATCCAATGCCAGGAAAATGTAAATTCAATGATTCTTGGCTAAGTTTTGACCTAATATATGAACTGGTTACTGAAAGTTCCAACAGATGTACATTTAGCAAGATGAGCAATTTGCAAAAAAAACAACAAAAATGAGATTGAATGGATGATGGGGGAGTTGGTACTGAAGAGCGGAGGACATCAAAAAGCAATAAGAAGTTAAGTTGTCTTTACAGTTCACAAACATTACACATTTAACAAAAAGTCTTGGTATGCAGTCACAAATATCATCTTTTTAAACTTGCACTAAATGATTTTTACTCAATTCTCCCTAGAGGCTTTATTCATCTGCAGTTGGCATTTACCTGTTAACCTCCTCCATTTATTCAACTTATTTAAACCATACACAGAAATGCTAATTCATCCAACACACACAAAAAAGAGGAAAAAGAGCAGATTATGTACATGAAAGGACAGACACCTGGGCCCCAACAAGGCAGGAGCACGGACTTCTGGACGAGTCCTCCGACAGAACCCCCCACAGGCAGATGGTGTTGTATAAAGCCAAGCCAGAAATGCTGCCGGAAGTGTTGAATTTGTGGTCATGGACTTTGGTGCCCACTGCAGGTCCGGTTCAGGCAGGTGAACATGCAGGCCACCATATCTTACAGAACGACTCTTTCAAGTGGAGAAAAAGTACATGAGGGGGTGACACTGAGCAGTGTAGAAGTGGGGAGTTGTGAAGTGTTAACAAAAGGAACTACGTTGTCTTGCTTCTAAATAACATTAACAATTTAATTTATATATAAAATAGGATTGTCACAATGTTAATAAAAAATATGACTGTGCCAGAAATGGTTTCAAATGCAGATGTGTCATTCAAGATTCATGCATGCAACCAAAATCTTAATTCCTAAAGTGAGTGTAAAGGCCTAACTCCTTTTTAATTACAGTATTTTTAAATCAGACAGTGTTATGTCGAGATTAACGTTATCAAGATTTAAAATGAATTCAAACACACATCCTTTTCTCGATCTTAGCAGATCTTAGTTCCTGACTGCAGTATTCTCAAGCATTTCTTGCAACTTGCTGTTGTCCTGCAAGGTTAAAGGTGGCCCTGTGTTGTTTGTCATTGCGAGTGCTAAAGTTGTCTAACTGTTTCACATTGTATGCTTAAATTGGGTAAACCCTGAAATGGAAGCTGGTTTATAGTAACAGAGTGCCCTGTGGTTGAAACAAGCCCCATATGGAAACAATCTCTCACCTACATTAGCGCTGTCCACTTCGGTTACCACAACGAATGCCATTTCTGCCTCAGAGGGTGATTCTAAGACTAAATGATGAACGACTGCTTCATGAGAAATCGGCCGACCTGGAGTAAGGTTAGTGCACTTTAGCTCACCCCATAATAAAATAAACACACGCATAGAAATTCAGCGTGTAAGACAAACATGACTGCTGTGTGATCAATGTTACAGGTTTGTGCGGTTGAGTTCTGCTGAAATCATTTCCTAGGTAAGGAACTATTAACAGTACAGTATGGTCACTTGGGATGCTTGTGAAACACTGTGGCCTGCTCAGGAACCTCACATTCATCTTCAGAGGAAAAGACTGAGGACCTCTATGGTGTCACAATAAATCTTGCAGCTCGGCCCTACACCGTGAAATGAAACATGAACAATTGAACTGTGAATCATCCAAACACAGGCTTTAGCGTCACAAATGTAACATCAGGATAAACAATAAAACTATCTGCAGCAATTGCACAGAGAAATCCAGGGAGAAAATGCAGGTTTGAAACCTGAGGTGGTTTGTGAATGGATTCTGTCTGTGCAGCTTTGCTGGAAGCTGAAGGATTTGAAAGAAAGTGAAATGTTCCTGCAGTGTTTCACAGGAAGATGAAATTTGCAAAGATTGAAAGGTAATTTCAGAGCTGTTTGGTTTTAGCATGATTTAGAGTCTTTTTCCAACCATAACTAAAGAAAACAATTTCTTTGGTGGTTTAAGACCTCCAGGATTCCTCCCAAACCTTTATGGTAAGACTTTGACAATTAAAAAGCCCATTGTGCTACATGTGAAAGAGCTCAACTGTGATTAACTGTGAATACTCGATGAATTCTCCTCTAAGGTCAAGCCACACATTCCCTTTGAGACACTGAACATGGTCTGACTCATGTAGTGCAAATGAGGCATTTGAAACACTTTGGCTATTCAGTTTTATCTGGTTTTCACATCTCCTGCTGGACTTTTTGCACAAGCTAATGCTCTCTTTTAGCTTTGGCATTTTAGGTATGCAAAAGAAGCAACAGTATCCAATTATATGCAGCTTAAAGCTGCTCGTCAGAACCATGAGCATGTTAGTGAGATAGCCCGGCTAGATAAGACATTTTTCAATATGAAGAGCTTTCCTCAAATCAGGCAGGCAGCTACTTAATGGACTGTTCATGCTAAAGGTCAAATGCACGAAACGGTTTCAACAAGATTTATTTAATGTAATTTTTCACAACATTTTTGCCAGATATTTGGCAATATTTGAGTATGTGATATAGTAAAAGAATACTGCTGTTTTGTTTTGTGCAAAGGAGATTTTCGTCTCTGAAAGACTGAAATGGTTATAAAGAAGCAAATGGATGTTGGTTCATATACATGACATTGATTCCTATACATTATGCCTCTTGACAATGTCATACTATTAATTTCTGAAATCATTATGATTGACAGGAGGCTCTGTGCAGTGACCCTTTCAAGATGTATGGTGTCTGTATTCAAAAAGGAAATGATTCCTCATCTGTATATTTCACTTGCTCCAAATGAAATGTGCTCTGTGTGAACCCTCCCTGATGCCCCCAGGACACACTGGGACCAGCATGGGGGAGAGGAAGACCAGGCCTAATGCTTTGTGCTCTTATTTGAGGTCCACAAAATTTCCATTGATTACACATAAAAGACCACATAGCAGCACTGCTCTCACAAGGCGCCTTCATTATACTTCCACAGGGAGAGCATATTGTTAATAGAGCACATGTGATGGTGGGTCTTTGGAAGAGCTCATTTCTATAAGAGTTTTGCATTGTTACATTTACTGTACAATGCAAAAGTTCATCTCACAGCTCTAATGACTAAAAAGAAATAACCATTTTTCTTTATAGTTTTGTCATTTCTGACATACAGTAGCCTTACAACTCAAAGGTTACCAACCTCCAAACATATCTACATATATTGAAAATCATTAAGATTCAGAACAATAAGCTCATCCTCTGCATGGCACTAGCTTCCCATTACATTTGCTTTCATAAAATGAAAGTTTAAAACCTTTTAAATGGGACTGTTCTCAAAGCACACAACAGAAATAATGTCTGAAATTCCACCAGAACACAGCTGAATCCCAGGTGACTCAGGTGTTCTCTCAAACTTTGCACAATCCTCTCTTGTTATAATTCATTTTTCTTCATCAGTCTTCTCCAGATGAAACGCTTCCGAAGACTCCTTTTCCAAAAACTATGATTGAACTTCAAAAATCCCAAATCTAAAAGTCAGATCCAAGCACAATCTGGAAATTTGATTAAGGACCCAAACCGCTGTGGTATAGGGATTGACCCAACAAAATCCCGATCTCAAGAGTGTAATTTAGCCATAGTTCCTTATGAGACTTTTAGTATTTGTTAACATAAACCTGTTTAGTGTGACTCTGGATTAAGGGTCCTGAAGTGACAGATGTTTCTCTTTGATGTGAGGGCATGTTACTGTGGGTTACTCTTGGTACTTAGGCTGTCCTGAGTTGGTCCTGGCTTTTTTTTTTTTTTATCTGTTATCTTTGTTGTTATTGAATTTGTTTCATAAAGCTGGTTGAAGAGAAGTACCTCTACTTCAGTGGTTTGTTATTTCAACACATGGGTCATTCATTCTAGCCTGAAGCAACACCTCTCAAATAAAAATGAATGACAGACTGAGCTGAACCGGCAACACTTTGAGTCTTTTCAAAACAAACTGAAAGGGTTTGCACATACAGTTTTTGATTGGCTCTAATTGCTTCTGGGATCACAATAAAACAACACTACTCCTCATGGGTATGTGGACAAAGTGCATTCCACCTGACTGCCATGTGCTGGACTATAAAAAATATATAGAAATGGCTGGAATATTGTGTGAAAAGACACAACAACAAAGGACTCTCTTCAGGCGTCTCTTCACTGTTGAAGAGACGCACGAGGGAAACCCAGCAGACCTTCAAAGGGAGAGCGCAGTGGGGGAGAGTTGGCGCCGTGATGCTAAGGACAGCTTGCAGACACACAAAGAGTTTACAGGACAGCACGTAAACATAGCAGCAGTCACCATAATGTGACCATTACGTGACCAAATGGTATTATCAACAAATGCTGAAAACCAATAAAAGTGATGTGGCAGCTCCGCATGACGATGTGGTTTTCTAAAAAAAATTCCAATAGGCCTACTGTCCAAAACCAAGAAGAGGTTACATTTAGCACTTTATAGTTCAACTCAGTAATACCATAGTAATAATGTGGTAATAAGTAGATACTAAACAGGTAATACTTCAGTAATCATGGAGTAATTATTAAGTGGTTTTCAGCCCTGCATGAGTTCCTAGTGGTTACAAGGTTATAACAAGGTATATATGTTGATAACTCAATGGAAATTGCTTCATAATTAACCATAATTACTATAGTATTCTCTAATTAACCCACTATTATCATATTACTGAGCTGGAACATAAGGTGCGACCAGTTTAGATAAGAATAAAATAATGGAAGATGTGGGACATTTGAACTTATTTTTTGTCATTATTTTTCTAAATAGACAATATGCACTGGTATTACTGGGGGCCATACCTTAGAGGGTTTATATCAAACTTTGTTGTCTTGTATCAGCAGGGTTTGAGTATCTTTTTACTCTCACAAAATATGTTTGTACCACTCATTGCTCCTAAACCAAATTGGTATAAATCAGTGGCTCTTTTTTGAGAAAGACAAAAACTAAAAATGTTCCCAATAATATTTAATCCATATAGTGCAAATAATTCAGGTACTGCATATTTCACTTCAAGTAAAAATAGAGTTTGTGTGAGGACAGTGTGATAAAACATAACATCTTGTGTTGGATGAATGTGTTTGGTATATTCATACATATGCACACACAGGAAGCCACTGAATTATAGATGTAGAAACAGGAAATTCCTCCTTTACCCTCTGGCACTCAGGTTCTGACCTTGCACTAAATCAATTAGTAGTGCTGGAGGCAATCAGCGGCCCTCTGCGGAGACCCCCTGAATGGGGTCTTAATTCAAGAGGCGCTCTCAGAGCCCTCTCCACTGTGGCTTCCCCTGATGGGTGGCCGCCGTTCCCCTTAATACAAACAGGACAGTTATTTCACGCTGTGCGAATCACACAGCGGCAGGATGGAAGAAAGAGAAGGGTTTCTTTCCTTCTTCGTGGAGCATCCGGTGTTGCCCGTAAAAAGGCTTTGCCTGTGGATCACAAGGGTCTTTCCTACTGAGTGACCACACACATGCATACACACTGTGGCTTTGTGGTTGAGGCTCACAGGTGTCTTTTGTTTCATTTGTGTAGTCTGCTACGAGGCATGAACACATATGAAACATTTATAGCTACAGTATTTAGTTTGTTCAACTAATTGCCCAGTTGCACAGCCTTAAGAGCGTGTATATCATGAATGCTGGGTCTTGTTTGTTTTCTGAGAATCTACTGCACCTACTGGTAACTTGTTTTCATTCATTCATTTTCTACCGCTTAGTCCCGTTATGGGTTGCGGGTGACTGGAGCCTATCCCAGCAGCTTTGGGCCTGAGGCGGGGTACACCCTGAACAATGTCCAGTTAGTCGCAGGGCTGACATTTTAGACATAGACAGTGACAGACAACCATTTACTCTCACATTCATTCACTAGGGACACTTTAGATTTGCCAATTAACCTATACATGCATGTATTTGGACGGGGGGAGGAAGCCGGAGTAATGGTTAGTCACATTGTACTGTTATTATTTTGAACAATACTTTATTTGTTTGAGGAAAATGTGCTTTTCATAACTGCTTTGGTAAACAGTATATTATAATGCTAACTGCAAAAACCTGCCAAAATAAGTGAATCACTTAATTCTAAATTAAATTATTATTATTATTCAATGTTGTGAAAGAGTAGAATAGACTAGAAAAGAATGGCATGGTAACAAAACACTATATTCATATTTGCATTTCCAGCTGTTAAAATGCAAATCTTTATTTTATTTATTTTGTAAAATTTAGTTATCCAGGTAAACCCTTGAGAACCAATACACTAATCTGTTCTGTTGTGTTAGATAAATAAATACTAGTATAATAATATTTTTTAATTGCTTTGTAAAAATGCTTTACAATCTATATTCATTAATAGTTGACGAGCTGACCCATCGTTAAGTGCACATCCCCATCGATTACGCCACGATGAGGAAATGATTTAAATTAGTGACGCCATTAGTTCTACTCATTTCACATATTGTAGGCTTCACTGCCGATCATCAGCGCCGCTCCGGACCTCGTCCCGGTCCGTCTTGGCATTTCCGTAGTGGAACCTGACACTGACTGGAGGCTGTAGCCATTGAGTGTTTATCAGCAGGATCAATGCTGCATCTGTGTCTCCCCCCCGAGACCCACTGGATGTAATCCTTTTCCAGCTGAGCGGATCCTGAATCTTCCCATTCACTCGCGCTCCCACAGGACACAGGGGCACATTTCCCATGGACCTGAATAACTCTGCATGTTATTTGCACAATGTATCTCAGGACGCCTCTTCTAGAACATCCCTGATGCACAAGGTTCAGATTACCTTGTCTAATGTCAAAACTATTCACGTTGTACGTCCCACAGAGATGCTCTTTACTCTTCCTTGTATCAAACACCTCACATTAAGGTTGAGTTACATACACAGGACTAATTGCTGTGGTTTTCTGCCTTTCACTGGGCCTTCACACTCACTCAACTGGATCATATGTCCTGATTAACATCAGTGTGAATGTGAGAGGATCAAATCTTCAGGGAACTGTACAAAGAAATAAAGTGCACTTGAGCATGCAGGTTTTCATGAGGAATATCATTTGTAGTTTATGTTATGGTTTACCGAGTCAATCCAACATTTGTACACTGTAAATAATCCACTTTAGGACAGTTAACTATTCTGTGCTAATAGTAGCAGTATCTTTGTTGTGTAAAAATGTCACTCTCGTTCTTAACCAACCTTAGTTTATTGCTCAACAGCAAAATGAGGACAATTACCACCTCATTGAAGAGATATTACATAATTATCCAAATCATCTTTGATTGTTTCTCCACTTTACCAGCACTTAAACATCTCAAGGTCCGTTTAGGTGAGTATAAAGCTATTCTTCTGTCTGCTCGCTCTGAACCCACACTGTGTGTAAAGATATTACTTGGTATAGACATATACTGTATATGACAAAAGTCATATGGTTGAAGATATATCCAGTAATATTAATTAGAGTTGTAAGACTCAAGCCAGCCTTAAGATCACTTTTGAAAGATGTCAGTTTTATTTCTGATGCAAAGAAAACAAACTTTTTTTTTTTTTATTCCATGAATGAATCTTATTTATTAGGAGGTTCCTAACAAAATCTGGGACTGTCAAAACACAGAAATTCAGATAATTTTTTTCTCAAAGTCACTTGTAAATAAATTGCTCCACCTGGGTCCCGAGGACACATAAAAATGTGTATAAATGGTTGCCATGGAAACAAGAGGGATTTTAACCCCAGGGAATAAAATAAATAAATAAAATAAAATGGTAGTGTATTGAAAAAAGGCATTTTGAATAGGAGTCAATGGCACATAAGAAATGCCGAAGGGCAAAAAAAATCATGACAAATTTTAATTCACCCCAAAATACACAACCTGCCCATATTGTGTGCCATTTGCATCACAAACAAAATAAAAATTAAAAACACTTCAAAAAATATTGAGGGACCCAGGAGGCTTAATTCTGGACTTCTTTTGGTCTTGAGTTAGTCTTATCCAAAAAGGTCTTGGTCTTGTCCTGGTGTAGATACACTAGATTTGGACAACAATGCCAACAAGCTAGTTATCACATTTGTTACAGTTTAAATGATGCATTGGTTAGATTGTGTCAACAATACCTTTGCTTTTATGGAGGCACTGACTGACGTGAGATCAAAAGTAAATGCTCTCGGAGTAACTGGCTTAACTAAAGCTCTAACACTTGTTTTTTTAACACCTAACTTTAATGCACTTGAGAATGCACAGGAAGTTTTGTTTGTGGTAAATTTACTTTGCAACAGCCTGAGTTTTAAAGTTTCTTTGTGCTTGTTAAACCTTCATTCCTCTGGGATGCTTAGGTCTGATTTACAAGACAATGCATTCTGTGTGGTCAGGATCTAAAGGCTTGTGGGAAATACAATACAAAAATGAGTGTTTAACTTCTGTCTGATGATATTTGCTGTGATAAAAATCTATAAGTAAAATGGATGTAGCCGGTGACAAGTCAATACTAAAAATGATGTTATTTACTGAAACTGATTCATTAAGCTAAAAGGCTCTGCAGTGGCATCACTCACTGTGCGTTAAAGCATTGTGACGTCTAATATCCAAAATGGAAACATCTATGCCTTGTTCCTTTAAAAACAACACAGACTAATCCATCACATCATAAAGCACAAAGACAAAAGGTTACACGTGTTTGTCAAAAAATTCATTCCACTTTAAAGAACCTTTTTTCAACTTTGTGTGACAAATGAATGTTGTGTCATTGTTTAAATAAACTACAAAAAAAGAACACAAGTGCATATACAGTAATCTCTGTCCTCAAAGGAACCCTGATGAGTTCACATTTACATTTACTGCACCAGATTAAATAAGCAACATTACGGTAACAATAAATAATGCAAAAGTATCACAAGAAAAGACCCGTAACTTATAACAAATTCATGGAACAAAAACTGTGTTATACCAAGGTGACTGCCAATATAAAGTCTGTTATTTATTAATGTGAGCAATAGGATATGACACATGCACAATATTGCCCTGTTATTTACCATCACGGCTTGTTTGTGGAGTGACGTGACAAGAGTTGAGGCAAAATCAAGACCCAGTGTCTTGTATGCAAATTGCTGAAAGGTCAGATTTTCAAAGTGCATTAGCTTTTAAAGTGTTATTTACATCTGCATAATTTACACTGTAAAGTTTACTTTGTGGATTAATATGGAGGTGAAATCCAACAGGTTGATAAATGTCACACTGAGGAACTGGCCTCTTTAACAGTTTTAACAAAGGTAAGAAAAAATGTGGGACCTGTTGTTTGGAGTAAGTACTAACAGAGTTAACGTCATTGTTTAAAATGTCTAAAATGGTTGGCAGTAGGGGGCACCCCAGCTCCTAGCCCCTGGTTGGTAGAGCACACAAAAGTACTACTACTTGCTGAGATGGCAAAAGGTCCATAGTAGGAAAAAAAAATACAATGGAAGTCAAACTACCAACCTTCTTTAAAATATCTTATTTTGTGTTCAGCAGAAGAAAGAGAGTCATACAGGTTTGGAACAACTTGAGGGAGAGTAAATGACAGAATTGTCATTTTTGGGTGAACTATCCCTTTAAAGTTTAAATGTGTACAATAATAATGTACCCATTTTGCTTATTTCCTCTTAACACTTAATTACTAATTACTAAGTGTTAAAACAGGCAATTCTGCTAAAAGCTCAACTTGTCTCACTGTTACATTCACCTGTCACTGTTTTCACCTGGCCATGATGAGGGGCCTGCTGCTGCAGGGTCTGAATCTGAAATATATGGCTTCAAATGGTTGCTAAAATATCCTTTATTAAAAATAAATGCAGACTATAGAATCACAGGGTACACTAACCTGCCAAACTAGACATTCAGTCTTTGAATTACGTTTTAAAATAAGTCATTTTCAATCATTAAGATGTGCATTAAACTGAGAACAATCCTATACTTAATGTAAAAGCGTGCGCGAGCTAATTTGCATAAATGCGGTAAAATAGGCGCTAACAATCTGTGTTTTCGCGGGTGTTAGATTTTGACAATGGAGGGAAATATACTGTGTTTTCATGTTAACTTCTGACTCTGAGGAGAACTGCAGCAGAAGAGGAGACAGGTGTGTTGAGCTCCCATCACACCCTCCGTCTGCTTCTCACTCCGTTATTTACCCAGAAATATTGTTTGCTCGCTATGTAGGGTGTGATACTATAAAGTATTGGTATATTATTAAAATAGAGTACGGACATAAATGTATGCTATTCTACCTGGAGTAGATATTTATATTAAAACAATGTCAATGCTCGATGATGCATTTGGAGCTCACCTTTCTTTTCAAAAAACTGACTGAGCAACTGCTTTCCCTCATTTCTCTCTTTAATCTTCTTTTCTTTTCGTTTTTGAGCCCCTCTCTTTCCTTTCTTAAGGAAAGACATGACTCTTCCCCTGTCTTCCTCGTTCATATCACGGCTAACTCCAGCTCCTGTCTCATTAACTGATTCACCGCAGGTCCGAAGCAGAAGCACGTGACTTGTGGGTCGTACCATTGATTGGAGAGGGGTGGTGGGGCCCTGCACAGCATGAAAATTACTTTTTTTTTTATACCGAACCAGTGCTTAACAGCAAGTTTAGTTTTGCACAGGAACTTTTTTATTTGTACATAAATGCTATACAAATGTTAGTGCATGTATATGTATGTTTAGAAAACTTCTAAGAGCCCCCCCCCGCCTCGGGCCCTGGGGACTCGGTACCCTTTACCCCCCCAGTCCGACGCCCCTGGCTGGGCGTTCCTTGGTAGCAGCTGCCGACAGTGAATTTCCCCACGGGGATAGTAAAGTGAGGATAATAAAAAAGAAGCCTTGGTTTAGTTGGGTCAAGACTGAGACAACCTCTTGTGTTAGGACCAAAGATTAATTGTTTAGTCCAAGCCACAGTCCGGAGCAAACAGCATAAACGTAAAAGTGTCCTGAGAAAACACAATCCCAATTAAAGCCGCAAGCGGCGATAAAGGCCCTCGCCTCCCTTGAGACCGCGGGGACACATGCACTCGGAGGATTGCATTTCGTGCTTAAAGCGTAAACTTCACGGTAATGTCAAATAACCGGGCCTGTGCTACTGCTGGGGCCTGCTACAGCACCTTGTAATTTAGAGTTAAAGGTCTCCACAATCCCTGGTTTTCCTGGGAGCTGTCTGACCTTTGAAAATAATAGATTATGCTTGGGCTAAGGCGAGAAAACAAAAGTACTGGCTGGAGATTTGAGATGACTCAGGAATCGCTGCACCCCCCTGTTTAAAAAGGCAAAATGTAAATATTACTTGTCTAAAAGTACAAGGTTACAAGTTCCAAAGGATTCTGAGGAGTTTTCTAAGACTCTAGCCGTGGCTCTGGAGGGGCCTCCTCTAAATGAAGGATCCTGGCAATTGGGAAATGGCATTTATTTCCCAAAGAAATGGCTGCCTCTTCACAGACTCATTACGACCACAGCCACAAATGTATCAAAAAACATATTGATAACTTTTTTGGCACACGTGTCTAGATGATACTCGCTAAATTTGGAGCTGTTTAGATGAAAAGCCTTTAGCACAAGGGGTGCGATTTAGGTGGTCACGCATTCCACCCAACATAGTAGATTTCCTGTTGAGTTTATGGTATGGCTGTAATAAACTTTTCTGTTTGCCCTGAGGTGTCCTATGGATGTACCAAGTTTTGTATTTCTACATTGGAAAAATTTACTTTCATTTTCCATAGGCCCAATGTATTTTGACTTTTTTAGGGGTCGCCACTGAGTCATTTTTCGTATATTCTTTTCGGGGACTTCAAATACATAAATTTTTCGCTGGGCTTGAAGTCTGGGACCAATAAAAATGAATTTAAGTTGCACGTTTACTGAGTCAAATTGAGGATACATTTTGCAGAAAAATTAAAATAAAAAAATATATACCAAATTATAATAAAAAAAAATATAACTCGAGCAAAAAAGTCTAGAAAAACGCTTGTCTATTTTACATACATGTGTCTAGCTCATTTTGCCCAAGTTTGGTGTCTGTGGAATGAAGCAGCTATTTTCTGTGTTCTTTTAAAAAAGAGGTGTATTTTAAGTCGGTTCACATTTTCAATTCAAAATGGCCGCCTTCCCGTGTGTGATAGGGTGTGGTCCCCATTGGCGTTTTTGTTCATAAGCCCATACTGAATGTGTGTACCAAGTTTCATTTGCCTACGACAAACTAAAATTTTCACTTCCCATTGACTTTTTCCACATATTTGGGACGTTGCTGGCAACACATTTATAGATAGGGGGTGGTTGTCATTGGCTTTTATGCTCGTCATGACATAAGAGATGTGTGTACCAAATTTTATGTCTCTATGACAAACTAAATTCTTGGGTCCCATTATAAGTTTGTAGGGGGCGCTGGAGAGCCATTTCTAAAGATAACCCTTTTATTTACATATCTTTGTGTTCAGGTCATGAATGTGCACAAACGCCTTTTTGGGTCCAACTCGATCCGAGAAGGCGTTTGAGAGTCAAGAGACGTTTTATTTTCACAAAAATGGCCACCACGTTACAGGCTTGCCACACCCATACCCGATAAGATATCAAAAACATAGTCACAACTTTGGTTGGCACACGTGTCTAGATGATACTCACCAAATATGGGGCCATTTAGATTAAAACAGAAGGATTTGCATCTTTTTGCGCATGGGGTGCGATTTTAGTGGCCGCGCGTTTCACCCCACATGGCGGACTTCCTGTTGAGTTTAGGGTGTGGCTGTCATTGACTTTTCAGTTTGCCCTGAGGTGTCCTATGGATGTACCAAGTTTCATTTTTCTACGTTGGAAAAAGTTACTTTCACTTTCCATAGGCCCAATGTATTTTGACTTTTCTAGGGGTCGCCACTGAGTCATTTTTCGTTTTTTTTTTTTCGGGGACTTCAAATACATAAATTTTTCGCTGGGCTTGAAGTCTGGGACCAATAAAAATGACTTTTAGTTGTTGGTTTACTGGGTCAAATTGAGAATCATTTTGCAGAAAAATTATAATAAAAAATATATACCGAATTATAATAAAAAAAAATATAACTCGAGCAAAAAAGTCTAGAAAAACACTTGTCTATTTTACATACATGTGTTTAGCTCATTTTGCCCAAGTTTGGTGTCTGTGGAATGAAGCAGCTATTTTTTTGTTTTTAAAAGAGGTGTATTCTAAGTCGGACCAAATTTTCAATTCAAAATGGCCGCCTTCCCGTGTGTGATAGGTGTGGTCCCCATTGGCTTTTTGTTCATAAGCCCATGGTGGATGTGTGTACCAAGTTTCATTTGCCTACAACAAACTAAAAATTTCACTTCCCATTGACTTTTTTTACATTTTTGGGACGTTGCTATGGCAACACATTTATAGATAGGGGGTGGTTGTCATTGGCTTTTATGCTCGTCATGACATAAGAGATGTGTGTACCAAATTTTATGTCTCTATGACAAACTAAATTCTTGGGTCCCGTTATAAGTTTGTAGGGGGCGCTGGAGAGCCATTTCTGAAGATAACCCTTTTATTTACATATCTTTGTGTTCAGGTCATGAATGTGCACAAACGCCTTTTTGGGTCCAACTCGATCCGAGAAGGCGTTTGAGAGTTAAGAGACGTTTTATTTTCACAAAAATGGCCACCTCGTTACAGGCTTGCCACACCCATACCCGATAAGATATCAACAACAAAGTTACAACTTTGGTTGGCACACGTGTCTAGATGATACTCACCAAATTTGGGGCCATTTAGATTAAAACACAATGATTTGCATCTTTCTGCGCAAAGGGTGCGATTTTAGTGGCCGCGCGTTCCACCCCACATGGCGGACTTCCTGTTGAGTTTAGGGTGTGGCTGTCATTGACTTTTCAGTTTGCCCTGAGGTGTCCTATGGATGTACCAAGTTTCATTTTTCTGCGTTGAAAAAAACTTACTTTCACTTTACATAAGCCCAATGTATTTTGATTTTGTAGGGGTCGCCACTGAGTCATTTTTCGTTTTTTTTTTTCGGTGACTTCAAAAACATAACATTTTCGCCGAGCTTGAAGTCTGGGACCAATAAAAATGACTTTTTGTGCATGTTCACTGGGTCAAATTTAGGATCATTTGGTCACAATAAAGCTAAAAAAAAAAATAAAAAAAATCCGAGCAAAAACAATAGGCCCTCCCGGTCATCACCGGCTCGGGCCTAATTATTACACAATCAGTTGTTAGAAAAAAAACGACAATTAATGCTTATGTTTGATTCTTGAGGTGTCTTTGAATGGCAGCTTTGCTTTAAAGCCAGCTAGTTTTGCTCACTGTCTAATATTCAAATGGTGAATAAACTTACAAAACAATGGCGTTACCATTAGACATTCACCATTTTAGCTGAAACAGTCACATTTGCATTTTAATGTGCTACAATGTGAAAATAAATCTGACCAAATATCAATGAATATGAAGGCACATATACAGGTGCCTTTCCTGTCAAAAGAATCACTTGATTAATCATCAGCAGGTTTTTCTTTCAATTTGTCTAATTGTCTGTTTCCCACGGGACAGACACACCACTGGCATGTGCAGCATAAATTAACTCAAGTCTAGGGCGGGTCAGAGTTAACTCATAAGTCACTGATAAGACATGAAGCTAAACAACGAGAGCACATGCTTCCAACACACTTCTATTGAACGCTTAGTCTCACCATGTCACAAGTTTAGGACAGACGTGTCAAATACAAATTGATTTATTTAAATTTATGGTATGCATTCAAGGGATCTACCTTAAAGCCAAACTACATAGCCTTTTAAAATTAAAATATGGAGCCAGGAAATGATTGTGTGTAAATGTAATTGAAGTTTTAAGACAAGTTGCAGCCTCAGTTCTTGTCTTGGCAACACTTTGTGGCAAAATAGCAATATTCCACGATTCAACACCTGACACCCCTTCTTTCTATGCACTGCGAAGATCAACGGTAGCCCTGTAAGGACATTGTGTTATCAGTCAACAAACCCAGAAAAAAAAAAACACCCCATAATCCTAAGCAAGATTGTGTGTTCATATGTGCCTTCCTTGTTGGAGTGCTCACTTTGTTTGCTCTGTGTTTTAGAAACAGGAAGTAATAAAATGTCTATTGGGTTCATAGATTGTTTATTTAATGGATGTAATCCGCCATTGGTCCACTATTCACCGATATTGTCGTTATGACAGGGCAATAAAATGGCGGTTACATCCGGGCTTTTTGGCTTTTACTGCATAGTAAAACAATAGTTTTCAGATAGCATAAACAGACATATTAATCAAACCCCCAGGGCTGTCACGTAGTTAGCTCTAGAGACCGGATCTTTTGTACCAGGCTGTAAACATGATTTTTACACTTGTAACGTCGCCATTGGGTTTCTCCTTATATTTACGCTTTTGGAGCCTGCCCTCTGGTGGACGGTGGTATTTTGCTGTAATATTGCCGTTTGGCGGCGCCCTTACTCGAGGACCGTTTAAGAGGTTCCATGAGAGAGGCTTGATTGGGTTCTATGGAGATTTTGTGTTGGACTATATACAGTATACTACAATTTTTTTACTGACTTCAAGGTTTACACTATCCCACTATAAACAACAATCATCCTCGCAGGTGTGTTACAGCAGCAGATTGATCATTTATAAGAAATATGGTGTATGTGTTTTGAATAATGTAATCCAAAGCAGACACAGGGGTATATCAGGCTGAGTTTATTTAGAATCAGTGTCGGACAGTGAGGTGTTGTGTGAAGATGACGTTGAATGTGAGGTATCCCTCTGCCTTAACCTTCATCTATATTTCATGGAGTAATGGATTCACTGCACATAACATGGAGTTTACCATTGGGCAAAAATATAGTGAAATATTCATGGAAACCTCAGGCCTTTACAAGAAAGGCAAGGCCCTGTTAAAAATCTAAAACTAAAAAACCTATAGAGCTGAATACTGAACAGAGGATCAGAAATAAAAAAGGAAGCAGGAGCCGCCATACATTGAAGGTATCACATCGCAGACTATAAATGAGTTATGATCATTGTACTAAAAGGAATAACAACAGCTCTGCACCCTGCACAGCCTCACCCAACATGCTTCTCCAAACACCTAATTTCATGAACAACCAAGGCTCATTACAAACTGTATCTGTATATTTCCCTGCACAAGTCTCACATCATCCTCTCATTCTGGATTCTATTAAATATAAACACAAGGTAAATTGCAAACTTCAGCTGCTTTGAGACCACATGGAAGTGATGATGACTTCAAAGAGCAGCAGATAGAATAAATTATGGAAATAATGTGAAATGCCTGATGAAGACAGAAATATGTTTGGAAAAAAAATAAGCCATGTGTGCATTCTGAGTATTCACTCACTTGTTTGTTCTTTGACAAGCAGGAAATAAATTCATAGGGGTTTGCTTCAATATAACAGCCAGAGTAATGGGTTTCTAGAAATAACATTGCCACTGGGCTGTTTTCTGGAAAACATCCCGGTTTCACCTTCTGACTTTTGACCTCAGCAGGTTTTGTCTTCTAATTTGGCAAATTGAGTTTTTCCACACAGGACAGACACAGTGGCATGTGCAACGCCAATGAACCGGAGTCTAGGTCGGGTCAGAGTTAACACATAAGTCACTGAAAAGACATGAGGCTAAACACCGAGAGCACATGCTTCAACACACTTAGTCTCGCCATGTCACAACTTAAGACAGAAGTGTCAAATACAAATTGATTAAGGAATGCATTCAAGAGATCTACCTTAAAGCCACACTACATAGCTTTTTACAATAAAATATGCAGTGTACAAATCATTAAATAATAGCCTCAAATATATATTTTGATGGTTTATTTACATGAAACAGATCAGTCCCGGTCTGTGCCAAGCCTGGGAAATTCTCACACTAACACCTACATTTAGTTGTTTTTGTGCAATAACTTCTTTTCTTTTTTTTTAACCATTATTATTACATTTGTATAGGTTGTATATATCAATTGGCAACTCTAAAGTGTCCCTAGTGAATAAATGTGATCGTGAATGTTGGGGGCCCAAAGTAAACGTTTTCGGAGGTGAGCTAAATTTTTGAGCTTGATACATTCCCAAGGCCTTCGTGTTCATTTGAAGTAGTTTTGTAATACAACCTTTAAAGTCCTACACATCATAGATGGAAGTCAAATGTTACTGCAAAAAATAAAAGTGTTTTTATTCGTAATATATGAGGTCTGAAGACCCATTTGTATTATTTTGTGTCAGATATAAAGAAACAGAGAATCCTTCCCAATGTTAAAGCTTAGTCCCAATGTGTGCAATGTAAGAGAATGTTTTGTTGCAAAGCACCTTAGCAATTTAGTTCTGTGTGGTCAGACAAAAATGGGGACCCTGTTATATGATATGATACATTTTCAAAGCCCTACCAGAATCACTATTTACTGTATAACTCAATGCACAATTTCCTTCTAAGTGTGACTAACAATAAAATAATTTTTACATCTGTGCTTGGTAATCACAAAAAAGAAATACACAATAACATTGTGTCAACCCAGCAACATAAAAATAGTAATGTTTTTATGCTTGTTTCAGGTACGAGACACTCATTATATATATATAGGTTTACCTGAAAGAGTATTATTATTATTACCTCAGAAAAAGTACTCTTTTCCGGAGTTTTTCTCACTCTATTCATGTTCTCTGACAGAATGATTACAGCAGAAGCCTAATAGCTGCAACATATCGCACACCAGAAAGCCAGGCCGAGTCTTTCTGGGACTAGTCAAACCAGATATTAAAATCTCATGCAGACATACGGGATGTACTGTGAAAAGCCCGAGCCACATGTAAAGGATAAAAAGAAAATGGTTCTTTGTGCCGAGGTGACTTTATCGGTTTGTCAGTAGAATTAAACATGCTGTACCTGATATTTTTTTCTTCTAGAGAAAAAGGTTTTAACCACAAATAGTGTGTTGTAAAAGCAATCATTTGTGAAAAAAACAGGCTTTATGATGCCATCTACCGTTTCTTATAAGGGATTTTCAAAGATGAGAGCCTGTGACATTGGCCAATCATTGCTTGCAAAACCACATGCTTGAACAAGGAGCCCATTCGTTGACACCAGCTTGTCACATGACGTTCCAGGAAGTTTAAGAGCTGCCGATAAAGTGTCTTTTCAAAACTGAGAATGTCTTTTAACACAACGAAACAAATCAAAAAAGATAAATCCGTAAAGATAAAACGCTGATAAATACCGTCAATTCAATCAGATAATGTTTTTAACGAGGCGGACATATTTGCCGTTGTGCCACAAAGTTGCCGCTAAACTCTAAACTTAAGTTTGGTTTAATGTATTTGAATTTTTTGGAGGAATTGGTCCAGTTTTATTTTTTGACAAAAGAGAAGCAGAAGTCCCTAGGCTGCTTTTGAGGGCGAGTGGAAAAAGAATAATTAAGAAATAAATAAAGAATGTAACACAATGTCTAGGCAGAAAACCTTTAGTTCCTGAGAAAAATAACTTGTATTTACTTAGTAGCAGGTTTCCATTGTACATTTGCAGCAGTAAAACAAATAACAAAGGCTGTGCAGAGGTTAACACTGAAGAGTTTATTTCAACTCTGGTGGAATGTGATGAGCTTGAGCGCAGCATTACTTCCCACGAACATCTGCTCGGCTTTGTCGAGCTTAAAAAGGCACGTTCAGCACTTGGCGTAGATTCTCATCCAACTTTAAGGCGGAAAGTGGCACCCACACCCACACATGGAAACGTCTTCACACAAAGCACAAGGCAACTTATCAGTCTTTTAAACTAAGAGCTGTTGATCCATGTGCCATGTGATTATTTTTGGCCACCAGCAGTGTCAGGGAGCCACTGATATATTCTCCAGATAACCTCCTCACCTTTTCTGACCTACCACAGCGCTTCTGCAAAACAAAGACTTCACACATACGTATATCAGCACAACTGCATTATTTGTCTTTTTTTCTCAACTTATTACATGTCTAAAAAAGTATTAGGTGCAGAGTTTATAAAAAGCCACACAGGGGATACATACTGAGCTGCAAGACTGAAAACGAGCCCACACCTTTATGATGGTGATGGCGCATGTGGTGCCAATCTTCACCTTGGTTCACCTAGCGCTAACACTACTCCGTGATTAATCCACCAGTGATTTTTTTTCCCCCCACAGCACACATATCAGTGTCTGAGTAAGTGTGCTTCCAGAGCTTGTGTGGTCCAAAAATCAGTATGAAGACACAACTAGGCATCGGTTTGTGGAGCAGTAACATAACCTTCCGTGCAGTAACCGTTAGACGCACCATCTGTTGTAGGGAGAGAGTCACAGTCTGCGTCGATGCCCGCCACACAGTCTGGCACCGTTTGAGCTCTATTTGGCACAGTGCTTAGCTGAGAAACATCTCTATAAGGGCCACATGCACACAGAATGTCAATGTATGTTCATTTTCTTGATTTTCAAATGAGTAATTACTCCAAATGCAAAGTACTTACAACATAAAATAGCTAAATATCATATCATTAAACTGTACAACTTATTGATACTGTAAATTTATAGAAATGGGCATTATAAAGGTCTATTAAGTGAAATGATGTTATATACAGTTAAACCAAATGGATCACATTAGTCAAAACTATGTTAAATTGTGTAAAAATAACACATTTACACATAAAAAATACACATTTACAACTCAATAGGACCAGTGGGAAATGCCAAAAGCCGACAAACTGAGCATTGTGGGAAAAGAAGCACATTTACAATATGCATGACAAGAAAACATGTTCACCTAATGATCATAATATATTACACTCCCGTTGCCTTAAACTGACACTAGAGCTCTGGTGATGTGGACCTGCACCAAGACAGCAGATTCTACTTTTCCTGGAGGTTGGGAGCGCATCAAATACTGTAGATACCCTGATGCTAGGTCACCACTTTAGTTTCACTGTGCTACTTTTGGAACTGACCACTGAGTTGCAAGTTTGAACCTCTAAGTCAGTCATCATCTCACTTTCCACTTGTATCATCTCAAAAAGGGGAAAAATAGCTCCCATAGTGGCTAAAGATGTGACATACATGGGATAAAAAAGGCCATTAAGACTGTATTATAATGGTAACAGAACGAAAGTGCTGCTGGGAGAAGTGAGTTGTGATTAATTTTGAAATGCCAGCCCACTTAATGCATGGTTTTCCTGTTTCTAACATCCACAATAAAAGAACAGCATGTTCATTCGACTAATATATCACATTAACTGACATTTGCTACTCTCACAAGATAACTATTTACCATCTGACACCAACCATAATGATTATAATGTGGTTGAAAAACATTAATACTAGTTCAGCACTGAGTGACATAAACAGACTTATGGTCGAATGTTTCTAGAAATAAAAAAGAACCACAGATGTTCAAGGGCAACACAATGCCACTTCTAATGTTAAGAACGTCTTACAAGTTGTTTGAAGCGCGCCCCGTGTTGACTGACTGATCTCTTGGGAACAGAAAGGCAGAGAGTGAGAGGAAGTGTCCTGGAGGTCGACTCAGAACAACCACTGCTTTGTTCCAATCCAGTGTAGAGCTGACGTCACCACGCTTGGAGCATACCCACATGTTTCTCCGTTTCACTCTACCGCGGACGCTGGAGGTGTAGACTGAAGTCCGGCAACACATGTCAGCAACACATGTCAGCAGTCTGAGCCGCGGTGTCCACATCTTCTCAACAGTTTCTCTGCACATTATTCATAAGCTAGTGGTTCTGTCCCTGCTAACAAATACAGTATGTACACAGAAATGAGAAAGAAATCAATACAGGGATTTATGTCCTCTGCAGTCGGCATGTCAGGTGATTGATTGGCAGTCACTGTGTAACAAAATACTTGGGCCGACATGACTAAAATTAAGGCTTTCTGTGTTCAAGTTCAAAGTTCAAAGTTCTTTAATTGTCTCCCATAGGAGAAATTTGTCTTGGACAAAAAGGCAGTACTGTAGCACAACATAAAACACTGTGTATATTACTGCAGTGTTATATTCAGAACAAGAAATGTTTGGCAAAACTGTGAAAGCTGTTTGCTCTTTTGCAGAAACAAATGATTGGCAGCTAAAGGTGTTTCCTAAAAAAGGATAGAGTTTTGATTTCTTAAATGAAGCTAAAAGCAAAACAGAAAAGCAATTAGGATGACAAACAAATGCAGTTAGAATTGTAATTTGGGCTATAGTTGAACCAACCAGATTAAAGCTGGGGTAGGCAGTATATTGAGACATTATTAATCAAACTTTTCTGACTATTTAGCTCAACATAATAATGTAACTTTTTACAACCTTTGGTGGATGACTTCACTGCATCCCCTCTTGATTTTGTCCATTGCAGCTTTTCATTTACCGGACAGTTAGAACTGCTCCACAATATTATCAGGGATCGCTCTGATTGAAAATGTTTGCAAAAGGTCAGGTACTTTAAATGAATACCTGGTCAATGATTGTCTTTATCAACCGCAGTTTTACCAATCAGAGTCAGTTTATGTTCCTAATGGTAAAACGGTCGCAACAACCTCAAAATACACTACCAGACCTGTCAGAAGTGCCACCTCATTGGTCCCAACAAAGACCAGGGTTCGGACCGCGAATACTTTGCTTGGCTACGTCAATATTGATTTTCCTGAGTTTGTGAACTCACAAATCTAGCAAGAATCGAGCCAATGCGCAAGGTTAGTTCCCAATGCACTATAAACAATTTCACAAAAAAAATATATATATACGGAAATATAAGCAATTTTCTCAAGGCCAGTTCATAACCTAGTCATAAACCTAGTGTGTCTCTATAAATGTCACTGTTATAATCGTCTTATTTCTTTTGTTTACTTCAGGAAATCCTTCAAAGGCTACCAGCTCAGTCTTTTGTTTGAATTAGTGACATTAAAATAATCAAAAATAAAAACATTGTGATGAGTTTAAAGCAAGCCATGCTCTGTGTTTTATTTCAGTGTTATATGTAAATTCTCAAATTTGTCTTCAGCAGTGCAGATTGAGAATGTCATATATAGAAGGTGAAGCAACTGGCTTTTACCAAGAGTATATAGAAGCGCTAAAGCATCCCAGGACAAAACAAAAAATAGGTATCCATCAAATGAAAATGTCCACTTTGTAGCACACCGAGAAACTGGGCCAAACTGCTTCGGTTAATCATGCAGAAGTTGGAAGTCTGTGTTTGGCAGAATAAGTAAAGCAGCTAAACGGGTCCAACAAATATTTGCAAAGCGGCTCTTCATCATCCATTTCTGGCGCTTTGACACAGCAATGATTATGGGTACAATGACTAATCCCTCATTAATGTCGTGTCCACACTGCTGCAGCTCGCTAAAAAAGGAAATCAATGTAGCCTTTGCCTGAAGCGAGAGCTGAAAGCTGTCTGTCTCTGGTGTGTAAACAAGGCCTGGTTTGCATATTGAAAGATTGTTAACGAAGTAAGAGGGACCTACTGACAATGTAATATTCTTCATGAGGTGAGATTGTGCTTTGGAGACATATCTGTGCCACTTTGAAATCAGTGGGTGATTCAGCTCGCGTTAGTTCCATGTTAGTTAATTTTAGGGTAACAAAGACAAAGCCCTCTGCACCACGCATCCTTTGGGACTGAGCCAAAGACTTGGCGCTTAAAGTGGTTAGGAAAAAAATAAACATCTTCCCTCTAATTCTCACTAGAATGTCAAAGAGTCCTTTTCATTCTTGCTGAATTTAATGTTGATTTGAATTACAAATGCCGATGCACATTGCAAATATGTACTTTAGAAAAAGATCCCCCAGGCTCTTTAAAGATTCAGAAAGCATTTTAGGAGCCTATCTCCCCATGTTTAAGTACTCAAGTCCCAAAAGACATAGCAATATATTGTTCCAAAGATCCTCCCAGCAAGCTTGTTAGGAAATTAAAATTATGGTCATCCAGGCGTAAAGACATTTTACAGTTCCAATTTAGGCTCTTAGCAAAAAAAAAAAGTACAAGTACAAACTTTAAGCAAGTATAGAACTAAACACTATGAATTGATTTAAGTGCAGTAAAATGTCAGTTAAGATAACTGTAGCAGCAGCAGCAGCAGCAGAGATGGCTCTTTAGTTTTTCTTTGCTACACAACTGGATCATCCTTTTGGACCCATGAGTTGCGCACACACACATTTACAGTAAATCATATGCTGTTCCAACATGGTGACCCTTTGTTATCTACTCCTCACCAGCTTTGTTTGTACGCATCGTGTGGAAACTCCATTTGCTGCTGTCGCGTTGGAGACGGACTAAAGGGCCAAGTCAACAAACTTCAAATGCTCATCGGCTCTGCTGCCGCACTCTTGAATGTGAGCAGCTTCTGAACTATAAAATAAATAGAAAGTTATATTCACACCACTAGAAAAATCAATACGTATCAGTTTCAAATGAGTGAACAGGACTGAAATCACTGGTGCAATGCATCCCTGGCAGACAGCAGTGACAAGAGTGGGCCCTCCTCTCGACGGGGAATAGTGTTTTATATTTGTACAAAGCAACATTCAAACAGTGGCAGCCTCAGCAATCTGTTTTTTTTAATCTGGCACACATGGGCTCTGTCTTTCCTCTCTTCATTTTACAAAATAAGATCCTTAATATTTGACCAGCTCCCTGAAGTAAATATGTCAAGAAATGTTGAACGATCAAGTTAATAAGTTAAGTTTAGAAACATTCATTGGGATCCCACTGAATGGGCCTTAGCCAAAACCCTAGATCACAAAATTGTGTAAACTGTTATTCACTTCCATTACTAATACACACATACTACAAACAAAGAATATCTTGATCAACCACTACACAGGCAGCAGCGTTCTCAGAATAACTTTTGCGACACATTCAACTTAAGTCGTCACCTTGCTTGTCACCCTACTCATTACTGGTTCGACACAGTATGGAACCTGAATAAAGTGTTAGACCTTGGGATGATTCTCACATGGAGAAGTAATCCTCATTAATCATTATATACTGTATAAATTTATATAAAGCACTTAATTTATTGTTTATTTGTTCTAATCCTGACAAATCCCTATTGTACCTCACAGTGGATTAATGATGGATATACCAAGGCTGTAATCATATAAGCCTCTGACAGTGATGCTTTATGACAATGTTTGATTCAGAAATATATTAACTTACCAAGTTTTTCTTTAAGTAATAGTAATGATGGGATGGTTGAATATGTATGTTGAATGTATATTGAGCACTATTCTAAATAAAACAAGTTTTAACTAATTACTGTGCACTTTGTCCAAATGGTATTACCATGACCTTGTTCGAAATCTTGTGTCACTTTCCCAGAATCCCTGAGACATTTCCTGTCCTCCGCTGCTCACCCCCTCCCCCCCATCCACCGCTCTGAGCATCTCTCTCCAGCATCGGACCTCTCTCCACTCTCTCCTCAGCTCCACGCGAGGCGCACGCACGACAACTTTCCCTTCACATTATTTTCGTTTTTTCTCCGCGCCAGGCTCTGAGACTGGATTTTCAGAAGAAAGAGAGAAAAGGAGACACGGCGGGATTTTATTCACAGATTGGTCAACTCGCGCCGACACTAATCTCCACATGTATTGCAGGATATCGCAGCGACGTCAAAACGCACAGCTGCTCTAGTTCCGCCGCGTAAAGTGAATCATCTGCGCACCGAGACATGGATCTGTGGGGAGTTTATCTGTTCCTTCTGACAAGTTGGGGTAAGTGATCTGCCTCGGGGAAAAATCTATTTAGGAAACAGAGCAATTTGCGTTTGCTGTGAAATGATTTTATCCACACGGCTGGTCTGCTGTCAGAAGAGTTATCTCCATTACGCATAATTCTTAAAATCAAAAATCTTTGCCACTTTTTGATTTTTGAAGTGAAAGTTCTTGTGCATTGGGGTTTTGTACTCATGTGATACGCGCGCGTTACATGTTCGCGTGCGTCTGCTATACAGCCAGTGGATACGATGTTTGTCCTGTGATATATTTCTTTGACTAAATTCCTAATACAAAGTATTGGCAGTGTCTTAAAACAATTTCATTACGACTGTTGTACAATTCCAGACCTGTTTATTGTGTTGTTGTTTTAAATTGCTGTAATAGTGGCCTCCCTGAGCGCTCCGTGCGTCAGTGCTGCGTGTCACTGAGCTGCTCCCGGTCATTAGGTAAAGTAAGGATATAGAATTTTTGGTTTAATTTTTTTGGAGCACCTCTCCTTGTGCTGAGAAGGGGGTGGTGGTTGGTTGTCCCACTAAACGTGTGTGCATCTGTGGTGATGCCCCCACACTGATGTCCATGGAGCACATTGTAACTGGCTTAACCAAAGCGGAAATATGTATTCAGTCTTAGCTCTGTATTCATTATTAATGCTCTCCTCTAGTGGCTTCCTTTAGAGAATGAAAGTGGTTGCCAGTAAGGAATGCTGAATAGAAAAATAGTTTTGGCTTTTGAATCCTGGCCTGTCCGTTTCAGGTGGTTTCAGTGAACAAAATGAGCAATGTGTTTCTCAAACAGCTCATTTCTGTTCCTCTGCAAACCAACCAGAACATTTAACAAAATGATAAAGATTGTTCTAAGGCTTTAAGGATTGTTCTGTTTTCTGTGAGATGCAGGGGACGATTATAGTCTTTTAGCTGCAGCCATCTGCTCTTATCAATTAACCCAGACAAATCAGTGAAAGGCCATAAACTACGGGCCTGCCTTAAAGACTCAAACCATTTATAAAGCAGTCTGGTGTGTTTGTGAGGCTTGAACCAAGAATAAAGTGAGTTCACACAGAAACCAGGTCCTCACAGTGTTCTACCTGCAAGAACTCAACAGGACACAAAAGGATAATTAACACCTATCTAACACTGATGATTTGAATAAAACAATAAATAGAATTAATTTTGTGTGTTAGTTTAGTGTTTACTGTATTGACCAATCCCAATCTACATCAAGGGCACGTGAAAGAGTGGTTAGCACGCCTGCCTCTCAGCAAGAAGGTTGTGAGTTCAAGACCCGGCTGACTCCAGTCTTTTTGCGAGGAGTCTGCATGTCCTGCACTCCGGCTTCCTCCCGCCGTCCAAAGACTCTACTAGACTCCAAGTGTCCCAAATAAATGTGAGAGCGTCTGTCTCTAAATGTTAGCCCTGCGACTCACTGGCTATTGTCCAGGGAGTACCCCGCCTAAGGCCCAAAGCTGCTGGGATAACGGGGGTCGCAGGTGACTGGTGTATAACTATTTTTTTTTTGATGCCATAGAGCGAGGCAACTTAACACTTTAAGACAATGAGAATATAACTTAAAAAGAAGAAAAGTTTTAAGGCCTTTAACACCGTGTTGCTCTTGTTTCTCAGCCACAGTTACTGTTCAAGTGGAGTAGCCCTGGCTCTATGATTAAGCCAGACATTATGTTTTGATTCAGTGCCTTTTGACATTGTGGGATATGACCTGTGTCTTTAATGCAGACAGATAAGTACTGCCAAGCATGCTATTACCTACATATATTGGCCGGCCTCTTAAAGGGAATCTTTCATGAATCTCATTTGAAGAAGGTTGCACACACGGCCCTTTACGTACTCAGGCGTTCTTCACATGGGACAGCTGGGTCCCAGTAGAGCACTGACGGTGATATTGTGAGTTTGATCATACGTAGTGCCACAGTTCAGTGAAGATTCAACACACACATTAATGTCATGTCCTGTTTCCCTACTCCCTTCATGAGCTATTAGAGATGACTTATGAATATTTGCTGATGAACATGTCATGTACTTCTGATTTATGCACTGCTCAGTTTGAGTTGTTTTGTCACTTCATAAAACGTCATGTGAAAATAACTCCCTGCAGCCATTTTCATGCATTTTAATGAATCAGAGGGATTTTTAGATTGGAAACCATCCCAGTGCTTCAAACTAAATGCAGTTATAGTTAAGCTGTATGACTGACAATTCTCTTTGACATCTGCTGTATTTCGGTGTGACAGTACACATACTATACACATATATTTAATCACTTTTAAATGAATTACTTAATTAGTTTACTTTTGGCACAACACTTACACAGAGGATAGACAGAATTGAAGTGCTTTTACATTTTAGCATATTGGCCAGTGTACCTTTGTGCCTGGATACTGTAAATGGAGAGGGTTGTGTCAGGAAGGGCATCTGGTGTAAAAAAAAAAGAAAATGACACCCCTGTGGAATAGGAAATTCTATTGTGTGACAATACAATTAGTTTTTCATAAAAATCCTTCATAATATATATCTAAAATACACATTTAAAGGTGGGTGTGTAGTTTGGGGTCTTTTGGCGACATCTAAAGGAGAAAGTGTATGTAGAGCATGTGAACAGCTATGGTGCCCTCTAGGAACATCCCGAGCAAATAAAAATTGAAACATAAAACCCCAATGCAAGAGAAAAAAAAAACTTGAACGCACTTAAACTAATAACAGTCCCCAGTTTGTCTTCTCTGAGCAGTTGACAGGAAGTAAGGAAACTTCCACTGGGTTTTGGGGAGCCTTTAATGTCCCTTATTTGAAGAAAGACAAATGCAAAGAGTGTTATTTTTTTTATAATTATACACTATTGCACTAAAACAGCAATTGACAGATTTCTTTTGTTCAGTTGTAGACAAAACCATGATACTAATGTTTTGTCCTTGCATTTTAGCTACGTTGTTATTGTGTTAAGTGCACTGGAAATGCATTGTCTATATTTTTTCTTAGAAAGGGACATAAACCAAGCTCATTGAATTAAAAATAAACTTGCTTATAATCCTGAGGAAAATAAAGCAGCCGTTAAAGATTTATTAACAGTAGAACAGCTGGGTGACATCACATTGTGTTAAAGACGAACTGCAGGATTTTCACCTTAACACAACAGCTTTGGAATCATTGTGATGGCTTAATGACTTATTTTGTGGTGGATGGGGTCTGTCCAAACCCCTTCTAGCGCCTCTTGCGAAAAAAAAAAACAGCCAGGCAAAAATCGTCCGGAGACGAGCCGGCAACCCACTGTCATTTGGAGTTAAGAAGTCTCGCAGGAGTCTCGGGTCTCAGGAGAAACAAATTGCTTAACAACATTACACATATAAACACTCGCCCCAGTCAGTCTCAGACATTCATCATGGCAGAGTCGAAAAAGAAGCAAAAAAAAAGCCCAAAAAGTAAAGTAACTTGTTTTAATGGCGCCTTTATTCTTGCACTATCTGACTGATAGACAGGAGAGGCCTCAATGGAACTCATGTACTGTGCGTAGTGTACTTGAAACTCTACTCTACATTAAGACGGATATGAGTTTTCCATTTCCTATCAACAGATTTGAGGAACCAACTGATGATAGAGCTGTGGGTTAAAAGCTTTGAGACACAATGGCTGTTCACTAGTGTTTCCTGGGGGGCCGCTCTGTTCTCTATTCACTGTCAGAGCTTTGAATAAACTCTGTATTTAATTATTGAGCTATCCGGACTGGGCACATTGCAATTCTTTAGATGTCAGCTGGCCTGATGGCTGTGACCTTTAAACAGGTACCACTCTCTTATAATCATCGGCCTTTAATATTAAAATGGGATAACTTTTAAACGTTCATAAATATTGGATCAAAGGAGAGTTAAATTATCAGGGAGAGGTGCCATTGTCAGGTTCTTGCAGGCAGACAAAGACGTGCCATTGATTAGCCCTGATGAATGTGGGCGAAAAATAAATGAGTAGCACTTTAATGCCTTAATCCATTACTGTAGTCAAGAGCCTGTGGTTATTTTACTGTTAAAACATCACTCATGGTGTTTACGCTCAGAGATTTATGTGATTAAGGATGTTTAGTCAGAGAAGAATGACCAACATTAAGTAATGAGGAAAGACGTCCGTAATGTAGCTGGTAAAGAGGCTTAGCTGATTAGGCCGAACATTAAACAGGACTCATTTGGGATTACACCCACCTGAAAAAGCAAAAGTTACCGCTTGGTACATTTTAATTACTCTAATTTTGCACCACTATTCTTCATCTGCTAATGCTTCTACCATTGACATTTCTAGTGACGTTACAGTTGTCTCTCCACTCTAGATAAAATATTATATCCTCTAGTTAGAAAAATGGGTTTAGTGTTTGTGCACTTGGCAGCAAAAAATGTGATTGATCTTGGCCAAGGAGGCGCACTGTGGTTAAAGTTGGAGGGACGCTCTCGGTCATGGTTAGATGCTTTGTTCAGTTTTTTTTTTTTTCTCAGAAAGACTTGATGCCTGGTGGTTGTAAATCAATATCTCCGACAGAACATTTTGTTGTTTCTAAATGTTTTTGGCAAACTGCTGAGCAAACGATTTAACTCCAGGAGATTATGAATGAGATGGGGGACATTTGTGGAAGATGGCGTATGTCTAAGGCATTATACAAATCATCTCAGAAATGAAATGAAAACCTTTCCACACATTTACATTCCACATATATGTAGGCTTTGTAACGGCTTGCATCTGTGTACATAAATCCACAGAGACTAATTCTTTCTAGAATGGCATAGTCTCATAGCCTCAATATTTAAATGCTACTGAGGCAGCTCTGGTGTCAAGACAAAGTGGTAGATGTTCTGTGCATATTCTTTCAGCCAAGGGTTTTCAGAAATATACCTTGAACCTTTTTTGTATTGTATTTAGGATTTTATGCACGCAGTTGAACCGTTTCCCCATGGCCAAGTCCCCAGTGAAACAGATTTACATCCCTCTAATGTAATAAATAGCTGAAGCACATACACCATAAAGTGGCTCAAATGAAACATCTGGCACAGACACACAGAAGCAGATAATCTTATTTGAACACACTGTGTCTGCTTTCAACTCACCTCCTTTCTTTAGCCTGTCACAATATTAGCCTTCATTCTGATCTTCCGTTACAATGTGGGAGCTCAGCCGATTCAGCGCTCAGTGGGAGTGTATGCCCTTTACGGCAAAAGTTAGACAGTTTGATGGTGAGAAGCGATAGTTTTAATGTCACTTTGGTGAAAGGAAACAGCAGTAGCGGTCATCCTGACTCATGTGACAGTGATATATGCCCACAGTGAGTTTTCGTTAATCTTCATATAAAAGGTTTTATGAAGTTGAACAGCAGGTTCAGAGATAAGTGATGAGAAATAATAGGGATTAAATAAGCAGAGCTCCACTTCCTAATTCTAAAAATGTGTCTTTCTTGCTTTTGGATCTGTAAGTAAACTGTAAGGTTTGAGACACAGAGGGCTAACACAAGCTCATTAACTCTAAAGTTAGTTTATACCGAGAGAGCACAGCCTAGAGGGCTGTTGCTGTTGAACAAACAGTTCTGAGTTGATAAAAAAAAAAACAAATCCAGAATGTTGCAAAATGCTGGTTATCAACTTTCTTTCTCAACTCAGGTTTAAACCCTTAACCAACTGGGTGTGTCTGTACGGAACAACCAATAGTATTTAACCAGGAGGGAAAAGGGGGCGAGGCCATTTCTGCTGAGAAACAGGAAGCTACATGGTCGCAGCCAAAAACAGGAGGAGAAAAAGCTGGTTGTATAAATGTATAACTTTTGAGAAGGTCATTTTAATTTGGTCAAACTGAGGATAGAGCAACTGCAAAATTCATGGCCTCGACATACTTCATGATAGTTCACAGTACATTAGTGAACATTAGTGAACTAGTACATTTACCACTGTAGAAGAAGTGCAGAATACAGAAATAGAATAGTATTATAATCAATGTCCTCTACACTGTTTTTGTGTATAGTTTAATAAAGTATATTAGCTGAACCAAAAGAAAAAGAATGGTGAGCCCATAAACAAAAGGTTCAGTTCCTGCAGCGTCAGATCCATGTGACATTACTCACATCTGATTGGTCCACTTGGGTTTTGTGGACTCTAAACCAGAAAAGCTGTGTAGAGTAAGTTACCATGGCGATGAAACCCGCTCAAAACCAAACCACCTTCTGGATCCAGAGTTTGCTCAAACTAAACCTGAACTTACCAGGATCAAAATCTAAACCCGCTTCAAGCAACAGGCCTCTGGTGTCACACCGTTCAACTATGGGACTGGAAAGATTTCAACAGACATACTTTAAGAGAAAGGGAGAAGTAGTCCAACATAGAGAAGTAAAGCGAGACACCCCCTGGACAACCTGGGGTAAACTAATAAAAGGAGGAACAAGGGATAAAGGAGGTGGATTGTGCTGAAACAGTAATACTTACAAAAGTGTGGATTAGGAAGAAGCTGCAGATGAATTAAATACTTATATTTTGGTTTGTATGAAGCATGAAAAGACAAAAATAGACCAATAAGCAAACAGTGGCTGATGGTTCTGGGGTAAAAAAAAAAAAATGTTTACAATTTATGCTGTACAATCTTAATTTAATACAGTTCTCATTAACCCACTATTTAGTTTAATGTGACTAAAGATGCTCATTTCATAGACAGGCAGATATGTCTGTGGTAATGTGATACTAAGGTGCTTCATATTGATCTTAACGCCACTGTATTAAATAAAATGTAAAATCATAAACGCAGGTGTGTACAGAATAGTGTGTATCTAAAACATGAACCAGAGAGCAGTTATTCATCTAAAAACAGAACATCTGACACGGTTAGTTTGTATTTGATCACTGCACCTGTGCTGAGTGGGGAAAGGAACTTTGACAATATCTTTTAAATACATAACACTGCGAGGAAAAATGTCATTCTTGGAATCAACTAATCACATTCAAGCCCAGGTTAATGAGTTGTCATTTCCACCCGCTGTCAGCTGATTGGTCTAATGAGCCGCTTCTCTGAGGTGATCACGACACAAGCGCTGTGAGAACGCTCGTATTAAAATGTCCCGTTTCTGACAGACTCATCACAGCGGAAATGAGTGTACCACAGAACACTCCAATACCCCTCTGCTGCACAATGATGAAACTTTGACTCATAATTAATAGTCTCCTTGTTTAGACAGCAATAGATGAACCAGTCACTACCAAAAGTAAATTGCGGATCTTTCAGTACAAGAAGCCTTAATTACTGCAATGATTAAAGCAGTAAACCGTGAATAAAGTGTTTTTTTATGATTTATTGTTTGCATTGCATTATTTTCCATCAAAAGAAGTTTAAAAAGTTGTGTCAAAAAACATGAAGCAAGACAAAAGATGACTGTTTGTATGTGATGTCAGTTTGTTCTCTGTGGTTTAATAAAAACCAGAATAAATGTGCTCCCAAAATGAACTACCTTAATGTCTCATGTAAACGGTATTCTTTAATATTACTTAATTAAAACTCAGTCCTCAAACTTTACTGTATTTAATTACTGTCTCATTGTTTGTTTACATGCACTGGCAAGTAAATTACACCGCAGTTCGTCCCGTAAATGGAATAGTTCCTTATCAGCGTGTCCAGACCAGAGCATGTACCAGCTGAGCTTCGACACACAACAGTTTGTCACTGGAATTAATTCTGCGTCTCTTTATGCCCAGGAGCTCTTCAAGTTAATCAAATCAACCCAATCAGTTTGCGTTCCTCTTCGTGGGGGTGACTGGACAGGCTTGTTTGTACAAAATAAATCCAATTATTTTTGCGACGGAGAAATATGAAATACAGGAAATGGCGGAGTAGGAAGAAGATTGCAATCTGAGGACCCTTGTGTGGCGTCACTAGAGTCTGTTGTTAAGTTACACAGGAGGGGTTACCTGATATGACTCCTGTACGAGTCTCATTTTGGCTTGACGTGCAATTTATAAATGTCCTGTACTGCTCACTTAAAATAAAACTAGTTTGGTATTTCTGCATCCTGTTAGATTTCCCAAAAATATGTGGGAGGCCATAGATAATAGTTAATGATAGGACTGCAATGTCCCCTCTATAAACTACCATGTGCAGGTAAAGTCTGTTAAATTTACTTTGCAGTGATTGTTAGATTTGGAAAAAGGCCATGTTTCAGAATGTCATGAAGAATTATTGCGTGTAGCTCACATAAACAGTAATGTTGCTGTGCTGTGGCTGAACCTAAAGTATAAGGGGAATATTTAGGGTCTTTTTATCTACAGAGACAGAACACAGTCATGTCCATGCATGGGTTTGAAAGTGTGTCTTTAAAGTAATCTTGGGTTTTGTACTTTGTAGGTGGGTTAACATTTAGGTCACCCCATTTATTATAGTATATTCTACAAATGCTTCCAAACTGAAATAATAAAATGGTCAAATATGAAATGCAATTCTATTCAAACAATTAAAATCACTATAGCCATGCTACTGTGGGCTTTCTCTGGACACTCTGACTTCCTTCCACAGTCCAGAAGAATTGGTGAGTATAAATTGTCCTTAGTGTGACTGGTTGTCTGTGATTAACTGACAATTATCCTCATGCCTAAAGCAGATGGGATAGGCAGTTTATGGAAGAGTTGCCCTGGGCCTTACTGTTCCTCTGTGGCTCTACAATCTGCATTAGACCAATAGACTTCAAAACCTGCTTAAACCACTGCATCGACATAGGACATAGGGCATCTAAAAGAATTAAGCACAAGATTATACAGGTTCAGTCCATTCAGAAAAGCTGAAAAGTTCTGTAAGAAATATTTGTAGTTTGTCTTTTTAAAAAGAAAATTATAGAAATGATAGAAATGATAGAATATTAAAATTATAGTTTAATAATATTTTTCCATTTGTCTAGGATATTGTGAGAAGGTCTTTTAACACAGGAAGTGGTGCTATGAAGTATTAAAAATCTGTTTTATTTTTCTCGGACTATTTAACAGTTAATACTATTATGCACACCAAAAATGCTCCAGAGGTGTTTTGTCAAATCGTATTTAACCGTGCAGCCTTGTAATGTGAAGATGATAGAGGATGGACTCTGTGTCGCCGCTTTCTCCAGTGTTCCAGAAAAGGAAATGCTGCATTACAAAAGCAGCAGACAGGAACGGGCTGGAGGGCAACAGTCTGAGATCGAGCGGCGCAGGATTTACAGCATCTGCTGGATGCAGAAGACGATGCCACCTTCCGTTCAACTAGGGCTGATTAATTATCTTCGACAGTGGGATGATGCGGCCAACAACCAGCAAATGGTGCACACGGGGGATTCAGACACAGAGACGTTAACTAAAAGAGAATACACTGAATATTTGCAATATGGTATCTTCACATTGAGCCTCAGAGCTAAATAATGGACTGTGTAATATTCATTGACACCATGTCAGGACTGGAATATGAGGCATTTTTTATTTTGATCTCCGCTGGCACCTTTCACCCTACTTATCAGTCCAAGTCTCAATATGCCCCAAAATATAGCCTTATAACTCCACATTCTAATTTTACATTACGTCGAGTTCAGCAATGGGTTGATGCAAACCTGCAATTATCTCCATCTTGAGAATACATTGTCTATATTTATGCCTTCTTGCGCTCAATAACATTATGTCCAGATGTTATGCAGATATCAATAATATGTGCATTTGTATGTCTCTAATATGTTGTCTAAACCAGCAGACTGTAAATGCTCTGAAGAAGGTTTCAAACCAAAACACGTTAGCGTTTTAATTAAATAAAATCAATAATGTGAAACCTTTGTCCAGATTTTGAACACAATGACTTTGATGTGCTACCCTTTGAAATTTTTGGAATGTAGACTAACTTTCTTTGATGTCACATTAGCCCACCTCAAATTCTCATTAGTGTCAGTGCAACAACGCTGGTCTCTAACTCGTGCCACCACTTCGAACTCCCAGATTCCCTGTCGCTCCATGCCTTATTAGGCTCTAATTAATTGGATCAAGAGAATGGCAGTAAGCGTCTGACAGCTCTCAGTGAGTGAAAACTGTGAAAGCGGAGACACATTCCCACAGCGAGGCCGAGGAGAAGGCTCACTCCACTATATTTGTAATTTGTAATTTCATTTGGCTGTTCATTAAAATGCACTGTCCCAATCAAATAAAAAATTAGCACCCAACACATCTGCAGCCTTTTTATTAATTAATAGTGTTGTAAATATCATCAGACAAAATTACAGTTTTTAATCTTTACGTAAATGTTTTCATCCGTCAGTGACTTGAATTTACACACTCATCCAGAGTTACTTTATCATTTTAAATGCCATAACTGCTTATCCCCCAAAATGTCTTCCAAAACAGAATTTCAAACCTATTAAACTATAAATACCAGCCCCTTGCATCCAGAACCAACCACAGTTCACTTCAGTCTTGAAATTATTAATGGTCCTGCAGTGAGGTGGTTCTGGCCAAATGACCTGCTCATTAACACATCCAAACTGCACAGCAGAAGGTCTGGAAGTAATTTTTTTTTGTTCTGCTCGTGGGATGTAGTTGCATTGGCCTGTAGCTCTCATAGTGTGCATCCTAATGAGACTGAGCTTGATACTGTATCTCTCTCAGCATGGCAATGTGCACCGCGAGAAAGGAGCCGACGAGAAGGGAGAGGTGGAATAAGTCTTTATGGCAGACTTGTACAACAAACTGCAATGTTACATTACCTGCCTCACTTCACAAGTACATGTCTCTGTCGATGTGCGAGCAACACCTGTCTGCCTTTGGAAACAACATATGCTCATGCCGGGTTGCAAAAGGTCAGTCAAGAGCTGATGTCAAAAAACTTCAACTAAAAATGTAATAACAGTTTGAAAGGTTATGTATGTTGCTACAATCACACATCAGAGCATTTTTTTAAGACAAATTATAAATGGGTTTAAATGTGGCAACAGTAAAATATATTCAGTTTCAACAACACAAAACTACCTTCTATCCTTACAGTGCATAAGTATAAATCTTTTTAAGTTAGCTTGACCTTTGGCCATTATAGACAACTGGCCCTTTCTTAAGTCTGGATTGATTTTCTAACATGTAAAGCCACATGTTAAAGCTTCACAACCCAAAACCTATAGTTTTTATTATTTTACATGTATTGCATTTCTTATGAGTAACAGTAGTGTTAGTGTTCAGCAGCAGGAGAATTATTCAAAGCCATGTATGTCATTATATGTCATTATCATACAGATGGAACTAACACATGTGACCTGGGTTTAAATAACATTTCTCTGGGCTTTAACCAGTGTTCGGGTGAAATAAATTGTAAAAGACAAATGAACAAATAAAGTTGGTGGCTGTTTGTAGATTATCAAGTCAGGGAATTAGTTAAATTGTGTTTTGTTTACACCTCTCTCATTTTGCTTGACAGCTATTTAAATATAATATCCAAAAGCCAGGAAGTATCCAATTCTTAGGAGATTTATTGACTTATTTTTTCTGCAATTTGACCAAGATCACTGTCACTCTAAGTGGGTTTAGGAAAATAAGAAAAGTCTATAAAAACACAGTGTCTGAATCAGATCACTTAGTGGTAAGGTTTTTGAGAGCTCTTCAGTACTTCGAGGATGTCTTTGTAAACATCCCATCAAGAGACTGACATGTAAAATTGCAGTTTGTCCTTAAGTAGACCCCTGGATACCAGCGCCCGCAGGTGTTTGTATGATATGTCGAAGCACTTTCTTTAAAACACATTTTGTTGAAATGTAGAGGTAGTATTAGGCCCGTCTTTATGGCGCCCATTTTGCATAAGCCATAGAAAAGTACAAAGTAAGTAAAGTGGGAATTTTGATCACTCTAAACCCTCTCAGCGGCAAAAATGGCTCTAAAAGGAATCAAAAATAAATGAATTGCAACCCAGTAATGTTCTTGTCAGACTTTCTGGAGAAATGTTCTTAGCAGGTCTACAGAGTATCTACAAAGTCTGGTTTTTAGTATTTTTTTTTCCACGTTTTTGGATTCTCCATCCCTTGTAATTTAACATTTTTTAAAAAGCCAGTTAATCATTTACACTTGGGGCATCAGCCGGGTTACTTTCTAATCCACAGTCTGATGAATTTGAGAGCTAAAATTAATTAGGACGTTGTAGTGTTTTATGGCTGTTGAAAGTCAAATTGAAGACTGCGCCAAAAGTAATCATTTTGTGCACAGCATTGCTTTTGTTCTGCAAACTGTGACAGGAAATCTAATGGGTTTTTGTTTTGTTCGAATAATGGATAGTTGTCTCACTGAGGGAAGTTTTTTTGACAAGCAGCAGCAGCGGATAAAGATGCAGAAGGAACTGTCGGCAAAGAGCCAGTGATGAAGCATGCTCAAGAGGAAACTGTTGTATAAGGTCCAACTTTCTACATCTTGTATTATAATATATAAGTGTGACAGCTCAGAAGACAAATGTGTGCCCAGGATGCATCCCAGGCAATGACTTTGGCATATTATTTGCAATGATATTCCCTCTAAGGCCAGATAATGTTACACTCATTCTTGCTTGTTTAGCATTGGACGGCGTCAGACAGAGTGTGACTAAGGGCTTATGTTTCTGTTTGATCTTCAGCCCATGCTTTTTGTTCCTGCCATCCTTTTGTGACCTTTCATCTGAGACTTTAAAACAATCTCAAAGGAGCCCTGAGATGACACATGAGCCTCTGCAGATCAGGGTTGTGGTCTCGCTGGGGCACGTTGATTGACGGAGTCCTCCACTTTGGACTCTACCTTAATGAGTTAACATCTGGTCACGCTTATACCTACAATGAGATTCTGTAGTGAGGCTTTTTTCATAAGGCTTTTTTTACTCCTAATGGTAAAAATTCATTTAAAGTCCTCATGCTTTCATAAATAGATTTCTGTGCAATAGAAGATGTTTAAAACAAAACCAGGAAATGCTAGTGTCAGTGTGAATGTTTTTTGTGTTTTTTTAACGCTTAATACAGGGGTGGGCAATTATTTTTCCCCAAGGGCCACATTAGAAAATGGGACTTATGTGGAGGGCCAGGCCAGCACGGCGAACTCCCTTATGCTAAAAAAAAAATAATCTTTTGCCTATAGTTTTAAGTTGAACTGTTGGCAGAACAATATGTTGTTTGTTCTAAAATCTGGGAAAACTATCTCTCTGAGAGTGACATGCTAGCTTTTGGAAAGGTTGTTCTCATCCGGAGCATGTTGTAGTGGAATCAACTGATCACTGCAGAATTATCAATAAAACTTTAGTAAATTTTGTTTGTCTTAGTTTGCCCACCCCTGGCTTAATATGAGACTTTTTTATGCATGCAAAAAATGAAAATAGATGTAACATTTGAATCTATAGTACATCTCTAGAAAGATGGCTAATTAAAGAACATTCAAGATTGTTCCAAGAATTGTGTTTTTATTACAGACATGGACTTATTTAATGGGTTTAATACATTTTCTTGTAATCAAATCAAACATTCAAAAAGTCCTGGTTTAGCCTTTGGTTTAGTCAGGGTTCAGTCTTTGTTTAACTTTAATTTAGCTCTTGTGAAGGCTCCTGTGTCCAATGAAATTAATTTCTTTATTAATTTGAATTTCCTTGAACATTTGTTATGCATTCAAATATTTCAAGTTATATTATTATTGCAATATTTAACATAATTATTGCATATTCCATGTTATTCTAAGGTGGACAATAAACATGAAAGGATGTGAATTTTCATTAAACAAAAATGCAAAATACAAAAAGGCTTTTTCTTTTCTAGACAAGAATATACTAACCCAACCACACTGGGATTAAAAAATGCCTAGGTCTATACCCATCCACCACCCCAACCTGATTAATCACCAGGCCTGACGGTACAGATACCCAGATGTTATCAGAGACGTGTTGAGGAACTTCAGTTTGCACAGTTGCAATAAATATCAATCTAGGGTGATGGCAAAGTTATCTCTATAAATGGAGATACAATGCTCATAAACAAGACTGGATGTGATTTAAAGCCACAAATGGAAGTGGTTCAATCTGATTTGTAAACAAACACTTTCATGTCACTTGTTCTGTTCATGCTGTTGTAAAAAATGATGATAAAAGTCACACAAATAGCAGCATTAGGTATGATTCAAATGTTTCAAGCCACCAATTACAGATCATGAAACCAAAGAGCAGCACAATCGCACAGAACCATAAATCAACGATGCTGCACAAAGGCCAGATGGGACATTTAAATAATATGCACCTCAAACAGACTTTACTGTTTCACATGACTTCCTCTGGTTATATATAACAATAACAACAAAGAACACAGCACATGCTTAGAAACATGTCCCCCATAGTGGCACGTATGGATATTGTCATGGTTCAGCGTTCACGTGGTCCTTTAGATTTATGTTCTTGGAGATGCTACTGCTGCAGTGTGACAAAAGGAGTCAGAGGAGTCAGTGAATGTGGACAATGCTGCTGTCCCATCAGCAAAAGTGACCATTCATCAGTGTGCTTGAATGTGTGACCTGTAATGACTCCTGAGTGACAGCTACAGCTGGCAGGTATTATAGCCTCGCCACAGCATTAGCCGTGACAGAAGGTTCACACTTCATCACTATGGGGAAAACACTAATGGGCCTACTGTTCAGTCAATATTTCTCTCTGATTTGGACAAAAAATAGTTTCTACTTTTACTTCCCAAACACTGAAGGCTTTGACAGATGGATGAAAGAATTGTTCTGTGTGTTAGCCAGTGGGGACTAGCTTTGCAACCACTAGCAGCAAAGATGTTTTAAGGAGGGCATATCAGGAATCTCAAAGCAGCGAGTGACTGACAGCGATACTAACTGCACTGGTGCCTGTTTATATACAACTTCCTGATCTTATTATACAACTAAGATCTGATTGGCAGTCGTCTCTCACTTATTTTTTCAATGATCAGTTTGATCAGCACTGCACTCACCATCTCTATGGCCTCGCTGGCTGCTACAGAGAGTGCTTTCATACTGATGAGAAAAACACAATGTGTCACCGTCTTCCCCAAAGACCACTAAGGACGATACACTGATAAGTTCATTGCACCCATTACATACCAACACACTCATACTGTCACCACTTTCCACCGGAGATAAAGCCGTCTTTGTTGCGAGACTTTGAATGAACTTGACAAGCCTTCTCCCCGACATGCAAATTGAACGCATTACTTCATCACTGCTAAATAAAATCTTCTGTTTTATTGTGACAGCAAATTGGATTTAACCTTTCTAGGTCAGTCTGATGAAACACCTAACTGGGACAGTTTAGGTCTGTGTTTTTGCATTTCAATACTTGCTGTGTATAGCATAATTTATGCAAATATACAGTCAAGACCATAAATATTGGGACATTGACACAATTCTAATATTTTTGGCTCTATACACCACCACAGTGGATTTGAAAGGAAAAAGATGTGCTTTAACTGCAGACGTTTAGCTTTAATTTGAGAGTATTTACATCCAAATCTGGTGAAATGTGTAGGAATTACAACAGTTTGTACATGTGCCTCCCTCATTTTAAGGGACCAAAAGTAATGGGACAGATTAACAATCATAAATCAAACTTTCACTTTTTAATACTTGGTTGCAAATCCTTTGCAGTCAATTACAGCCTGAAGTCTGGAACGCATAGACATCACCAGACGCTGGGTTTCATCCCTGGTGATGCTCTGTCAGGTCTCTACTGCAACTGTCTTCAGTTCCTGCTTGTTCTTGGGGCATTTTCTCTTCAGTCTTGTCTTTAGAAAGTGAAATACATGCTCAATCAGATTCAGGTCAGGTCATTGACTTGGCCATTGCATAACATTCCACTTCTTTTCCTTAAAAAACCTTTTGTTTGCTTTTGCAGTATGCTTTGGGTCATTGTCCATCTGCACTGTGAAGCACCGTCCAATGAGCTCTGAAGCATTTGGCTGAATATGAGCAGATAATATTGCCGAGAACACTTCAGAATTCATCCTGCTGCTTTTGTCTCATCATCAATAAATACAAGAGAACCAGTTGCATTGGCAGCCATACATGTCCACTCCATGACACTACCACCACATGCTTCAACTGATGAGGTGCTATGCTTTGGATCATGAGCAGTTCCTTTCCTTCTCCAGACTCTTCTCTTCCCATCACTCTGGGACAAGTTGATCTTGGTCTTATCGGTCCATAGGATGTTGTTCCAGAACTGTGAAGGCTTTTTAGATGTTGTTTGTCAAACTCTAATCTGGCCTTCCTGTTTTTGAGGCTCACCAATGGTTTACATCTTGTGGTGAACCCTCTGTATTCACTCTGGTGAAGTCTTCTCTTGATTGTTGACTGTGACACACATACACCTACCTCCTGGAGAGTGTTCTTGATCTGGACAACTGTAGAGAAGGGTGTTTTCTTCTCCAGGGAAAGAATTATTTGGTCATCCAACACAGTTGTTTTCCATGGTCTTTCGGGTCTTTTGGTGTTGCTGAGCTCAACGGTGCATTCTTTCTCTTTAATGATGTTCCAAACAGTTGATTTGACTACACCTAAAGTTTTTGCAATCTCTCTGATGGGTTTGTTTTGTTTTTTCAGCCTAATGATGGCTTGCTTCACTGATAGTGACAGTTCTTTGGATCTCATATTGAGAGTTGACAGCAACAATGCTGTCCAAATGCAAATAGCACACTTGAAATGAACTCTGAACCCTTTATCTGCTCCTTGTAAATGGGATAATGAGGGAATAACACACACCCGGCCATGGAACAGCTGAGCAGCCAATTGTCCCATTACTTTTGGTCCCTTAAAAAGTGGTAGGCACATATACAAACTGTTGTAATTCCTACACCGTTCACCTGATTTAGATGTAAATACCCTCAAATTAAAGCTTAAAGTCTGCAGTTAAAGCACATCTGACCAGACTGTACGTATATATAACACACAGTTGCAACTTTTAATTGAGGAAAACATAGCATATTCTAGGAATGATCTGTAATTTAATTTTAATAAATGAGAATTTTCAGCACTTTATGGCACTCTTTGGCCAGTCATTTACACATAAGAGGGACTTGCTTGTTCGTCTCAATAGATGATCTGCACGGCTTGTCAACATTTAATCAATGCTGGACTGTACTGGGAAAGTGGCACTGGCTATGGCATGCTTACATTACAGTCTTACAGTCTCCTACATCCTGCCATCCACATATGTGGACATCACATTTTTGGTTGTATGCATCCTAATACTTAATTATGTGTACCTTGACAATGACACACCAAGACCAAGCTTTCAAGGACAACCCAAGGTACTTGTTACAAATTATATTCTTTACGTGATATCTCTGGCACCTCTGTGAATCCCATGCATGGGTACATGTGTAAACATTTTCATTCTGTTTTTTCAGGACGCTGGAAGGCTGCTCAATATTGACCACAAACCTAGCCCAGTTTGAGCCATGAGTAGGAAACTGAGCAGGACAGAGCATGCTGGACCACTATGTAAACCAGTATATTAATAAAGATTTATTGAAACTGTTACACAATCTTTCACAACAGTTAAGTGCGAACAACTGTTCCCATAGACAAAAAGGACATTCCTAGTTTGAAGTAAGTTGTGGTTTTAGAGGGTTACAAAAAGCATAAACAAAACATAAGCAAAATGTTTTAGGATATATTAGCGTGTTTTTGTAAATTTTGTTTTTTCCGTAATCATGTTCAGTAGTTGAAACAGTTATATATGCAACAGTGACAATGAAAAATGTTCAAGCTGGAAATAAAAGAGATTTGTCCTTTGTTACACAAATGTGTCTCGATTGTGTTCTGAGAAAACAGACAGAGTGTTCCTATATGTGGACTTATTTTTTTTTCAAAAAGAGTTTCATGTTCAAAAATAATATTTGATTATTGGTCTAACCTCAAATAGCTAGAAGAAATCTAAAGTGCCAGCCAAACCAAAGCTTGTGTTTTAGGAGGTTAAGGCAAGCCCTAAACATTGGTTTGATGTAATGTTGGCATTCAATGGTGTTGAATTGGTTTGGTTTGACTTTTTCTTCTTTAAGAAAGTAAAATCAGGGAAGGTTGCTATGTTTTTGTGAGGGTTGGAGGTAACATGTTTTAATAAAATATAATCTTCAACATTAAACAATTGAGACTGGATACTGCCCAAACGTGCTCACAGCACCATGCTTCATGATAGAACTCATTAACCTTTGCTGAGAACATAAAAGATAATTGACAGTGTAGGATTAACTTTTGATTTTGGCATAAAACGCCTTTGTTAAGGTAAAAAAAAAAACTTGTTGTTTATGATCAAATTTAATTTGTCCTAGAAGTGGGACCAATAATGTGACCAAAAGTACAATATATTTCTTTGTGCTTGTCAGTTTCTACACATTTCTTTTTAGCTAATCCACTGTTAGAGCACATCCACATCTGTGTTGTTTTGGAAGATTTACATTTTTTGTTTTCTTGAGAATGAGAAGGCTGTATGTAAGTAACTATAAGCATAATGTGCTACTGTGACTTAGGTGAGTGTACTCCAAGAGTCCTTGTGCCCTCCTTTAGGTCAACAGAAACACCACAGACTGTGCATTAGTGCTGTGTGTGTTTATGTCCAAAGTGTCTAACAACAGGTGGGCGATGCTGTGTTGGCTCACATCTGGCACGCTGCCCAGTGCTTTAAGACTATCTGAGGCTGGCACCGATATAAACCTCGGTTGGTTCACAAAGCCTTTGGAAACGGCAGCACGTTGGCTTAGCAGTGGTTAGCACCCCTGCCTCACAGCAAGAAGGTTTGGTCTTTCTGTGTGGAGTTTCCTCCGGGTGCTCTAGTTTCCCCTACCACCAAAAAAAAAAAAAAAAAAAACATGTACAATATAGGACTACAGATGGAAATTAACTGTTAAGCTATAATTTGGTACAAGCATCTCGTCGGTTTACTGTACATTGTACGCTGTCCTAATAATAAGTGAGCAGCCGAGGAGGAACACGAGAGGCTTTTGTCCAACTCAAAGCAGTGGAGTATGTCCCCCATGTTTCACTCCAGTAACAGTAACAAGGTGAGGTGGGTGATGGACAGATTTTTACACAAACATCAGTCTAGGTTAAGTTCCTGGCTGTATATCGGTGCTGCATGTGTTGTTCTGGCATCTATCAATAAATGATGTTGCCGCAGGTCTGGCCGCTGTTTGTCTTGTAAGCAGTGTTTAATCACTTACAAGGCCAGAGGCATTACTATACACTATACAGCTTCAGACCAGCACACATCCATCAACACAATCTCCCATAAGACTCATTCTCGCCAAAATGTAAAGCTATAGTTACAAAGTGGTGTCGTATCTGTGTAGTATTTGCAGTTACTCACCGATCAGCATCACTCAACAGCAGTGTGTCTCTAGTGGCTGAACACTTGTGACTGACAATTTTGCATCCACCGTACATTTACATAGGCTATAGGAAGTGTAATTTGTGATGTGTTGATGGAAAATTGGATATTCAGTTCAGAAATGATAATCCATCTTCTACATTCCACCTCACATTCACTTTTCTAAATTCTACTTGGCATAATCCAAAAAAAGCCCATGCACAGCTAAGCATCAGGCCTGTATAGCAGGTCAACAGTGTTTTTCTTAAATGTGGTAAATCATGAGCTAGCAGTGTTCTTTATCGCAGTCATTCCCAAACTGTGGTCTGCGGACCACTAGTGGTCCGTGAGGGTACTGCAGGTGGTCCGTGGAAAGGCAAAATAAAATAATATTTTATCTTCATTTTACCAAGAAATTCCCATAAAAAAAATTAAAAGAATATGTAGGCCTATATTGATATAACATTTGCATTCAATTGTCAAGTTATTGTGCGATTACTAAAATAGGCCAGTGGTGTTCGGCCGTGACGTTCAAGTTCAGTGTCGTTATGGATCGGTGGATAGCAACAGGTTCTCTGAAGAGAAAAGAGGCAGCCGTTGTGTGCAGTAAACTTTCTTTTAACAAGCCTATTGCTGATGTGATGAATAGTTATAGTAGTGCTAGTAAGACTATTTAGAGGTGCGGATTAATTCAGGTAAGACTGTGTGTAGACATTTTATTATGTGTGTTATGAGGTGGTCCGCAAAATTTTTTGATTACAAATAGTGGTCCACACACACAAAAAGTTTGAAAAACCCTGCTTTATCGGACCTACACCAGTTTGATTTTCTGAAATACGCCGTTAAACCTTGTGATTTGTTGGTTGGATTGAGGTTTAGTTTAGGCATCAACCAATTCCTGAAAATCAACAATATTAATGTATTGGTGTCAGCCCTTTAATTCTTTTGTGGTCAGTTTAGTGTGGTGCAGTTAAATAAGAAAGGAAATGCAAGTCAAGTCTATGATGGAAAAACAGACTTGCACAGACCTCTCTTTAGTCTCGTTTAGTCTTTGGCCCTATTGCAGAGAGCCCTTCATCCTGCACCGATATGATCTCATGTGACTTTAACTAAAAGCTTCTGAATGAGGTCTGTCAGAACTGTTGCTGATAGAGGCTGATTAATGGCACCAATTACTCACTTGTCCTTTAGACCTCAGACTGCAGTATTCTTCACCTCCCACCGGCTCCTACACATGCTCCCATTCAAGCGCTCAGTCAAGCTGGCTCTGAAAAGAAAAGCACCCACCTAGTCACGCTCTGCTTTTGTGCTGCAGCAAGTGAAACAAGGTGTAATGCCTCAAAACCTGGGCACTGCCACATTATTGAGCCCTGGATCCGACCGGGACATTGCTCGCTCCAAACAGTGACTGCGCTTCCTCAATTTGTATGTTTGTGTTTTCATACGGTAGAATGGGAATGTGGAGATGAAACTGGTTCTTTGGAACCAGAGGGTGTAATGTTGTATTGTCAAGTACAGGTAGGGTGGGATAAAGTTTGAGCCGATTTATTGTATACACAGCAGAGCAAGCAAAGATTAATATTAGTAAAGCATTAGTAATTATTTAACTGGCTAACTCTCACACAAAAACATTTTGACTGAAGCCTTCTGTGAAGTCAACAGTTAATCAGCACATACATGACACTGGCTCAACATAAAAAAAAACAAGACCTACTCTAATATTCACTAGTATTTTATTAAAGTGTACCACTTCTAACTTGTTACATTTTAATTATGTTTGAAAAATGAATGCTGAAACACATTCAACATACAACTCAAGACTGCTTTTCTCTATGCAGTACTGTTTGGACTCATACTTGTTTGGGAAAAAGGGTATTGGGATTTTCTTAATGTTAAAATGTTCCGTGGTAACTGTCTGTTATGTAAAAGAAGGGCTACCGTACCTAGCTTTTTTATTATTCTCATACAGTTGGTCTTGTTTTACCCATGCATTACAAAACTAGCTTTTTACACAAGCACTGTCCGTGGTGTCAAAAGCTTGCAAGTTTGTAGATGTTTTTTTTTTTTCTAGCATTAAGCAACTGGCCAAAGGAATGAGTTGTATAAAGTATTTGCAGTAGGTAACATGTTGAATCCTGACACTTGATACATTCTCTGACAGTTTGAAGATCAATGTGATCGATTGTGTAAAATACACAACTGTTGAACATGTATCTACATAGTACATACATACTTTGCTAACGGTCTGCATTCAAATCTGTAAGTACACATAATTCCATTATGTATGTACTATGTAGTTACATGGAAAGCAGTGTGAAATTGAAATTTTTGATTTAAGAAAATGGCACCAGAGATGTAAACAAAAGTATGATGAATACACAGACTATAGTTGGAAATAAGCTGGAGGATTCAATTGGCTTGTCTTCTGAGGTCATGCTATGGAATATATTTTATTTTATTTTTAGGACAATCTAAAAAAAACAAAAAATACAAAGAATAAAGTGCATTAAAACAAAGGTGACTTGTGAAGTGCATCCATACATTATCATTTCTGCCACAGAGTCAGTGCTTTGTGGTCGTAGAGGAGTGTGACTCTCATTCCAGCTGACTTCATTAAGTTTCATTTTGCCTTTTATCTGTGCCGAAGTGGACCATTAGGCGTGTGCATGAGGGTAACTGATCGGCTAATCTGCCTGTGATTTATGTGCCAGGGAAAAGTGACGACTTAAGCGAGCCTCTGAACACATTGATTACTGACATGGTTAATTGGCTAAAGCCACTGGTACATTGAGACAGGCTTATTGGAAATGTCAAATCTAATGAGGCACTAATACATGCATGATATGGCGTCTGTTCCAGCTACTGCCCAGGCAGCACTAATTTACATACACACACAGTGTAATTCGAAAAAGATGGTGTTTGGAACTCTGCACTAGTCAGAGTAGGCTTTTGTGACCATCTGGAAGCTTCAATGCAGACGCTGGCTGCAATTAGTAGATTCCTGTATTTGCAGCTAGGTAACATGTTGAATCCTGATCCGACTTCTCTGACAGTTTGAAGATCAAGGTGTGATTGATTGAAAATACTTCACAATGTTGAAAATGGGTTGTTTTATTAATTTTATTGATGCAATTAAGAACATAGTGTCTTAAGACCATTCATGTTTGGGAAGCTTTACTTTGAAACTTCCGAGGAAAGCAGTGACAATTGAAATTTTTGAGAAAAGAAAATAACACCAGAGATGAAATTTCAAGTGAGTGCCATCACACAGTGTCTATGACATAATTATACTTGGCTTGTCTTCAGGTCATGCTATGGAATATATTTTATTTTTATTTAAAACAAACAAGGACAGTATTAAAAGACTACATTGTTGTCAGAAAGTCTGTTCTTCATCTACGTATGTTCCATTAATGTATGTTTGTTATGTATGTTATTAATGTTTAATGTATTAAAGCTTCATCATTATTCACAATTTGCTGTAACTTCCACACTAAATGCCACATCCATGTCCCATAGCTCTGTTAGAGGTCATCGTGGCCAGTAGGGACTGCTTAGTGGCGGGCGACTCGTGCTCCAGTGATGAGACCTGCAGTCCTCGCTTGCGGACTCTTCGTCAGTGTGTGGCGGGTAATGGCAACATGAAACTGGGCCCCGGTGCCAGGAGCCAATGTGCCAACGCCGTGTCGGCCCTGCTCTCCAGCCCGCTGCATGGGTGCCAATGCAAACGCGGCATGAAGAAGGAGAAGAACTGCCTGAGCATCTATTGGAGCCTCCATCAGTCTTTCATACACGGTCAGCGGTCATTTTGCAGATTTCATTGCAAAGAACAAAATTTGGTTAAAGCAACATGTAGTTACTAAACAATGCAGCTGATTTTTCTTTTTTTATACAGGGCTTAACCTGGTGGAGAGTTATCCCTATGAGACAGTGCACAGGGATTACGACTACGTACGCCTGGCCTCCATCACAGCAGGCAAGTTTACCCACCTTCATTAACTTGGCTTCACCCTATCACTCCTCCACTGATGAGGCTTTTGTTCAAGTCCTTGTATTCCATGCCTTTTCCTTGAAGCATGCTCAGGGCAAAATAAGACAAATGTACAAGTGTTCATCTGAACTCGACCATGTTTTTCCTCAAGAGTTAGTTTGTTACATGGCAACATCATTCAGAAGATGGTTTATTTTGTTTGCTTGTATAAAATTACTCATGTACTTTTATTTTGCTTGAGGCTGTTTATCAAAATTCTGAGAAGCAAGAAAAAATATTGTTCAAAATCCAATCTGCAGTATGGTATTCATTTACATGCAAATGGTCGTACATCTCTATCTAAAACAAGGGACTATTTAGTTCATGACTAAAGTTTTGATGAGTTACTTATAACCATCAGTTTATTACCAACTGGCAGACAACAACCAATGCTGTCTGACAGATAACTTAACATTTAAATACTAACTGTATATACACAAACATTTTGGAGACAGATTGAGACTGCAAATTTTCCGTTGGGACAGGTATATAACACACACCCATGAACTAGTCACATCAGTCTGACTGGATTACAAATATCTCAGTAATACCCTAAATCCAAGTCACTTGGCATTAGCATTTCTTACCGTCTGACTGATGTCACATCTCCACTAAGTCCATTCATGTCACAGTTGTTGACAGTTGAATAACACAAGTGTGACTGGATTAGAGCTTTATCATTTTATGCAGATATATAATGTTGCATTTAGGAAAGTGTCTGACAACACATTCCTCTCTTAAGCCATGCACAGCACAATTCAGAGACTATTAAATGTTTTTAATATTCTCATGTAGCACAATGGTTTATGTCTTAACACTAATACAAAATGCCCTTTTGGAATGTTATAATTGTGTTTTGTACACAATGTGTTTTGCAATTCTGCTTGACAGGAAATGAGCCGCCATTGTTTATTTACCTACCGTCACCTTTGAAACTTTAATTTCTACATACCTTTTAAAAATGTAATAAGAAAATATTAGTTTCTGTGCATGTGGAAAAAATGAGCTGAGAGCGTGCCAGAATTTCAAATGTACCTATTACTGCCCACTGACTGCTGCTTTTGTGACCTTTCTTCCCTACACAGACTCAGAGGTTGGCATGACAACGGTAAATCGCTGCTTGGATGCAGCCAAGGCTTGCAACGTGGATGACGTATGCCAGAAGCTGCGCACAGAGTACGTCTCAGTTTGTATTAAACCCACAGCCAAGTCAGGCTTGTGCAACCGGTCCAAATGTAACAAGGCTCTGCGTAAGTTCTTTGACCGTGTCCCGGCCGACTATACGCACGAAGCTTCTCTTCTGCCCATGCACGGATACTGCATGTGCAGAGAGGCGCAGACAGACCATTGTGCCCAGCTGCTCCTATGAAAGTCCAGAGAAACCCAACTGTCTCACACAGATGCGGATCTGCAAAGCTGACTATGTGTGCAGGTACGTTTTTAATTGGCCCTCATATACAGTCAGGTCCATAAATATTGGGACATCAACACAATTCTAATCTTTTTGGCTCTAGACACCACCACAATGGATTTGCAATGAAACGAACAAGATGTGCTTTAACTGCAGACTTTAAGCTTTTTTTAAATTCAGATCTGGGACAAGTGACAGAGTGACCAGAGCCTCTACTCGAGGTGACTGTGCAGTTCCTTTGAGACGCACAGCCTTCAGTCAACAAGTGCTGTCAGTCAAAGGAACAGAGATTTGGAACAGCATCCCAGCTGTGATCAGAGACAGTCAGACAATAAACACATTTAAGACAAACCTGAAATGTTGGCTCAAGAGGAACCAGGTCTGTGAGCATTACATCTGAAATGTTGTTAAGTGTTGATTAAGTGTTGTTTAAGTGTTGTTAAGTCTAATGTTGTCATTTGTATTGAATGTGTGTTTTATTGTTATATGTTGTCTGTTATCTTGTCCTGACCTGCCAGGGACTACAGATGGAAAGTAGCCACTGTGCTAATTCTGGCATTTTTACATTTTTATGTTCATTAATATGCACTGTCCTTTTTAAATAAATAAAAAAAAAAAACATCTAAATCAGGTGAACGGTGTAGGAATTACAACAGTTTGTATATGTGCCTACCACTTTTTAAGGGACCAAAAGTAATGGGACAATTGGCTGCTCAGCTGTTCCATGACCAGGTGTGTGTTATTTTCTCATTATCCCATTTACAAGAAGCATATAAAAGGTTCAGAGTTCATTTCAAGTGTGCTATTTGCATTTAGAAACTGTTGCTGTCAACTCTCAAGCCATCATTAGGCTGAAAAAACAAAACAAACCCATCAGAGAGATAGCAAAAACTTTAGGTGTGGTCAAATCAACTGTTTGGAACATTGTTAAAAAGAAAGAACGCACCGTTGAGCTCAGCAACACCAAAAGACCCGGAAGACCATGGAAAACAACTGTGGTAGATGACCGAATAATTCTTTCCCTGGAGAAGAAAACACCCTTCACTACAGTTGTCCAGATCAAGAACACTCTCCAGGAGGAGAGTGTCAAAGTCAACAATCAAGAGAAGACTTCACCAGAGTGAATACAGAGGGTTCACCACAAGATGTAAACCATTGGTGAGCCTCAAAAACAGGAAGGCCAGATTAGAGTTTGACAAACAACATCTAAAGAAGTCTTAACAGTTCTGGAACAACATCCTATGGACCAATGAGACCAAGATCCACTTGTACCAGAGTGATGAGAAGAGAAGAGTCTGGAGAAGGAAAGGAACTGCTCATGATCCAAAGCATAGCACCTTATCAGTGAAGTGTTTTGGGCAATATTATCTGCTCATATTCAGCCAAATGCTTCAGAACTCATTGGATGGTGCTTCACAGTGCAGATGGACAATGACCCAAAGCATACTGCGAAAGCAACCAAAGAGTTTTTTAAGGGAAAGAAGTGGAATGTCATGCAATGGCCAAGTCAATCACCTGACCTGAATCTGATTGAGCATACATCTCACTTGCTGAAGACAAGACTGAAGAGAAAATGCCCCAAGAACAAGCAGGAACTGAAGACAGTTGCAGTAGAGGCCTGGCAGAGCATCACCAGGGATGAAACCCAGCGTCTGGTGATGTCTATGCATTCCAGACTTCAGGCTGTAATTTGCAACCAAGTATTAAAAAGAGAAAGTTTGATTTATGATTGTTCATCTGTCCCATTACTTTTGGTCCCTTTAAAAGTGGGAGGCACATATACAAACTGTTGTAATTCCTACACCATTCACCTGATTTGGATGTACCCTCAAATAAAGCTAAAAGTCTGCAGTTAAAGCACATCTTGTTCATTTCAAATCAATTGTGGTGGTGTAGAGCCAAAAAGATTTTTCTCATCTCAGCAGTAGATATTAAAGTGATTTCTCACTTAGGTGGATGCAGTAACGTATTGCTGTAATATGATTATAATCCCCATTTGGATGGTCCTAATGATTCTCTTCTTGTCTCTTTTGAATTAGCTGAACCTGTGTTTGATTATTCCCACCTTATCTCACACTCCATTGATATACAGTAGATCTCCCACATTCTCATACATGTCTGAACCAGAGCAGCTCAAGATTATAGCTTCTTGAAACCAAGCAAACAGCCATTCAATCAACAAAATGGCCCGCCATTTTACCCCTAAAGCTCTCTACCACCATCGGTTAGAACGCCCCAGAGAGTCCGTTGGAATAACACATTAAATATTTAGCACAGATAAAGAGCCAGATGGATCAGAGTTATCGCTCATTGCTATCTCTGGTCATGGCCATTATTTTTCACAGCCCCATTACACTCAGAGGGCTTTACTAATGATCCCAGGTCTGGAGGGATGAAATATATTACTCTTTCTATCACTTTTGCATTACACCCCAATGCCTTCACTCTTTATCATATTTCCCAGAGTAGACCAAACTCTTAATTAACAGTCAAGTTTTAGTAGTGCATGGAAATGACCTACAAACTTTTTTAGACAACACAGCAGACGTCCTCATTGACATGATTGCTTGTGTAGGTCTCGCCTGGCACAGTTCCAGTACGACTGCGCTCCCTCGGAAACGTCTGCCAGTGGCTGCAAGCAGGACAACTACGGAGCCTGTCTGCTCGCCTACACAGGACTCATAGGTATGTGAAAAGATGCATGGTGTTAACAAAGATCAGAGAAACTGAAACCAGGTAGAAAAGATTTCTATCAGCCACTGGGGAATAGAATAGTAAAGGCAAGATTTAGAGTAAGTGGTAAATTAATCTTAAATTCTATGTGTAAAAAGAAACAAGTTTGAGATACAGACAACTTGTGTTTACAGAGGTATGTTTAATTTGCTTTATAACAGTCCATAAAAAAGAGCAGACATTGCTTTCTACCAAGCGTAAAAAAGGAGCAAACCTAACCTAATGCATTTCAAGAAGCTCAAATGGTGCCCCTCAGCACAAACACACACTTGGCATTTTCATTCCGCTCTTGTATTTATTAAAGCACTTGAACTCCCTCCTTCACTATGTGGGAAGAAAAGAAGCAGCCACAGAAGACTTAGGTGACTCAAAATAATAAAAAAATTGGCTTTATAGTGTGCCATGAGTCCAGTGTAAGGAATGTAAAAATATAACCCCCTCCTGCATCAGGTCAGAGTATAACATGCAAGACATAAATGTTTCAGAAAAGAAAGCAGAGAATACAATAACAAGTCAAAGGAGGATAAATATTTAATAGTTATGGGGGTGCGGTTTGTCTGCAGGAAGTACAATAACTCCTAACTATGTGGACAACGCGACGTCCAGTGTGGCTCCATGGTGCTCGTGCTCTAACAGCGGAAGCCAAAGAGACGAGTGTGATGACTTCCTGGGATACTTCACACACAACGTCTGTCTCCGTAAGTCTCACTCCACTGACTCTGTGTTGAACTCAACCATATTGCTGCCAAAACAAAAATATTAATTGAATTGATTACTTGAATGCTGACTTCTTTTCTCAATTCGACAGCCGTTCCATATGAGACATGTTACTCATATTTAAGACTGTGTCTGCTTTGATTGACAGCTCAATGGAGCAGTACTATCCATCACAGTCTCAGACCTAAGGTTATTGAATAAAACATATATTCTTCCAGACAGACAATGTGCAGTAAATTGTTAAGTATTATTGCTGCATTGATGTTTGTTAAAAAATATTAGATAATATTATTAAAAACTTACTGGGTACCAGACTTTCCAACTCAAGATCATATGTTCACAAGTAAAGTTTTTTTTTATTATAAAAACAATTATTTAGATAGTGAATTGCATTAATAAATAACTAACATATACCATTCTACTACCCACCAATAACTGACATGGTTTTATTACAAGACACGCCTTAAACTGCTTCTTTAGCCTACACTACCTTTGCAGAACCAATGCACTTATAAACACGGCGATGTAACGTGCCTCCAACAATAACTTGGATTGGAAACCCTAATAGTTTTAAAATAGAAACTTGAACAATCAAGAATTCAATGAAATAATTGAGTAAAACTTGGTTGACTTGACTGTATTTTTAGAAGATGGAATAGAACACTGTATTAAGTTGCATAGCTTTTCTTGTCTTGACATTTGTCATTTTCTTCCTTTTTTTTTCTTTTGGAATTGTCAATGTTTACTTGTTTTAACTGTCATGTGATTAAATATTTGTTGTAAAAACAAATGTAGTAACACTGCTCAATCTGAGGAATACAAGAAAGCAGGGTGTGTCTTTAACCTTCTAATGATTAAATCATGGATCAATTACTGCGGTTAATTGTTGTTAAGTTGTTAGGTAAAGTGTACATTATTCTTATCCAACACCAGTGCATTAGTATGGCTGATACAAACCATCCAACAGTGTAAAAAGTACCAATGCCTCACAGACAGGCGGCACAGTGGCAGAGTGGTTAGCACTCCTGCCTCACAGCTGGTGGTCCTGAGTTTGATTTCTGTGTGGAGGTTGCCCTGTGTCTGTGTAGGTTTCCTCTGGGTGCTTTGATTTCCCGTATCCCCAAAGACAATACAATGTACAATGTAGCCCCACACACACACACATACATCACATGGGGCCAGGTTGTCGTAGTAAATGAGAATTGGTTCTTAATTTGTCCAACCTGGTTAAATAAAGAATAAATAAATGACTCATTTAGCTCAAGTCTCAGGAAGTTCATATGCATCAACAGACGGCTGCAGCGCAATAGTTCTGACACTATCACAAGTCATCACTATCTTCTACTTTTTATTTACACATCAACAGGACACATGGTTGTTATGACCACCACTGCACAACATTCAGTGTAGTTTATTGTCATTTTAGTTTATTGGTGGCTTACAACACAAAATTGATAAAATAACGCGTGCCACAGGTCATTAGAAAGGCAGAAATGCGAGTGAGATGTGTTATAATCTCATCCTGAACATTTCTTAATTGCACAAAAAACACCCTGTTGCAGTGACGTATTAACTTTATCCTGTTACTAATCATTTCTTTCACTGGTTTATTGTGTGCAGTACACACCTTATCAGTCATCTTCTGAAAAATATTCATCCATTATAACATATAATGATGCAGGAATACAGCTAAATGTCAGTTAGTGCAGAGAGGACAGCTTTACAGGAAATAATAAAGATCTACAGAGATTACATAACTTAAAGGACATTCATAATGAGAGAGAGATATACATACAGAGAGATATATATAGTATTACTAAAAATACTAAAAATAATTATTACCTTGGAGCAAATCAGCTGAAAAGGTGTTTTACTTTAGTAATTTTGCCATTAAAATTGTGTTCACATTCTATTGGAACTAATATCACTTTACTGTAGACTTTGAGAGGGCTTAGTTTTTACAATTACACTCAACAGCTCCATAGTTTTCTCACAGATGCACAGATTTCTTTCATAAAGTGGCATAGTATCAGTTATTTTTATATTTCTCCCTATTACACATTTAAAGTCTGAATGAAGCTTTAACTGAATATAGTAACGCAAATATGACAGAGTCAAGATCTATTCATCGTTCTTATGAAACTGTTGCGAGTCCCAATGTTAAACCCTCCTCTTATTTCTCTTGTGACCCCAGCACTCAGTAAATAATGTATGTCCAGTTTTATTAACCCCCTTCTGAATATACATCTGATCGAACACACACAAGGAAAGCTTTTGCTCTGATCGTAAGCTGAGGTGAATCTCTGGCCAGCCTCTCCTCGGCCTCCTGCCTGAACAGACACACAGAAGGGCCTCAGAGTTGTTTGGCCAGTGCAAATGCTTCATGAGTTAATGAGGTCGATGGAGAGCCAGGTGCAGTTTGGCTACTTGAAGGGAATACTGAGTATTTTCACTTTGTGCTTTTTTTCCTCTGAACTCAATATTAACCTATCACGGAATATTTACAGGTCTCTACCAGAAGTCTGTTTTGACTGAATAATGCATGAGAAGAATTCAATCAAAACATGTCAATATGCTGTTACTAAAGTTAGATAAGTGACTTTTTCAATTGCTGTCCTTCATGTGTTCAGGGAATGCTCTCATGACGTTTGGCAGCGGAGCAGAACACCAGCCCAGTCCAAGTCAGTCCTCAACAATTAGCTCTGGACACAGCAGCAGAGAAACCAAGAACACTATAGCCCCAGAAACAGTGGAGACAATCAGAAACATAGTGGATCCACTTGTTCCCACACAGGTAAGACACTGGCCAACATCAAGGCCTATATGACACTGAATAAGACCTCACATTATGATTGAAGCAACAGAAGTGGATACATTTTCTCACACATACACTTTATAAATGATGGTATTATAAGCCTGCAGAATTAAAGATGAATGAGTCAACATACTAGAGGTAGATAAATCCGTCAAAGGAAGCCTACATCTAATCAAACATGACAAAGCCCAAGGATAAAGTATTGATTTTAGAATTAAATCAGAGCAATTTCCATTGAGTTTGTTCAACATTCAATTTATTTTTCAACAACTGATAACAAATTGAGAAGTAAGCTTGGTGTTTGTATTTAAGAAATCTTGTTATCCTAGTCTTGAACTAATTTATTGGTTCTACAGTATGCTTACTTTTGCTGCTATTGACTGGTAATGTAAAAATGGTGAAGGAGGCTGCAAAAGTTGTAGGAGTCCGAGCTCGCTGATGGACACAGCTGGTTCTCGACAAGGCTTCAGTCATCAGTGTATTAGTCCACACAAACCGTCACCTTCCATCCTCAGTTTCAAACTCTTTGGCGTACACTGGTAAACACTGTGATTCTAATTCAGGCTTTTTGATATTAACATTGAAATGACTGCTCTAATTAGCAACAATAACAAATAGCAATAATATAAATTCTACAGTTTCTTTAAACTACTATGTACATTAGTATTGTTTCTTTTTGACAAACTCATCTATTGTCTTCACACTTCCTCAGGCCATGGACAATGAGTTACTAGTGGGCCCAGCCACTCTGCCATCCAGCAGCTTCCCGAGCAGCACGCCACCTCTCTGTCTGATGCTCCACACGGTCTTCAGCCTTTCCCTGTTTCTCCATCTGTTCAGCAACGGACACTAAACACAGGAGCAAATGTCAAGAACCCTCATATACCAAGCAGACCGAAGAATGGCTGCAGCTCAACTGGATACAAACTGTGCAGTGCACCATCTTTTAAATATGTACAGTACAGCGACTCTGTTTTCTAGTTTTGCGTCAAAGTGGTCCAGTTTCATCGGCCCGTGTTTCCACAAAGTGTGAGAGACTGGAGCCAATGTGGACATGTGTACAGTGTTGTCCTGCTTTTTGGACTAACCTTTCTCTGCTACCCAAATGTATCCATTTTCAAGTGTTATTTTGAAGATATAATACAAACATGTAAAGATTTGTACTATCAACAGCAGTGTAAGGGGAATGGCACAACTAGAGCAGTTTTGTGCCTGTTTGAAAAGCAGCTGCCGTGTGTACTGCTTTAATAGCACTCTCCTCAAGTGACTGAGGTGGGAGCATTGTTTGTGATCAATACTGGAGCAGAGGGGAGATAATAAAGCTGCATTTTGCTCAGATATCCTGGACAAATACTGAAGATACTTGATAGTCCAGAAGCACTTTCAAGAAGAGATGTGGCAAACCCGGGTGCATCAGACAAACCTTGACATAATAGACTCCTTCAGGACTGTAGGTCTTTGTTAAACTTAAAGCTGTGGACTGAAAGGGATAATCAGTGAAGACAAGTCCTTTGACTTGAAAAGAACTCTTGAAAAAAAGCCAGTACCTGTTTACCTGTAGCTGCTGTTTTTAATGTGTTTGTGACACCTTTTGATTTCTCATTGTGTATGTGAACATCGCTATCTGGGCTAAATGTGCTTGTGCCACTGAGGAAGTTAGTGGTTCCACTGGTAAACGTCTGTTTAAGATGAGACAGATAAAAATGAGACAGTATTTTCATTTTTGGGTGGATTCCAGAAGTGCTCCAAATAAAAGTTCTCAGATGTTTATGTATTATTCCGTCTTTTATATACATTTTTACATTTTCCGCCTGAGTTTTGAGAATAGTGTTGTATGCTCTAGTTTATGTTAATCTATTGAAGGGTTTTTGGTCTAATCAACTGCAGACAGTCTTCCACGGTATTCTTCACTTCCCAGCAAAACTACAGTGTTTTTAGTCAAAGCTAAATATCAAGGCCTGAAACAACACTAAAGAAGGAATCTAAAATATTTTTTTTTTCTCTCAGCCACACTGGTCATAGCTGAAAACTCTATAATAAAACACCTAGAAATAAATACTTAACATCACAAACTACTGGCTTGCCAAATCTGTCATTGTTTACCCATGTCATTGTTTGTGCGCAGTAAAAGGACAATTACCAATAATGAAGTCTCAACAGTGGCTAAAATTAACCCCCGATTGTGACACTGAGTGATGCAATTACCATCTTGTTACTGTGAAAAATGTGTTAACGACCAACAAGTGCTGTTAAGAGACACACAACATTATTTGTACAGTAAGTAATAGTTTTATGCAGCAAAATTAACTATGAAGAGTGACATAATGCAGGTACTTCTAATAAATTCCTCAGACAAGGCAAAATTCTCACAATCTCCAAGTACTATTTTAAACCTATATTCTTTATTAATTGTGTCTGATTGTGCTGGGACTATAATTAAGACTAATTCTGATCCTGCCTGTGATTTTGTGATTGGGGCCAGGCCAGAATCTGATTTGGCATTCTTATACCTACAGTATACTTTAGCCAATATATACTTAGATTGGTATGTTTACACCATCTACTCCCTCGATATTTCATGGGATGATACAAGAATGGCCTAATGTTGCCAGGTCAAGGATTTCTAAATTATTTATGACAACAACCTGCCCGAGCTTTGATGACAGTCTTTTAAGAATTCTGTTTCAGATTTAAACTCTTTAATGTTTACGTTTGTCCGTAACCCACTTTGAGGGTTAACGATTTTATATAACAGAAAGAAAATAAGAGGAGGCTTGTGGTTTTTATTTATTGATGTGTAACACGCTATGAAAGAGTGCCTTTAAGCAAAGAGAAAACATATGGTCCCATTCTCGTCTCTTGTTTACTTCATTTACTTTTCCTACCATATCTTTCTTTGCTGCGTTAAAGGCTATCATTTGGACTGATTTACCCTCAATGACCTCGCTTCCCATTCACTGATGCTTCTGCCCTATTGGTGGCTCAGACAGGAACGGCGATCAATAGCAACAATCAAATGCAGCTGCAGGCTGTTGAAGCCCCTTGTCATTCACCTCTGACCCATTTCACCTGCAACACGTCAACGCAGCTCACTCCCTGCATCCTCAGCTTCATGCAGTCCTTGTGTCGAGTCCATGTTGTCGAGTCCATGTTGTCGCCTTGTTTTTGATTCCTTACAACATCTGCTGCTATAAAGTGAACATCTGTAATCATAAAGAGTGACTTATAAGAGGATGAGCCATAATTTCACTTTCGGGAAAAATTAAAGATCACATTCACAGTCATAACAAACCTAATTAATTAAAAAGAGAACTACAAAATCTCACCAATGACTTGTAAAGCTAATGGATATTGCCATTTATCACATCTGCCATGGATGGTATGGTGTAAACGACTCTCTTTTATTTCATTTTAATTGGATAAGGGCTGCCCTACAAACCGTGGGGGGACACCAAACATGCCAAGGCCCCTTGAAAAAGTTGGTCCACTTCCCAACTGAACTATTGTATGGATTAATAGAAATGTGACCACAGAAGCCTAGCTAGACCACAAGACTGGGCTAGTTGCAATGCTAAATCAAATGTTTAAATGTTGGAATTAACCAAAATGAGCAGAGAAGAGATAAGATACCCTAGTAGTGGTTAGTACAATAAAATTATTAGGCTACAGGTAAATACAACTAAATGGTCCATATGAAAGACATTGGTACATTTTTCTCCTCAAAATGGACCTTGCTGCTGTCCAGTCTTTACACTGTGACATACAGTATAATATAATAACACATGTAGCTGCTCTGATGTGAATATGGTCATAAGCTACAGAGGTATTAGTCTTGTCCATGGTCTAATATTTTGGATATTTTTCCTTGTTATGGTTAATGTAATTGTACATTTCTATATACTCAGTGTTAAACTAACGTATCCATAGGAAGTGGATGTTGTACATGTTGTAACAGATAAAGTCAGAGCTTGGTTTCGTCTGTCTGCTCACATCTGTTTGTATGGGAATGTGTTTGTCCAGGCGTATGCGTGTGAAATATGTAGGCGTACGTCTGCCGACATCTGTTTTTGTGTCTGTAATCGGTGTGTCCATGCAGATCAGTATCTCTGAGTGCAAAGCATGAATGCACAGGCACCAATCTGTCCAGGACAGGTTCACTTACCATATTCACTGTACCTTCAGTAATATGGGTGTGTGAACTTTTTTCTAGCTGAAAGATTTGGGTTCATCTTGTGCTCTTATATTTCCCAGCAGCTTCTATATGTCAGGAAAGGGGTAGTGTATAAAGTACTGCCCAGCAGTCATTAATGCCTCCTGGTCTTTCCTCCTCTGGGTCCAACAGCAGCCACATGGGAGTTTACTGGATTATAAGATACAGCAATAATTGAAATGATCCATCTTCTATGAAATCTCTTATGAACAGTGTTAGAGAACCACAATGCCACTATTTTAAACTTGTGTCAAATATTCAAGTCTAAATCATTTGTATCTGGCTCTCGCTACGGAATCAGGAAGTATTGAAAGAATACACTCTCATTTGCCCAACTAAACTAAAATCTTTACTCATGATAGTGTGATTCTGTGGTCTATGGATGGAGTGCAGATAAGCCATCTGGCAGCTCGAACCCTTTTGACATTTCAGAAATGCCATTCCCAATCATCCCTTGGCATAAATCACACCCCACCAGTCACTGGTACATTCTAACATACTATAAAAATTGTATTCAAAAAGGTTTACATATTATATACATGACAACCGCCACTTGGGTGTGAATGGTCAATAATAGAATAATAATAAACAGAATATATGATGAAGTTAAGAAAGTAATCACAAATAACACATTATGGCCTGAATCCATGCTTTTTTATTCTTACATTTTTCAGAACAGTTTTAAGGAGCATGCACAGTCCTAAGCAAAAAGAGTTAGGGATAATTAAAAAAAAAAAGTTCAGTGTATAGGGCAAAAGCATGTACAGTACAATAAATAGAAAGTAGAAAAATCTTTGAGAAACACAATGAAAAATGCCAAGATTGCTCTTCTTGGCATTTTACATTGTGTTTCTTATCTACCTCACAATGTAACTATGCTATTGAGCCATTTCAGGAGCTTGGAAAAATACAATCTTAAGAAAAAACTGCAAAATTGGATTATGCTTGAATGCAAACTTTCAGAAAGCACATATTAAACATAGAGAGGCACAGCTGAGAGTTGTCAGCATGGGAAATCCTGAAAGCAAAGGGCTGGTAGAATAGGCTGGGCAGAAATTCACTGGGGATGTCAGTTCAGATCCACCTCTGATACCAGCCATCCCCTTTCTCAATAACAATCAATTGTCAGGCTCTTCAGACTAGAACAAACTCATATTCACCCCGAGGAACAACACTCATAGGCAACAATAGAACCCAGAAGACAACATGTTCTATCTCGGCCTCCCACTGCAACATCCTCCAATTTTATCACATCTTTTGTCCCAGGTTTAAGTCAGATCAACACATACCCAGTGGAAGCATATCACCTGACGTAGCTGGCAGGATGTAAACATAAGCACTCCCCACATTACTAATGACATTATCACAGCCTGACCTGTCAGAACATTTAAGCAAGGGTTTTTAGCTCTCTTAAAAAGTCTGGAGCTAAGAAAATGTACTTTGGAGTACATTGTGTGAGGAGGATTAATGTAAAAGAGCAAAAGTACAACAAAACAACTGTGTGATTAAAGATGCTGCCATTTAGTTACTACTGAGGCTACTATACAGTATAATCTGAATATCTCTAGAGCGCTTCTGCTCTGGTAAATCTGCTGAGGTAAGGTTACACTGCCCTCTGATGTTCTGGACATGTGGTACAGCCATTTATTTGGTTTAAACATATGAGAGCTAGTGTACAAACAAAACATTTTAGTCTCCTACAAAACATAGCAATAGTTATCACCAAAATCCCATTATAGCTAACTGTCAGTCTCTCCATCTCTTCTTCTGTTTAGGGTCTTCAATGAGAAAGGTTTAAGAACCAAGACAGCAGTCTGGCTCTCTGCTGTCATGGCAACAAATAGTCTATGCAGGTGTTTGCCATCGCCACACTTATAAAGAAAGAGAGCAATGCAATCACAAAATGTCAATACAAATGATGTTTATGATTTAAATATACTTAATGACTGAACAAAAGCAGAATTTGAGAGTAAAAAGGTCATGTGAAAGAGTTTTTCTATAGTATTGACACATTTCTGGGTCTTCAAGACCAAGTGTCAATTTTAGTTCACCCAGTCACCTTATTAGTGCTCCTTCAGCACTAGATCCTCTCAACCACAAAATATGTCATCTGTCTCTGTCATTATCTACCCTTTTTGCAAAGTTCCCAGTTCAATAGAGCCTCTTTTGGCTTTATTATGCTACTCAAACTAGACCAGCCCCAGACAACAGTAACATCTCTGGTGTGGTCAAAACAATCCAGGGTCACATTACTGCATTGTTGTGCAAATAAATAAATAAAGTGCAACCATAGTATCATGTAGACTATAGTCACAGTGAATAACAATAGAGCATCTTAAGAATATAAACTAATATAAGCACTAATGTCCAAGTAACTCACAAGAAAGATTTACAGTGATAGAATTGCACTTGTACGTAATTGTGATTTACAGACTAGTACAAACATTAGTTCCAATTTCCCAATTCTTATTTTACAGCTCAAAAAATGTAATGCTAAATATAAGGAACAAACCCTGTGAATATCAATTTCTTAATGCATAACCACAATCAGAACAATTGGATTCTAAAAGACCCAGCAGATGAACTATTTTACTAATTTAAAACGTAAAACTGTAGACTACTGACAGTGTCATGTAATAGTCTTCATGATTTGGTAAAGTGAAGTTAATGCACACTTTACTGGACTTCTTAAATATGGCCTGATAAAATATTTCATGTTGTTCTAAGTAATTAATCATTGACAAAGTGTTTTTTCTGACTTCTACTTCCACTCATTGTGGCCTTTGGGAGATAAACACATGTTAATCTGTCCAGTAAGCAATAGGGTGAGGCGGTATATAAACAGTAATTACAGTTTGTGACATTTTATATACAGTATATGGCAGTTAAACATAGTGGAGAACAGCATACCCCACAAACAAAAAACATTTGAGTCCATCTTGAATCAGTTTCCTTGTATCACCCTTAAAGGTTTACTGTGTTTTTCTAACAGTTGCTAAGAAAGCTAAAGCAAAAAATTAAACATTATTTTAAATCATTCTTAATAGACATCTACAAGTGAGGATTCACAAATCTAATGTCTAAAACAAGGCCAAAGCAACTTAACACTACATCACTGTCATTCTATTTACTGTCTATTGAGCATAACAAAGGCAGCCTTATTACAGTTCATGTGTCACTCGGCTGGGATCAAACTGCCAACCTTTCTGAGACCCCTTTCTTGTTGAATTAGGGAAAACTCACACTGGGACCTGCGGTACATATAACAAAGTACACATTGGGACAAGTATTTGTGAATGTATGAACTTTTCACAGTTTGTTCTGATAATTTTAACATAAAAATAAAGTGGCATCTGTAAGGACATTCAAATGTAAATGAGGCACAGTAGTGGTTAAAACCTATTCCCTCACATCTTCCTCCACAGTCCATGCTTGTCCGTAAACCCACCTTCCTCCAAAGTCCACTTTGATTGGTGGGGAGCACACTAAGGTGTTATTCATTGGTACCAACCCTGTCCTGTCTGTCTATGAGCCTTTCTGCAGGACCACTTATGCTGCAATGCACACACACACACACGTACACATGTCTGCGCTACGCTTCTCTCTCTCTAATTGTTTTTTTTTAACTAACTGCACTCAATGAAGAACAAAAAGGAAGCTGGGGAGATGCCCGGAGTCACAGTGAATCGTTTCACTGAAAGTAAGTACAACCATTAATAAGAACAGTTAAAGTAAAGTTAAAAAAATTACTACAACTGTTTTGGGGTTGTCAAAACAAAGAAATTATATTCCATGCATAAATACTAAGTGAAACATTTGTAAATGAGTATTTGTAATTTTAATTCTGTTTGTTCAGACTGCTATATAACTGCAATAATTGGCCGTTGAAGAGTTGTGTGATGACCTTCAAACACCAAAAATGTGATGCGAGCATAGTTAATACAATGTGAGCTAAATCTGAGTTATGATTATGGAAACTGTCCATAATTCATGTTTAGAAAGTTTCATTAACTGCTTTCAGTGAAGAAAATTATATCTTAATCATGAATCATAATTATTTAATATGAGAGCTAAATTAAACAGTTCTTGTTTAACATTTTGGCAGAATCCCAGTGAGGGCTTTGTGATCAAGAGCACATAAATTCTCTATCAAATGAATATGGAGGTGTCCAATGTATTATTATAATCACACAATTGTTTTGTTTATTATAATTAATAATCACATGGCCAAGTCTGTCTACACATGTGCACATACTTAATGTTTGATTGCAAAACAGAAGTCTGTATGCTTTACCGTGCAAGCCCTGTTACACATTTATAGCAGGCCTTGAGTTAAACATTTTCAGACATTTTTAGCCCTTATAAGTCATCAAGTGCTACATTACAAAACAACTGTGAGTGTCAGGCATTTGTGCGTCTTTAATGGAACACTTATCTCACCTCCCATTGCTTTTTTACATACATTTTATTGCTGTCTCTATTTGTACATTATGTTCCTTTGGAGTTCATTACTCTGACTCAGATTGTTTCACAGTGGCCATATTCCTAGTGTACTCACTTTGACCACCATCACACATTAGTTTATTAATGCAGCACTCTACTTCTTATACTTGAAATTAAGAAATTAAGAAAGTCTTCAGGTCCCTTCACTGAAAATGAAAAGTTTGAAAGTGCCTTGCTGCCACCTGCTGGCAGACAGTTGTAACGTCCTCTCCCGATCACATGGGTACTGTATGGCCAAAGGCCAATCAGTTCCTAGCATCTGTAATCAACACATAAAAACCTTTGGAGCCTGGCTTAACTTTGTTTGAATCCACCCACCATCAAACCTCAAGCTGTCCTACACAAACAAAAGTGACTGAGCACCCAAGGTGTTCTTTCTAATTTATAAACAACTGGATTTAATGTCAATTAAGAAAAGCTTATAAAGTTTTACAAGGCCTGTAACTTGTAGAACAATAAAAAGGAGACATAAAGCAAGTAATTACATCCTGTGATTAGGAATTCAGTTGAAATCCACACTGTCTTAAACAGGGATTACAGTCTGTGATTAGTTTTGCTCTTGAGGAATGTTACTGTTCTGAATGTATTTCTGACTTAACTCAATCACAATCTTTTCCATAATACTTTGGTTCAGCTTCAAGAGTCCATTCATTACACCGCTAAAGATTTGGGAAACTCACAGTGCTGTCCTGATGCTTAGTCCTGTTAGGGGTCGTAGGTGACTGGAGCCTATCCCAGCAGCTTTGGGCCTAAGGCGGGGTACACAATGGCCAGTTAGACAGGACAGACAGTAACAGACAATCATATTCATTCACTAGAGACACTTTAGAGTTGCCCATTGACCTTATACATGCATGTGTTTGGCCGTTGGGAGGAAGCCAAAGAGAGAACCCACAGTAACACAGGGAGGACATGCAGAATCCTCACAGAAAGGCAGAAGTTGGCAAAGGTTTTAACTTCTTGCTGTGAGGCAGGAGTGCTATCCACTCTGCACCGTGCATCACTAAAATAATGGAATAATTTTTAAAAATACATACCAAACCTTATAGTTTGGCACTATAGTTTAAATGCATTTTTTGCATGTGGTGAATTTTTCTTTTTTCAAATAGTGCTTCAGTCAGATGGTAACATGGCAACATGTCAAACGCAGCATGCCATAACATTGTTTGGGAAATACAAAATATATTTGTGTAGTTCATGTGTCAAGTTCATCTGTCAAGTAAAACTTAAAACAGAGTTGGGTAGGTTTAAATACTAGTGCAAAACTTTCATTTGCAAATGAGAATTTGTTCCTCGGCACAAGGACCCAGCAGAAACAATCCTCTAATCCAACCCCCATGAGCTGCTTGAGGATGTGATTTTACCTCAACATGTGTGTGTGCCTGGCAGTGAAGTGGGAGTAGGTCAGTGCAGGGTGTTAGAACTGAGCTGAGGAGTATGAGGATGGGCTGACTCACCTAAAAACCCGGACAACATGGAAGTAAAGAAGGTCCTCCATTTTGTGCCATCTGGTGAGTTTCCCAGGGTCGAGTGGGTGAGAGGGACTTTCATGGTGCAACATTTGTGTGTATCTGTGCATTTATAGAATTTACTTAAAAGCATGTTTAACATTTGATAATGAACAACAGCTCTTTATTGCTGGAGGAACAACCAAGTCAGACGCTATTGATGTAAATCAATATTTACAAAATGGCTGTAAATGATAGTCCACAGGTCTGACATAAAGGCTAACCTGCCAGGATCTGCACTGTTAGAGATGGAGGGGTCTGAGATTAAATGGAGGTCAGATTGCATAACATTATGAAACCTTCACCAATGTACTAAAACCTTTTTTTTTTTTACTTGACTTTGCATACTTGAGCTGAACAGGTTAATTATATTCAAGAAAAAGTTGAAAAATCAAGGCACTCTTCAAATACCTGGAGTTCTTTAAAAAGCTTTTATTTCATGTGGCTGATTCCTATTAACCACATTATAAACCGTAAGGGTTTAATTTCCCATGCGTAGCGGCTAACAAATAGCCTTCTTCAAGGTTAATTATATTATTATGAATAATTTTAGTTTTTAAAATGTTCAGTGGTTTAATCTGTTTGTTTGTCCAGGGTTCTTCGATTACATTTTTGTTGGTATTTGTGCAATAATTATTTTTAGATTATGTGAAATTATGTTATGTACAAAGGGGTACAAAGGGCATTAAAATACTTTTATTCTTGGGGATTACTGCCTTATTGCTTCAGACTGAAGTAAAGAAAACAAAAAAAAAACAGGCTCAAACATTTGCCTTGACCAGTTAAATAAAACGTGTGTGCATAATTACTGTTGGTCCAGTGACTATATGTGGAAGTACAAACACTAGGTAGACTATGATTATGAAAGTGTTGAAGTGGAATGAGCTTGTTTTATTTTATGTGTACACTGACATACAGAGTACACACTGAACAGTAGAGCTGAACCACTGTGCTCCTTTTCAGATAACAGACTTGAATGTGGTTATGAAAGATTCTTTGCATTAGAGCACCCCAGTATAAAACAACATGCTTTTTATTTGTAGAATGTTCTCATTCACAGATGGCATGTCCCTATTGCCATTATTGTTTGACCTTGTAATAAGTTGTATGCAGAGTTTGCAGCTTTCTGCGCTTGTCTACAGACCCAACAAAGATTCTTGTGTTTCCTTTAGCCCAAGGACATGTGCCCACAGATAGCTGAGGGGCACAGAAATTCAAACATGTCTTATGGGCCTTGATACTTAAAACGATTAACATTTAAGGACATGAGCACACTGATGTTCAAGAACTCCCATCACCTTGGTTGTCTATTGTCCTGGTAATTAAGACCTTTGGAAGAAAAATGGATACAATTCATATTTCCTTCTATTCCTAATTATCCATAGTAGTCTGGAGACTTCCTTTCAGATTCTAGCACAATGCTAAATCATTTACTGTAGCTGGTGTTCCTCAAAGAAAATGATGACCAATACAACACAAACAGACAGACATTAGCAGTCCCAGTTTAAATAACAAGAACTTCTAAAGAAGCCCATACAATGATCATTAGAGAAGCCCATTGTACTCATCATTAAGTTTTCCATAATGTACAGTACTTTGTGTCACAACATTAACTGGATCTGATGGGAAAAGTCTTTTAAGTGTATTTACTATAAATTTCCCTGACCCTTCTCATTATTAATTCTCAGTTAGACACACAAAGTTATGAAGGGTTGTGGTCCAAGCTGAGTAGTGCATTATCCGCGAAGCTTCCTGATGTCCGTGCAGCCAGGGCGGCCTGGGAACACTGGCTGTAATCTACCTGAGATACAGCAGCCCCTGGAGCCAAACACTGCCTGAGGCCCTGACACTCTCTCACAGATACATGAGTCCATAGTGAAAACATCACACATAGCTGATCTCTCCTCAACTTCACAGTGTATCCCTTAGTTTTTTCTCACTAGACCGCTACCTCTACATGATATTGTGTTTTATGATGTGACAAGGCTAATGTCACAAACAAATAAAGACATGCCCTTACAGATTAACACGCCCTAAACATATGACATGGGTGTCATAAATCTGCCAGCAGAGGGAGCAGCTGACAGCAGAAGAAAAGCTGCTTGTGGTAGATTTGCCAGTGCTTGGATCATAGGGGAAAGCCAACAGGGTCAAACTGTAGCAGGCCACATGGAGTCCAGTTTCAACCATTAAGGGAATACATTGCATTAGTTTGATAATATTTGTACCTTGCAATCAATGGACATATCTTATACACATACTGTATATGGTATGTTTCTACCAAATATTAATATACTACATATGCAGTTATTTTATTGTTTAGGCTTTGTTCATAATAAAATATACCTAGTTAAAACTGGATATTCTACAGCTTCCAACAAAGCAGTGGATATTGCCTAGGATTTAAAATGATGACTATCAATGAATGCTAGAATAATTATGGACAGTTGAACATGATGTAATGTTGTGACTTGAGATTGAAAAGGCACTTTGTAAAACATTCTTCCCTACCACTTAAACTGAACAGAAATATAAATGCAACACTTTTGTTTTTGCCCCCATTTTTCATGAGCTGAACTCAAAGATCTAAAACTTTTTTTGGGTGAGCAGTTTGATGATTGAGTGGGGTATGGGAATGGGCAGACATATGTTATGGACAACAATTACAGGTCCATTTTATTGATGGCATTTTGAACGGAGATACCGTGATGAGCTCCTGAGACCAATTGTTGTGCCATTCATCCACAATCATCACTTCATGTTGCTGCATAATAATGCACGGCCCCATGTTGCAACGATCTGTACACAATTACTGGAAGCTGAAAACATCGCAGTTCTTGCATGGTCAGCATATTCATCAAACATTGAGGATGTTTGGGATGCTCTGGATCAGTGTATAAGACAGTGTGTTCCAGTTCCTGTCAACATCCAGCAACTTGGCACTAAAGAGGAGTGGACCAACATTCCACAGTCAACAACCTGATCACTGTGTGTTGCACTGTGTTTGAGGGGTCACACCAGATACTGACTAGTTTTCGGAACACCCCGGACCCTCCCAATACAATGAAACTGCACATTTTAGAATAGCCTTTTATTGTGGCCAGCAATAAAAAAAAGACTTAGTGGTGATAGGGCACCCTCCACAGTCCATTGCAAGTTTGTTAGAACTTACACCTAAAGCATTGAAAACACAAAGAGACTGTTCAGTTCTTACTAATGCTGACCAGAAAAGACATAATGTCCAAATGGGTTAGAGGTGATTCCCCTTGAGTCCAATTGTGGAGATCTCTGGTGTCTGGTGTTTGGCAGTTTTGGCACATGTTGTTGCAGGTTCCAGGGCCTGTATCTTGGGTGAGCAACATCTTTGGAAACATGGATTGAGATTATACCCATTAATAAAATTAATTAAAGGGAAAACAAAGTGACACAAAATAATGTCTCCCTTTCTCTCCTCAGAAAATCCATCCAGTGAAAGGTCCAAGAATGGCTATGTTTTTCAAGGCATGGGTGCGTAGCTCAAATGAAATATTGTAAATTGTAGACATAACTCTGCCTCTCTTTTCTCATGTAAAGTATCATATAGGATTTAATGGTGCATGATATTTATACTGTAGCTCTCTGATGACCCATTTCACATGCTGCTGAGCACAGCCCGTCCCTTTATTGCTGTGTGGAGAGGTTAATTAATGGGTAAATAATGAGGGAGATGATCTCTGAGTCATTGATGGCAACAGAGAATAATCACAGCAAGGAGCTTTCACACAATGGCTGCGGGTTAATTCTTTATTTTACTCTGCTCCTTCTGCGCTCATAAAGCTCCTATCAAGGCGCCATATTTATCTTCCATACAATGAAGGAATTTACAAGGCGCTGCTATTGTTATGTTGCTTCTCATCTGGTAGAAGGGGTTGGTGGGGTTTATTGGCCCTCTTTCCCTCTTGCAGTGCACTTGTCAACAGATGGCACAGTGGAGGGAGGGTGATATAAACTGTCCCTTTTTGGACATAATGTTAATGAGGCAACCAGGGCATGTTCACCTTCAGTACAGTTGGAACTCACCACAAGACAGTGACACAGGTTGTTGGTTTGAGCTAGGTAAGGGTTCCGTTACCACCTCGTATTCTTTTATATCATCACCATACTGTAGTGAGTGTGGTATAATGCAGTTAAATGATGAACATGATACTGTATAAAGGTGTCATGATATTTTAATGTAAATACTTCACAAATGTAAAAGAAAACTTTCTTAAACTTTGTGCATGATCTTGTGTCCACAGAGCTCAAGGATGGGGAGAAGGAAGACTGTGAGTATGAGTCACCCGAGACAGACAATGTCTATGAAAACCAGATCCAGATTAGTGTTTCAGGTAACCTATAAATTATTCAGTGTTATGTTAAATATTATATTTCTGTCTTCCATTGCTTCAACATATTACAAACATTTGTGTGTGTGTTTTTTTAAAGATCCTGAAGAGCCTGGGTTTGGACTTTTAAATACAACCAGAAAAGTAAGATGCTCCAAATATGAATAATTTCTTTGAAGTTAAAGGTTGCCATCATTCAGCACTATTTATTGCATTTAAAAATGCCTCACGTTCTGCCACCCGTCAGTATGTGAAGCCAATGAACTTCCAGGAGGAAGTGCGAGCTCAACGAGACCTGGACAGCTTCTTGGGCCAGGCCAGCATCCTTCTGGATGAGAAAGCTGCCTCTCTGGACGAGGTGCTGAGGAGAATGTTAACCCATTTGGTGGAGAAGGGACTTGGGAGCTGTGACATTGATGAGGTCATGAACTCACTGTTCACAGACACAGAAGGCAAAGAGTTCAATGGTAAACCAATATATTGCAACTAAATAAAAAAAGTGCTTTTAAATTATATCTAGAAGCTGACTGTGCTTTTACAAACACAAAAACATTTAGTTTTTGATTTCCTCCCATAGTTCACCTTTTGGCAGAGACCATTCAGGGAGTGACAGCTACAACTACTGGCATTCGCTACCAGCAGTCATGGCTCTGTATTCTGTGAGTAGATACAGTAAATGACACTGTGGCAGCAGTACCTGAATATAGACCAATCAGAAACACTTTCGCCCTGTCGATTCATGATGGATTATGGATTTATTGTCTATCATTCAGGTCTAATGTGAGAAGTCTGCAGAGACGTCACGTCTGTATCACACGTTTAGAACGGCCTCAAAACTGGGGAGTCAACTGCTGTGAGGCTCGATATGTCATCCTAATCTTAGCCCCGCCCAGAACGGTAAGTTCCAGACCTGGACCCAATAGTAATAAATATGTCTTGCTTTTTAATATCCCCATAATTTTCTTTATAGAAAAGTACCAAGACAGCTATCGAACTGGGCAGGACATTTGCAACAATGTTCTCGGACATCTCCTTGAGACAGAACCTTCTGGAGACCAGAACCCAGGAGGAGTTCAAGCAGGAGCTGGTCTACCAGAGAAAGCAGCTCTCTATTCCCACAGAGAAGTCAGTCGTTGAGGAGGTGGTGGACAATGACCCTCGTAAAGCCAAAGTCCTTCAGGTGGGAGCCAGAAGTCACTCCAATAGCACAATGGCTGAAATATAAAATGCTACATGAGAAATAGTTGTTGCCATTCAAATGTGCTATATTATGAACTACTAGAGTGTGCAGAGCAGATGTGAGTCTTAAAAATATAAATCCAAAAAGCATATAGTGTTGCACATGTACAACCAGAATTTTTACTGTCTATAATTATTAAATCTGTCAACATGTGAAGACCACCCTCCATCCAGGTATATAAAGATGTGGTGCCATAAAGTAAAAAAAGATAATGTGATTATCAGCCAGGTCTAAGAAGCAAGAAGCAGCTGGGCCACAGGCTGAAAGAGCTGCCAAATCCACTGTGTTTGCAGCTCCACGTAATGATTAAGTACTTCATCATGTCCAATGTTTAAATTAAGAGAATTTTCGGAGAGGACTGTAGAAGCCTGAAGGATGCCAAACAAGAATCCAATACCAAAACCAGCAGGTAGCCTTACATAATACAAAACAAAATGGTGGTTTAGCAGTATTAGACTTGGTTAGTTTTGGATTCAGGCACACAAAATATACTGTGGAGAACTGGAGATTCTACTGTGGCCAATACAAGCTAAATTAAATTATTGAAATTAAATTATTAAATTATTGCAATTTTGGCCATCTAAAAAAAAAAACTGTAGATTAGGTTTAGATCCTATTCTGCTGAGTATATTTTGTGGCTCTGTGTATGGGCTCTGACTTTTTGAGGGCTCTGCATCTGCTACCCATTTAGCAAAATATGTAATATTATATTTCATTGTCTGTGGAGATTCTCAGCCATCCATTTCATAATCTTTCAAACGATTAACAAACATTACATGTTTAGACATGTAAACACAGCATCTTCCACCTTAAAACACTATGTCCAGAGGCCTTCTTTGTAACCTTTTATTGGACCATCTCATTAAAAAGCCTCAGGCAAAAGTTTTATTATCCAGTAAAACCTAAATAAGATTTATAATTTCCCTTTGTTCATTAACTATTTTGCAATCATATTTGTCCACTAAGAATTGCGTTGGTCTAAAGCCATATTGCAAATAAAAGGTCTTGTTTGTCTTAATGAGATCTGAATTGGGAACAACATGGTCCCTAAGAGAAAAGACTTAAAGCTAAGAGAGATAAAAGACCATGGGCTGTTACATCCTTTCTCTGAAGATTAGGAGAACACAAGCAGAGTTTAATCCATTCAGAGAGTTACTTTCCCTCTAAAAAACATGTTCTTTTCCCAGCAGCACCTAAAGAAACAACATTCACCAAAGCAGTCCCTCGTGTTTCATTAATGCCATCCATGTTTGAAATCTCAATGCAAGTCATTCTCAAGACATAATGTTCTGCCATTAGTTGAATGATGCATGAAAATGTACCACTCAGTTGCTCACAATGCCCCCAGCAGTCACACAGATCTGGAGCAATTTGTAATTAAAGTTGGACCAAACAGATCTGTTGCTTGGATTACTGTCTTTTTGACAAATTCATTTATACATTTTTTTATCTTTACTTTTGGTGCCACGTAGATTCTTCTTAAGGCAACATAATGTCACTTAATTGTGTTTTTTATGTCACTAACTATAACATAAAGACTATAGCATGTTCTGATGTTGGTGGGGGGAACCAGAGTACCTGGAGATAACTCTTCTTGCTGTAATAGTGGGAGTAGAAGAGACCCTTAAAAGTTATATAGTCTTGCTTTAATATTTTCTTCAACTCCAAAGTCAACATCAACTTTCAGATTGAAATGTTTCATAAGTTATTTTTTGTATTGACGTTATTGGATAGTCTTGGCTAAATTCTGAATTTTTACCCCAGTGCAAAGATTTCTTTAAAGCCGGGAAAGGTGTTTATAATGACCTCCGTCGCAGACTGCCGCTCTACCCCTCAGACTTTACAGACGGTACTGACAATATCTTTACAGTCTTTCACCTTATTGAAGAGAGCATACACTGTCAATTTTCATGTCTGTTTAAATGTTTTAATATCAATTTAAAATAATCCATCAAGGTATAACAGGAAATGACCGCACGCTGCTTAAGTACACCACCACAGCTATTTTCCTCTACATTGCCATTCTGCTGCCTAATATTGCTTTTGGGTCACTGAATGATGAAAGCACAAGAGGCGAAATTGGTAAGGTCCAAAAATGACTAAAAATACTGATATTGCAGCTGTAAGATCTACAGTATATTATAGCTTTTATCAATTTCTATTTTCTATTTTTCTCACAGATGTTCAAAAGACCATTGTTGGCCAGAGCATTGGTGGAGTTATTTATGCTTTATTTTCCGGGTCGCCGCTTGTCATTCCACTGACTACAGCACCACTCGCCATCTTTATTAGCGGTAAGATTTCAAGAGGAGACAACTGGGAGTTAATTTAATCCATATCCTTAGGCAGGAACACAAGAACAATGCATTTTATTAATTAAAGGTGCTATATGGGACATCAATAAACAACAAAGACATTGACACACATTAATCATATTTTAGTACCTATGGGTTATTTATTTTAAAGCTGTAAACAAGGTGTGAGTTACACGTCTAGAACAAGAGTACAAAGACTGTTAATAAAATGGAATTGATCATCTAGCGCTATATAAAGTGTCTACATGTTGGTGTTTTATAGTGATCCGTGGCATCTGTGATGACTATGACCTCGATTTCGATGCGTTCTATGCCTGCATTGGTTTATGGAACAGCCTGTTCCTTATTCTTGGAGGCCTGTTTAATGTCAGTCTGCTGATGAAACTCTTTAAACGGTAAATACTGCTGACTGTAATACTTGAATATTCCTTGTGTAAACGACTAAACACATCCATACAAACTGTGTGCCCTGAGCTGAGGTCACTGCCAAGCAACAGCACATCTGTTTTGACTTCTTGTTTTCGGCCATAATCACTAACACAGTTAATACACCCTCTGATTGTCACAATACTATCAGTTTGCCTTGAATGTCTGCTCTCGTATTGAAAAATATGGGGTTGATAAAACATGAATGATTGTGTTATGGCTCTTTTATTTCCATTATCTCGCAGCTCCACCGAAGAAGTCATTGCTTTGTTCATCTCCATAGCATTTGTTGGCGATGCGGTGAAAGGCACTGTCAAAAGTGAGTCGCACCAAGGTCGCACGACATCAAACATGCTTTGAATGCCTCAGAAGGGCGATACGGCAGAGCAATGTCTCCGTGTTTGTTGCAGATAAAGCAGCACAGCAAATAGCCGGTGTGATAGCTACTAGCACCCCTGGGTGTCGGTGAAAAGTAGACAAGCTGAGAAAGTTAATGCAATGTAGCCTCATATTGCATCTGTTTATGTATTTTTCCACAAGGGTTTAGTACACAAAAAAGAGAAGGATGAGCAGATGGTTGAGTCCTTAGAGCTTGCTTCTTTTTGAGACGTCAGGCTTTATATTGTTTACTACACCGAATACAGCTAAGCTTGAACGCAGTAGAAAATGCTGCAGGGCTGCTCGACATTAAACATGTTTATTTCACTATGCTCCCACAAAGTCATATTAGTAATGAATAAAAATGAGCTGTGGATAAAAATATTTGTGGATAGAATATTCAATGTCATCTCTATATAACCATCAGACACGAGTTGTTACCACTAATAGGATTTTTAGGATTGGATGTTTTGAAGAATGTAATACATGTATTGATAATTTCTTCTTATCTCCTAGTTTTTGAACATCTCTACCATGGGCCTACACTTGCGACCACAAACAGCACGTTGGTTCTCCAGCAGATTACTGAGATTCTGGAGAGGACAAAAAAACAGACGCTAAACACACTCAACATTAACAATGGCACAACGTCAGTGACAGATCATTTAGAGGGACACATTGGTTTTCCCCTGCCCGAGTCTCTGGTGGTGTGCACCAGAGAGAGACCGATCCTGTGTCTGCTGCTGATGCTGGGGACGCTGTGGCTTGGCTATGCCCTCTACCTCATGAAGAGAAGGTTTGCTTCCTTCATGCTACATTTAGAAATTGACTACATCTAGTTTTTCCCATTTACTTCCACTTTCCAGCTTTAATGTTAATAAATAAATGCTCCAATCCCAGGAGTCGGTTACGTCATGCAGAGTGCTATACCCCTCCAGGTCTAAAATGTAATACAAGACGCTGTCAGTGTAACCTCCGACTGACTGGGGAAAAGAGTGACAACTGTAAATAAGAATGTATTACATCAGGATTGCACGATGTGAAAGTAATCATTGCTTTCTTTTCTCACAGCCCGTATTTGAATGACAAAATACGAGAAGTTGTGTCAGACTGCGCTTTGCCAATCTCTGTGGTGATATTTTCATTCATCGGATCCTACCTTTTTCTCGACATACAGCGTGAGTACAGATCTCTGAAATGAAAGCAGTGACAGAAGCACCCCTGGGACCTAAAGTCAAGCCCTTGGTACAGGCCACCTTTCATAGTTCATAAAAACAGATATTCAGTATTCCTGTGTAGTGCAGTAAGTAAAGACATAACTAAAATCCACAGATAACCTCATGTTAACACACTTTCTAAAAGTATATGCATTATTAGCTTGTTTGTACCATTACACTTGTTCTATTTCTATTTAGTTCCTCAGTTTAGTGTCCACAGCGGCTCAATCTTCAAATACCCTTCATTTGACAAGCTGACAGGGATGAACACATTAAGCGCAGTGGGGCTGGGCTTCCTTCTTGCTTTGCTCATCTTCATAGACCAGAACATTGTCATCTCACTCACGCATGTACCTGAACACAAGTAAGGCCATCGTTGTATGTTTAATACCAACATATAAGCATGACAATATATCTGTGGTCGGTCTGTCCACTTCGACCTAAACTGCTGTTAAAGCCCGTCACTAGGAATCAAATTTAAGTGACTGTGTGTCTGTATCAGGTTGCTAAAAGGCACCGCATTCCACTGGGATTTAATGCTGACTGGCTTCATCAACATCCTCATGTCCTGTCTGGGGTTGCCATGGATGCACGCGGCCTTCCCACATTCCTCCCTGCACGCCCGTCAGCTGGCTAAAGTGGAACAGCACGTAGAGAACGGACACCTCTACACGACGTGAGTGAAGTCAGAGCAAGGACAAACACCTCCACAGTTTAAGAAGTCACCCAAACTTTTACTAAACTTTTATAAGAGGCTCTCAGATGCAGCAATAGTGAATGCAGAAGTTGTCCAATAATAATAACAAACTCTTGAAAAAAAAATGCATTTTATAAAAACAATGGCCTAAAAACAATGGCCTTCAAAAAAATCTTTAACCACATATTCACTTGAATTACCTTAAATGTCTTACCAAAGGACACGACGACAGAATGAACTGAGGAGAGTGGGTATTGAACCGCCAACCTTCTGGTTATTCTTTATTCTACACTTCACTTTTTATGCCATATGCTCCCATAAATGCCACACAAGAAAACCCAAATTCCTCTTCAGATTTTAGCAGGGTTAATAATAGGTATCTTAATTGTTTTTTCCTGTGTGTGTCCTACAGCATTGTCAGTGTGAAGGAGACTCGTTTGACCGCGTTGGCAGCTAACATCCTGATTGGTCTGTCTACCTTCATGCTGCCCATTCCCCTGCAGTGGATCCCAAAGCCAGTCCTCTACGGCCTCTTCCTCTATATCGCAGCCACTTCACTTGATGGGAACCAGATGGTGGACCGCATGGCCCTGCTGCTGAAGGAGCAGGTGAGCACCAAGGACACCAGACACTGGGATTTGACAGTTTGCTCCATTTTCTGCAAGTCACTTTCTATCTTTGTCTTTAAAAAGTTTTATTATACCCACTCATAATCTCATATTCCCAACAAGCTGGCAGAACCACACAAATCCACTCTAAAATTGAATTTCAAGAGCTCACCAAGGAAATTAATTTTACTTTGAAAAACAAGATTTATTACAACAAGTGTAGCTTTGCATAAAACTCGTTTCAATAAAATGCCACTCAAAGCTGACTTTTAGCCACATTATCCTCCTGTGTGTCTAGACGTCCTACCCTCCCACCCACTACATCCGGCGAGTGCCTCAGAGGAAGGTGCACTACTTCACAGGGCTGCAGATGGTCCAGCTCATCATCCTGTGTGCATTTGGGATGTACCCTCTGCCCTACATGAAGATGGTCTTTCCCCTTCTCATGATCCTGCTCGTTCCTGTCAGGTGGGAGACGCAGGCCAACAGGGGGCATGGTGGAGCTGTGAACGTAAACAAATGTGGTTAAGGACTGCACAAAACATGTTTTAATTAAAGTCTAATTAAAAGATTTTTCTGTTTTTCTTTTCAGGACCAGTTTGCTCCCTAAAGTAATTGATGCCAAATATCTGGATATCATGGATGCCCAGCACATGTAAACAACTCAGTGGAAAGATTTATTATCTGGTGTTAAGGGAAAGAGACTCAGAAATCAATTAAACACATTTGGACTGCAACATTAACACGTGAGCACTCGACTGGTGCCAAGGTGGTTAGATCACCACTTCCAGGCCTCAATGGCTCCACTGTTGTGTGACATACATGTACCATCATTGGAGCTGACATTAACATGCAACATTTCTGTATATGTATTATACCTACACACCTACACTGTCATGCTCTTAAATGAAAATTACATGAGTTTTTGTTAATTTTTTTACTTTCAATACAGTGTTGCATTAATCTTTTGTCAATAAATAAAATGTTTTAAATGTTCAAATTTGTTTTATACTTTAATTAACAAAACAAATGATTTCAAATACACAAACTCTGCATAGTCCTATTCATATTTAAAACAAAAAAGACTGATGGTGGTAATATATATCTCTATATAATGCACCAAGAGATGGCAGTAGAAGCTCACCTTGTAGTTTTAATTTCTGGCTCTTGTAGTGATGTGTTCAAACCAAGATTTTGCAGAAATTCAGGTTCAACTTGTGATGATGGACACAGATTAGACATATAAATATTAATACAAAAACTGCAAGATTATCACCTTAAGATCTTTTCTTTGTGGGTGCATGTGGCGGAGTGGTTAGCACTCCTGCCTCACAGCAAGAAGGTCATGAGTTCAAAACCCGGCTGACTCAAATATTCTCGGCTGACTCCGGTCTTTCTGTGAGGAGTCTGCATGTCCTCCATGTGTTACTGTGGGTTCTCTCCGGGTACTCCGGCTTCCTCCCACCGTCCAAAGACATGCATGTATAGGTTAATTGGCAAATCTAAAGTGTCCCTAGAGAGTGAATGGTTGTCTGTCTCTAAATGTCAGCCCTGCGACTAACTGGGCCACTGTCCAGGGTGTACTCCGCCTCAGGCCCAAAGCTGCTGGGATAGGCTCCAGTCACCCTCGACCCCTAACGGGGCAACACAGTACAGAATGAATGAAAGATCTTTTCTTTCGTCATAACTTAATATGATATCACAGAGTGTAGTTCCCTGTGCTCTAGTCAGCTGGACGTGCCTGATTCACTGTCTGAAGGTGTAGGACAGCTGACACAGAAGAGCATCCACCTAACTGGTGTTAATCTGCAAACAAACATGCTTGCAACATTTTTAGGCCACTCAAAATGACAGGCCAAAACAAATTAATACAGACATTCTCACACCTCTGCTTTTCACACCTCCCTGCCTCATTTTCATTATCCTCACACTCATTTATCTCACCTTACTTCAACCCAACAGGACAAGTGCCAAGGGCTGCATGCCTGGATTTATCCTGGCTCACACCATCCGGGAGATCCATAAAAGCAGCAGAGAGGTGAGAGAAGTCAGAGAGCTGCGATGGACAGCTCTGCATTAATAATAGGTGCTGTGTGGCTCAGTGCTGGGGTCACGCAGTATTAAGGGGCATCATTGGGATATGACTGGTGTATTATTACAGACAATAGAGCTGTGTGGAGTGACCTGATGATCACAGACTATTGTGCTTGTTATTGTGGGGCTATTTATAATAATGTGTGTCTGCTTTGAAATAAAACGTGTGCATGCAGACAGGTATAACGGCAAACTTTTACAAAACATCCTTACATACCATTAGCTAGAGACGCAGGCTATAAACATTATGTCTTTTGGCTTTATTAAACAGAGCTTTACCAAAATTGTTGCACTTTTGATGAACCCATCTTAGATAGAGACATTGCTGATGCCATTTTGTGCTTGTGATGTCATATGGGGCTTGTGACTGTGCCGTTGAATGTTAAAAAGGTCACAACTCCTGACTGACTGGCTCTTGTTTACATGACTACAATGCAGCAGTCATTATATCACCAATGTTCATGCTACAAAAGCATGACATATGATGCTAGGTTTTGAAAATCATTATTTGAATCATCACCATCATTCATTTGAAGAAATTTATAATGTGTTTTGCATAAATGTAGTTCCCAAAAAGCAGAAACCCTCAGATGAAACAAAATGGAACCCACTATCTTTATTATCACATGACTAAATGAGATCCTGGAGGCAAGAAAATAACCGTTATTACCAAAATCAAAGATGAAAAACTGATGATTCCACTGACTGGATCTTAGAAAGCCAGTCTGTTCTGTGTCCTATATAAAAGAGTAACATTAAAACTAAAATTTCAAAGAGTCTTTCAAGGGATGGGGATGGCACAGCTCAGCCCAGCTCTAGTCCAAGACTCAGAGTGAGCAACAACTTTGAGCTGGGGAACTCTCTAAAGTGGCAGTGACAAGCGGCACATAACCTCAGAGCATGAATATATTTATCAATACGTTTTCCAAGTGGGATGTGTGATGGTATAATTAGAAAGCAGCACTGCGATGGGATGAGAACTGAAAGTGACAGTACAGAAGTGATCAGTTTTTAAAATCTAAGTCAGTGTGGAAGGGATCTGAGAACTGAAATGATAGGGCAAAGAGGGTTTTGGCCAAAGTTTTAAGATAAGGGAGGCTTCACTTCATGTTTTTGGTTTGTGTAAGAGCCAAATGTATTTTATCGATTAGCTTTGGGACGGCGCTGCTTTCTCCGGATAAACAGTTATAGCCTATAGGGTAAAAAAGATCACCTGCCGAGTGTTCCAAAGTATGACCGACATGTGCTCATTATAAAGGCAAAAAGTGCTCAAAGCTGTGATGTTTTAGCATATTCACCTGCCAGGAGTCTTACATGGCCCTTCAGGAAGATGGCACAGAGCAGACCCATATGTTAACCCTGCAGAGAAATGTAGTTCATGTCACCACAGCTCTGATATGCGTCTGCCTGTTACCATGGTGTCGAAATGCTACAGGTAGGAACAGATGTATTCGACGCAGGCTCCAAATGGTGGACAGGCAAAAATGCTGAGATGATCCCTGAGGTTGAACAAACAGACATGTTAATTAAACCGTTGAAAAGCGAAGATAAATGTTGACATACAGTTTAATTCCAGCACGAAACTCTAGAAAGTCTACTCACATAGTCTGCTTTTCTTTTTCTTTTTGCAAGAAGCCATCAAGTCCATTTTCCTTGACTCCCTACACTGTTAAGAGGCTCTTGTATAGTGTGGCTGCAGATTAGAAAGAGAGTTTAATGACGGCTTTGATGCCATTCTCTCTCATCAAAGTCACATGCCAGTGAAACTACCATATGCTCTCTACTCACTGATAGGACCTGGAGAGAAATAATCCTCCACCTCTGCTCATCTTTACAGCACCAAGAGGCTGACAGCAGAAACAACAAAACAAAAGCATCTGCTCGGATGGGTTGTTAGTCTCATGATGATCTAATGAGAGTGTGTTCACAGGCAAAGAGGGACATGAAAGGGAAAGGAAAAATATGGCTACATTGCATCAACAAAGTCCAATGAGGCAACAAACACAAGCAAATGTTTGCCACCATGTGTAATTTAAATACAGGCTGTATGAGCATGCTTTTAATTATGAGGGTTGGCTGTGTTATCACTGTTATGCTACCCAAGTATGGCATAGTATTACACATGGTATATAACGCTGAATATTTAGCCTGGTCAGCCATCCTAATTATTTTTCTATTCTATACAAAGAATAAATTAGTTGAATTTGCTTCTAAATGCAGTTGGATGGATGTACAACCAACAAAGTTATAAAGCATTGCATTAAGTTTTACATAAATAGTTTCATGTCATATACAGTATTATAGCAAATTATAGTATACATATTATACTGTGGGGTGCATGGTTTGAGTTCAAACCCTGGCCGACTCAAACATCACGTTTGATATTGACACTCTCTGTGGAGAGGAGTCAGCTGACGTGGCTCAGGCATCTGTTCCGGATGCCCCCTGGATGTCTCCCTGGGGAGGTGTTCTGGGTGCATCCCAATGGAAGGAGGCCCAGGGTAAGACCTAGGACACACTGGAGGGACAATGTCTCTTGGTTGGCCTGGAAACGCCTCGGTATTTCTCCGGAAGAGCTGGAGGAAGTGTCTAGGTAGGGAGAGGGAATTCTGGTTATCTCTGCTTAGACTGCTGGATAAGTTGAAGAAATACAAAAAGGTTCTTTGGAATGTTGTAAGTAACAGTCATCAATCCATTTGTTAGGGTCATTTACCTTGCGATTTAAAGAATAAAGCAAAAGCTCTGACAACCATTGCATAACTGTATGGCAGAATAAAATTTAAATTTTAAATTGTAATTTTTAGAAACCTGTGTGAGTTCTAAATGTCAACACACAGCAAACCAGTAAAATGTATGAATTAAACATAATTTCAATAGTGTCCTCATATCAACACAATTTATTTCAGAAATAACCCCCCCTTTCATCTTTTACTTTTTTGGAACAGAACTGTCTCAAACAAAGATCATGCAGCTGCGTTCATCTACATTCAGTGAGTGGAGCAGGCAAAGGCAAAGAGGTTCAACCCTTTGTTTTCTGATGAAACATTTTCCTTCAGGAGCCGAGTGTCCCTTTTTTCCTACGGCACTCACTTTCACTCAGCATCAAACAAAATGTCAGGAAGAGTGATTCCGACATAAGAAGGTGCCAGGGCCTTTTAACTACGGCCTTTTTATTTGCCTCAGCGAACATCCAGAGTGGGCATAAATGAAGGACGAGCATCATTGACTACCTAACTACCTGTCCACTAATCACACTGTCACTGTCACACTGCCTGGAAGGAAAGAGCACTCAATGTTTCTGTGTGTGTGTGTGTTTAACTTTAGCTTGCTCACTAGACACCACGACTTTTTATCTTTAATGCTCTAAGCCAACGGACGTCCTTGACAATTAACATTTGAAAACGCAGCCTGCTGGAAAACAGGCTGCAAAATGGGACAAGGCTTTGTTTACTTTTATAAATAATGCAGTTTATTAGGCACATGGGGGCTAGATGTTGGCCATACTTCCTATTATCATAAAGTCACATTGTGTTATGTAATCTAATGAGCAAACGGGGCTCTTTCTTTCTTTGTCTTTTCCCTCTTCTCTCGCTCTAATGGCTTTGTAATTATGTGTAGTTATTACCTTAAAGCGACTGGAGCAACTGAGAAAAATATTCGGGGTGGCACATATGCTACCCTACGCAAAAACATGTACTGAATTCAAATATAATGCAGTAATCACTCCCTTTGTGAAGCATGTAATGGCACATTTTGTTGGAACTAATAGAGATGTTAGCTTATTGTTTGAACTGTGGTACGGCATTGAATGAATGAAAGGATTTGTAAAATTGTCCAGCACATTACAAGCTTGTACAGGGTCATTTTCAAGGGTTGGCTAAATCACTAAAATATTTGGTGTGGCGTTAAGCTGAATGTAAAATAAACAAAGACAACACAAGTGCACACAACATAATAAGCAGAGTCTGAAGTTAAGTTGAGACAATGCTATGTCATGCTTTACGCTTGATGTAAATGTTCCAGTGCCAGTAAACACAGTCATCAGAGATAACTGCACAAAACTAGGTGGGTATAAAATATATACCTCCTGAAAGTGCAATTCAAAATAATAAAATAACACTTTCTAGCATTGTTTAAAACCTCCCATGTTATCAATGTCAGTAAACTACAAACTGTCTAATCCTCCTGATGTCCCTTTGTTACTTAAACTTTAATAGTTGTGGTAGTAGTGGTGGTAAATACTTCATGTAAAATAACCACGCATTTTGTTTTAGTGCAAATGTTCCCTCAATTTGCTTTTTTGTCGATTTCCCTTTGTTTGGTTTGTGTGTTGCAAATCAGACCCAAAACAAAATATCACAGCCATAATGACAATCTCTTCATGCAGATTGTTTGGTGTAAGAGTAATCTAGCTGGAAAACTCGTTTCTCCTGACTGCAGGGCACAACTGAATGATGCCGCACCGAAAGAAAATCACATAATAGTTTTTTGGATCACATTGTCGCATGCCGCTGAAACATTCACACTGTGTGTTAATTACACCATCTTAGTAGGCCTCTGTGTAGTAATAGCCACACTGTGAAGGGGTACATAAATAGTGCTGTAGTGCAAAAACACAGACATGTAGAGCACTAAGCAAAAAGAAAATAAGAAAACTCTTCAAAGCAGGTCAGTCTGTCCTCGGGTTTTAGGCCAATGTGACAGTGGCTGATGCACTGTTAGATACACATTCACCAAATCTGTCCTTCACTCTTCAACCCAGTTGTGTCTGAGTGATGGATTCAGAGGCGAGTACAGTCCCTGTGAAGATGGCCCTTTAATTATATGTCATGTCAATCACACAACACTTAAGAGAGGAGGGAAAGAAATCTAGAAATAAGTCAGACATTTAGGAGTCCAATATTTGGCAAGAAGTGAGGTTTGCTCCCCCTGCACCAAAATGATTAGCGCCCTGTTCGCTCCCACTGTCATCTCGCTTTAACGTCTCCAGCTGGAGTCAATTAGAAAAATAAGAGGAAACGTCAATGAAAAACAAGTCAGGCGCTAATTCAATCAGACACACCAACACTCACTCTCTGTCCCACTCCAATCCACTGCCTTACTCACAGACACACACAAACACACACACTCTTTGTGCATACACAACGCAAATGACATCAGCTGCAACTAACTTTAGCAGGCAAAGTTAAAGTATGTGGCTATATGTCCCAGAATAGCAGCCCAGACAAGAGATTATATGAATCGTCATGGGCTCTGTGCAGTGCAGACTGGAAAGTTACTCACTTTGCACAAAGGATGCGCTCTCAAAGAAAACCCTTTAAATACAGTTCAATAGGAACTCACAGCTTGAGATGACACATTGTCACACTTTGTAAAATGATTAAAGCTGTCTCTTTCATTGCCGCATGCAGTGATGATAAAAGATGGCACCTTGAGAAAAGAGACTATGGGACTGAACTACATTATTGAACAGATGCAACATATTAAGAACTAATGCAGCGTGAGTCACAAAGGTCTGCATGAATACACTCTGTGAATGTCTCAATGTTACATGCAGTATATTCTACAGTATTGTACTATATGTGATGTTCTGTTCAATAAGTAAATGTAATGACAAGATCATCTCGTTTTCAGTTTAATTGAGCTATTCATTTTACTTTATAAAGTAACTTATGTGGTTGGGAATTTATCCATAAAGACCATTTAAGTTTTAATGCGAGGGGCTTGCTGAGGGCTGGTGGGAAAGGCTCAGAGCGGGTTTCCCGGAGGCTCAGGAGGCTCAGGTGTGGGAGTTTCCTGCTGAATTTCCCAGAGGGAAATGGGGACTGCTCTGATTTAGCAAGCTCCAAATAAAGCACAGCATATTCCTTTCCATTGCTGAGTGACAAGGGCTTATGAAAAGTTGTAGCTGTATCTTCAGCTTATCTTGTTTGCAGCAGAGTTACATTTCTTCATGCATACCATTTTGGCACAAGTCCCTCAAGATTTTGCCTCTGTCATTTAACAAAATCAGAGACTTGTAGTTTTTACAGATGTTTAAGTTAGAGGTTCCAGAAAAACAAATGCATAAAATCTACTAAAATGTAAAGTAGATGGGGAATTTGGCAGCACATAGCATAAAAGAAAATATGTTTGGCAATATATTGGAAATTTTGATTAGCGTGGTTTTTGTGTTTTGGTACAAATTCAGAACACACAGCATCTACAGAACTGTGAGAGTTTGGGCTCTTGTCCAAGGACACTTTGGAGATGTGGACAATTACATTTATGGGAACAATTCAAACATGTTATGTTTGTTAAATAGTAATAACATTGATGACTATAAAGTATAAGCTGTGGAGATAGACATATACTATATTGCTGCGAGCATCAGCAAACGGTAAAAAATAGTGAGAAATTATGAGTCGAACTACATTAAATTTGGATTTATTTGTAGCGGGAGAGAGGACGAGCCCAGGCCGCAGTGTGTGTTATGTGGCAAAGTTCTTAGCAATAAATGTATGAAACCATCGCACGACATCTAACAACCAAACACACGGCACTTAAGGAGAAACCAGTGTTTTTTTTTTTTACGAAAACGTGATGAACTGAAGCATTCAAAGTCCTCCATTCAATCCTGTGGTACAACCATAATCAAAGCACATGAAGCTTCATATCAATTGACTGACCTCCATTGAACCAGACATCGCAGGACTGTGTTCACAGAGGCAGGCACACCCATCACATTAATCTCATGTAAGTTGTGGAAACCCATTCCATGATGCACTGTTCTTGATCTAATCTGAAGATCACATGAAGTTTGGAGGTCTGTAGCTGTTGACTCTGCAAAAAGTCGGCAACCTCTGCGCCTCAGCATCCGCTGTGATTTTACGTGGCCTACTACACAGCTGAGTTGCTGTTGTTCCCAATTTCTTCCATTTTGTCCTAGTACCACTAACATTTGATTGTGGAATATTTAGTAATGAGGAAATTTCACGACTGGACTAATTGCACAGGTGGCATCGTATCACAGTACCACACTGGAATTAAATGAGATCCTGGAAGCAACCCATTCTTTCACAAATGTTTGTAGATGCGAAAACAAAATCAAGCCTATTTGCTTTTTTGTACACCTGTGGCTATGAAAGGGATTGGAACACCTGAATTTAATGATTTGGATAGCTGAGTGAATAGTTAAGATAGTGTACCTTTGAGCAGCTCAAAGGTGACCTAAGAGCAGAGAGCAGGTCTCCTCAGTCATGAGGAATCACTTGACAGTACCATTTTAGGATGATTATTTTCCCATTACTCGGCTGATAGAACCTGAGTCTTGAAAGTCGTGTCATCACCTCAGCTCTGGTGCCATACTGAGGCACAATGGACCGGCAGCGCACTGCAGTGAATTGAAAAGTGTGCTTCCTATTACTGAGCTAAACAGGACCGACGCTCTTATATTTGTCTGGGAAGTTACATGACACTTTGGTCTCTTCACAGCTTTTGTTTGGTAAAATGTTTTTCAGGGACAGATCTCTCTAAGCACAGTGCCACACGCTGCCTCTTTTGAGTGGCTTAACACTTATCTTTTATATACTCACTGCTTTACTAGATTTAAGAGGTGATTTGGAGGTGATGAGTCAAGGAGCTAAAATGGTAAAATAAAGTTAATTCAAGCTTTTAACATGTATCTACATTCAACATGTAGCTAAAACAGCTCTTTTTTCAGATTTTTTTTATTTTTATTTTCTACTAAAGCAGCATTCTACAGTTTAATTATTGTGAGGGTGCCGAGTTCAAACAATAAAAATCCTTCTTGTTCATTAGGCCAACATCTATCTTTAATTTACCGAGTGAATGGTGCATTTGAGGACACATTATCAGACACTGTTTTAAATGCACTTAATTCTTGGCAGAGGTATAATGACTTTTTTAATATTCATGCACAAAACTCATTACAAATACACTAGTTCCATCTGAAACTCATTATGTAATCCGCGCAGAAGCACACCAAAGGTAATTTAGTTGCATGTGTGATCTAACCTAAGATGCATGCGGGGCCTACAAGCAGGTTTGAGGTTAGGGCTGTCGTTCTTCGGGGGCTGTCTGTCTTCATTTAAGGTTACACTCCATCTTTACCAACATATTATCACATTGCTATAGAAAAGAAAAAGGTGGTTAGTCATTGTAATATACAGCCATTGTTGATCCTATTTAAAATAAATTCAGAAACCTTGTTTCCACAGTTAATCAGCTTCTTGGAAAATATGGATCATGAAGTATCTAAATAATAAACACCTGAATGACACATTTATACAGTAGTCTATATTCTGTTTGACATTTGCATTCTTTTTTGTAAGGACTGTTTTCCAAATATTAGTGAGCAGTCATAACATTAATGGGAGGCTTAGATTTTTAAAGTTGGATGCTTTTGGATAGATGGTCTGACTGTTATGGAATAAACCTCTGTTGATAATGGCTTTAAAACGCTTGTCTCCATGGATCAACATTTCAACACAACCAATAAATTCTCATTTAACTTTTGGTAGGTATTGACCACAGCGGCTTCCTCCTTTTTCTGCTTCCATCACCGATAACCTCAAGGACAAAACAGTCACTGCTGCTACAGGATCCATGAAAAAACAATTTTCAAATATTACATTGATGTAAATAACAATACATATTTCTTATTCTCATGTTACAATTAACACATTGCTGTATATGTACTATAGTCTCTACAGTCTTCATTTGCATGTATCAGTTGTGTTATTCCAAATATGAGCGCTTCTTAGATATATATATATATATATATATATACAACATTACATGAATGAAAAGGTTACTTTAATCCTTACATAGGTAAGGGAAATAGAGACACTGCGCATTTGGCCCCTTTATAAATATTAATTAGTGTAAGGTAACATTTCTTCGGCCTAGATTAGATTTACAGCTGGCTGCCTCTGACACACTGAGGTCACACAATTATGCAAACACTGTCTGAAAGAGGTCTGACAGATCCCATCAAACTGTGTCGATGTAACGTTTTTACCCTGAGCCGAATATTAAAAGAGGAAATGTGGCCATAAGAGGCAGCGATCACATATAGTACTTTTTTGTTTTTAGAAAATCTAAACATGTTAAAGAAACCACCACCTTTATTCTTTAGAGACCGACTCTTGTCAAAGTGATAAACGCTAGATATTTTTGATACCTTTAAGTGGGAATATACAGCAAACGGAAGAACAGATGGACCCAATCACCTTTTCACAGGCAAATAAAACCCTTGATTAGGTGAAGATTTGTTTGCAACAAAAATGAGAACTTGTTTGCAACTTAATGAAACTTTTTAGCCTTAATACATTTTTTTGATCCTGTTATATAACCTCTATAGATATCTCTAAGTTAATCTAGATTCTGGATTTGATGGGACATGTTTTCAAAAGATCTTTAAAAAACATATCACAAAACTTATAAATACAAGTTGTGAAGTTACACAAAACAGAAGAAACGCTGTACTGCCAAAACAATAACTTGTCCTCTGTATTTGGGAAGCGCTAACTGAAAACTGTTTGACAACACAGCAGGTGACCTGAAAAGTGGATAGCTCCCCAAAGAGGTGTTTTTCTCTTTCAATAACTAAAAATCCTAAGGCTAATACTCTTTTAGAATGGCCCGAAGCTGCTCCTTAGGACTGTTTAGCAATACAAAGGGCCTTAAGTACAGTTATTATTCACACAAAACCAACACAAAAAGCCAGAAGAAGAACAGGTTTTCAGCAAATTTTTCACAAGGGCCCAAACCAGAATAAATAATTGGTTTCTCATGTGTTCAGGTTTGAGAGGTTATAATATTTGGATAGTACTACCTTCCGCAATGATCTAAAATAACACCACTGTGACATATATATAATTACAGATGACTCCACGGGTTCCTCACATTGATCCAAGAAGATGCTAAACTTAGAACAGGTCTGCACAATCAATAAATACACATTTACATTTATTGTGCCATGATATACAGTTGTGCTCATAAGTTAATTTACCTTGGCAGAATGTGTGATTTTTGGCCATTTTTTAGAGAATATGAATGATAACACAAAAACTTTTCTTTCACTCATAGTTAGTGGTGGACGAAGTACACAAACCAAGTACTTGAGTTAAAGTACTTGGTTTCAAAATCATGCACATAATTTATAAATCGAGAAAGTGAAATAGTAATAGTGCGCACGTTTTAGTAAATCAATCTGGGGGAAAACACAGTAATGTTAAATCGTGCACAATATTTTTTTTCTTGCATGCCATGTGCAGGGCTCTGTACATCACAGTCTTTGGAAGCTGAACTTTTGAAAAGAACGATCTCGGTTTATAAGCAGCACTCCACTCCACCTTTCAACTGTTTAGCATCATAAGCTGCATATAAAACTAGTCAAAATTTAATTTATATTCTACCAAAAGTGTTAACAATATCGAATCACTCAGTTTAAAATAAATACTACAAACGTTGGTGAAACAGCAGACTAACGTTAACTTAACATAATGGTGCGAGCTACTGTTAGATTACTCAATAAAGAATGACCACCAGAATGAAAATGGCTTACCTCAATGTGTTTCCTAAGATTGGAAGGAGAATTCCAGTACAAAGAAATGTTACAGTTCCGAGGCAGGCAAAAAAGGCAGGACTCGTTTTTCTTTACAACGACTTCAAAATAACACCACAAATAAGGCCACGGATGTTGTGGCTCTGGCACTTTAGATTCAGGAGTTTGTGATTGTTCCATCCTAATGAAGAGTGAAGACAATCGGCACTCTCAGAATGATATGCTGTTGCACTGACGCACTAAATAAGCGGTAACCAGAGTTACCAGACCAAGTTCAAAACAGAGCGCGCGCTGTTTCCTGATTGGTGGTTTGCCGCGTGATTGCCCTCTTCAGTTTTTTTCTATCCACTCATAAATAAAAAGGAACGACTAATTTTGCAAAATGTAATTGAGTAAAAAGTAAGATATTTGACTTTGAAATGTAGTGAAGTTAAAGTAAAAAGTATCCCTGAATGGAAATACTTCAGTAAAGTACAGATACTGGAAAGAATTACTTAAGTCCACCACTGCTCATAGTTAGTGGTTGGGTGAAGACATTCATCAAACAACTGTGTTTATGTTTTTTAAATCATTATGACGTCAGAAACTACCCAAATGACCCTGATCAGAAGATTACATGGTGATTTTGGCCTGATAACAACAACAATCAGTTTGAAATAAAAATAAAAATACCTAATCCTCAGAGATTTCACAGTGTATCCTGTGTATGAATGTCTTTTCTCACCTGGAGAGATGTTGTGTGAACGGTTCCACCTTGTTCCAGTAGTCCTCTCGCTGACAGCACATCATTCTCCTCCTAAACAGACATTATATAAAAAGCATATCAAAGTTTGTTGGGTGAAACCATTAATTAAGCACTTGACAATTTTCCAGCAAAGGTTCATCATTTTTTACTTTGTGGCCAGTAAATGAATTTGTTTTCATCTGCACAACAGTAAAACTCTGATGAACCCCCAGAGACTAAAGACAAAGCTTCATTTTCCTGCATTTACATTTATGAGCCTCGCAGACATGATGAGAGCCTGCAAGTACGCCTGTTCCCACATAAGCACTAAAAGACAATCCTTTTGGAAAAACGGCGAAACGTGTCATTTTGCATATTTCTAATCTCTGAGTAGACTTTTGACTTCAATAGGAAGTCTTTTTTTCTTCCTCAGTTAATAAATTCTTAGAGAAATGTAATTCACGCTGGCTTTAACTGCTGCTAAGAGAGAAATTCTGATATTATATCCCCTGATACCTTATTAATAAATGTCTGTACAAACATTTATTAATAAGGTATCAGGGGACAAACTAAATGTACAGATAAAGCCTCGAACACAAACACAGAAAGGCTACCTTATTATTGTGAACAAATCTTTGCGTTTTTTCCACATCATTGCATCTACTGAACTAACCAGCTGTTGTTCGAACCAAGTCAAACCACTGAGCGCTTCATTACTTTTTCAATTCATCTGTTCATAATGTTTAACCTGACGCTGTCCTCCACCTGTAGCACACCAGATTATCAGGTTGTTTTTCAATGAGTCTCTAATGACAGATTTCAGGCCAATGAATAAAATGAACCCAAAAACAGTTGTTCAGTGAAATTTAGTACCTTTTCAAATGTTCAATCAATCAGTACGTTCGTCCATGCTACCACTGAAAAAAGAAAACTTGAATATTAGACCATATTCTATGAATATTCTATGATTATAGACTTATGTCTATGTACTGGTTTTCCCGCAGCAGCCTCAGTGCAGCAGGTAACCGTGTGGATAATGATTATCAGGTCTAATTAACTTGCTGTCCAAGGGAGGCCAGCAGTTTGGACAGATTTCTTCCATATTTGCCCAGAAATTCCAGAGCGAGCAATGCTATTCGCAGCCATCAGTGTATTGTATATATGCTCTCCTTGGCCCAAATAAGTCCAATTAATCAAGGCACTAAACATTTAACTTCCCTTTGTGTACAGTGTATTATAATTTATTGCACTGGACAAAAAAACTAAATAATGTTCTCTCATGTTTTTCTTTTATTATACTAAGCTCTTCCTCTGTTTAATTTCATTTGGATTTTAGGTCGCTCATCTGATTTTCACTGCAGAGATTCACGGTAGTAATAATAAAGCGTCTCCAAACATAAAGCCTAAGGGGTGCGGCTCTCCTTGAGAAATGAGATTTCCCAAGATTAGTTCCATTTCCTGTTCAGCACAGCTTATTTGTCTCTTATTGTGTTGTTCTAATATTAGGTTACATCATTTACAGGAGTGCTAATGCACAAACCAACTGTGGGTCTTTTAGGCGTTGGATTTTTTCTTCATCTTCTTCTTTGTATTATTAATTTGTGTTTCATTTATTTAAAGGCTACAACCTCAGTTTGTTTTTATTTTACCAATGCTGTTAAGCTACCTTTGAAGGCTTTTTTATTGCTGCTATTAAACAATGTTTTACAGAAGTGCCTTTGCAATAAATGGTATTATTTCCATTAACAGCCTCGCAAAGATTGTTCTTTAAAAGGTAAATATATACTACTGACACATGATTGGTGAAATATGTTCCATTTTATTTGACACACCTTTACAATAAATTACTGTGTATTGCAGAATTTTTTTCACTGCGCAGTGTTAATATTTCCAATTTCCAAAAAAACTCCCCAGTGCTCAAATCTATTTTTTTTTCTTTATTTAAACAATATTTATAATGTACTTTGTATAGTATAGCCTGGATTTGTCTATTTTTAAAACCAATTGGACATTTATTGCCATTTTTATTAGTTAAATGTAAACATTCTTTTTCTGAACATTGATTGATTGATTCATTTTCCGAGAACACAACAACCGCCCTATGTTTCGTCTTACTCCTAAACACTCTAACCACACAAAGTGGAGGTGCTGTTAAGTGCGTACTTCAGAGGGCACAGGCCTTTCTTTTGTTTAATGCACTGTGAAAGTGTATAACAGATAAAAGCCCATTGACCATGTTAAAGAAGAGCAGATCAAAGAGCACTGTAATCCTCCATGAATCTAACTTCTTGCTGCTAACACTGGGAACTTGTATATTTCTGCTAAGCGTTACACAAAGCAATGTTAGATCAAGCAATCAAACAGAAAAAAAATACTAAATTAAATAAAGCACCTGTTGTTATGGTTGTTACTTTTCTACTATTGTTTTCCTCTTTTCAATTTCCGCTGCCAGGAATAAGCACCATCCTTTATAACAGGTACATGCTGCATCCTGTTTTGAAGAAGCAGAGTAATATGTCAGATCTGCACATCATTTCCAAGACAGCGAAAGCCCACACACTAATACAACAATAAAATAGATTTTGTTTTTTGCCTATTAAGCCATTCAACAAATGTTATTTAAATCCCATTTTAGAAGTATCGTCAAAACAACGGCAAAACCGCAACTTTGCAACCACAACAACCACTAAAGATGGTCGGTGAAGTATATATTAATTGATTATTAACCACAGAACAACCTCTGCTGAATAATGTTCATCCACAGTGCTGCTTAATCTTGTCATAATCATAAGCTGCTGGTTACATGCTGCCCATGTTTATGTATATCAATTATGGCATGACTTACAAATACTTTCTCACTGATTTATGAAATGCAAAAATGTCATGAGCAATAGCGACTTTGACTTAAATAGTGTGTTAGGCATCCTTGACGTAAGTAATGGCCATGCTTTGAGTCTGCACTGTCGGGTGTACAGATGGAGAGGCAGTTTGTCTTATTACTGATACAGTGATAGAAACAACACCCCGCCTGACTGACTGCAGAGCAGAGAATAATTCAGGAGCTCATTTACTCGAGAGGATTTCAGCTGCATGGGTGTGAACATACTGCAGACTCACTCTGTGCAACCTCAGATACAAAAGGGTACTGACATTACACAGGGGAGTTATCAACAGTGTGTAGAGGCATTGCACTCCGCCGAACAGCAAATCAATATTCTGAGGTTAAAGTGTAAAGTGTGATTAATGTATAAAGACTGTAACGCGGACAGGTCCCAGAAGCGGTTCTGAGCGCTCGCTAATGTCACAGATCTATTTGTGGAAGGCTATTAGCATTTCCATTGATTGCAAGGGTTGAAGAAAAATTAATTCGATTCTCTTTTGATACTGTACATTCATATTGAAGATACTGCAGCCTGGTTGGTATTTAACAAGGGAATATGTATGTTTGATGTGCTGTGGTGTTTGTTAATTATATGCCGCTATACCACATTATACTGTACATTGTATGATTGCAAGAACTCTTGCTGTGTGCACAATCCTGGCTCCTGATTACAAACTAAACTACATTAGCATTAAGACCTAGACTTACAGCATCCAATGGTTTGCCCTCCACCAAATCAGCAGAGACTTCATTAAAGCTGAGTATTCATAATTAATGTGGCATTTGTCAGACAGTAACTTATAATGAAAAGAACAAAACACTGTCAGGTTCTAGAGGAACGACGAGATAGCTGACCTCAATTTCCTGCTCAAACAAAACATGCAAACAAGTGCTAAACTTTAATTAGAATTCCACTCCGGGAAGTCCTGACCCAATCAAGACCTTTGCCAGAAGCCCATGACCCCATTTACACAAAATGTCAACAAAATGTTATCCTGGAGATGCATAATCTGATCACAGCCTTGGTTTATCACAATGTATCAAGTGTTTCTGTTTTTAAAACTCAGAATACACCATTACTGTAGCTTTACTTATATCATTTGTTGAAGGTTGCCAGTACTTAACTGCCAAGTGATATAAAAGCATTCAAAAGTTCCAAATTCATTCCCTTTTGTCGCAGAGGCTAAAGCACTGTATGTCTTGATCAAATTCTCAAGGTTCAGTCCATCAGTCATAAATAATAAAAATTAGAATAATAATTTTTATATAGTACTTTTTCACCTACTGTAGTCCGCCCACCCGCCGTTCGAAGGTCAGCCGGTCTACCCACTGAGCTACTGCCACCCACTTGTATAGTGGCAAGAAAAAGTATGTGAACCTTGTGGAATTTCAAAGTTTTCTGAATAGATTTGTCTCAAAAAGTGATCTGATCTTCATCTAAATCAAGGGTGTTGAAAAATATAATGTGTCTAAAAATAATTACACAATTATTTTTCATGTCTTTATTGAGGACAACAAAAAAACTCATAGTGCTTGTGGAAAAAGTAAGTGAATCCTTAAATTATTGACCTCACAAAAGCTAATTGGAGTCAGGTTTTAGCACACCTAAAGTCTCGTTAAGATAAAACGTTTGGAGGTGTGGACTACAACTACTTTGACTGATAAAAACCCCTCAAAATTTTGGACAAGAACAAGACAAACTTATGTGAGCCGTGCCTCGCCAAAAAAGCTTTCACAAGGAACTACGATCAAGAACTGTTGCTTTACATAAAGCTAAAATGGGTTACAAAGTTATTTCAAAGACTTTAGAAATTCAACAGTCTACAGTTAGACAAACAATCTACAAATAGAGACTTTGGGACTGTTGCTACTTTACCAAGAAGTGGGCGCCCAGTCAAAATGACACTAAGTGCACAACAAAGACTCATCAATGAGGTAAAGACACAAACACATGACAGCCAAAGATTTCCAGGCATCATTGGAACTTGCTAACATCTCTGTTCATGAGTCTACAATACGTCAAACACTGAACAAACAGGATATCCACGGCAGGACACCACGAAGAAGGCCACTGCTTACTAAAAAGAACATTGCTGCACGTCTGAAGTTTGTAAAAGAGCACGTTGACACTCCACAGTGGTATTGGCAAAGTGTTTTGTGGACTGATGAAACTAAGATTGAACTATTTGGAAAAAACACAGTGCTACATCTGCCGTAGATAGTGAATGGTATATTATCATGAAAACATCATCCCAACTGTAAAGTACGGTGGAGGAAACAGCATGTTTTAGGCCTGCTTTGCTGCATCGGGGCCTGACCAGCTTATTATTATTATTATTATAGTTATATTTATATAGCGCCTTTCCAGAGCTCAAGGACGCTTTACATATCAATTATTATTCACTCCACAGTCCCACACTGGTAAGCTACATCTGTAGCCACAGCTGCCCTGGGGCAGACTGACAGAGACGTGGCAGCCATTCCGCGCCTACGGCCTCTCCGACCAACACCATCAACATTCTAACACATTCATACGAGGCAAGGTGGGTTAAGTGTCTTGCCCAAGGACACAACGACAGTATGAATCATTGAGGGGAAAATGAATTCCCAAGTATATCAGACAATACTTCAGGATAATGTCAGGGTTGTCTGTACTTCAGCTGAAACTGAGTAGAAGGAGGGTGATGGAACAGAACAACAACCCACAACACCAGAGCAAGTGCACAACTGAATGGCCTCAGAAAAACAAAATCGGCCTTTTGGAGTGACCAAGTCAGAGCCCAGACCTCAACCCAATAGAGATGCTATGGATTGACTTGAAGAGGGCCAAACACATGAGACGTCCAAAGAATACAACAGAGCTAAAGCAGTTCTTCCTGGAAGAATGGGCTAAAATTCCTCCTCAACAATGTGCAGGTCTGATCCATAGCTACAGGAAGAGCCTGGTCGAGGTTATTGCTGCCAAGGGGGAATCAACCAGTTATTAATTCTTAGGGTTCACTTACTTTTTCCACTGCCATTTTGAATGTTGAATGAGTGTGTTCAATAAAGACAAAGAAGAAAGATCAGAATTGTTTTGGGCAATTATTTTTAGACACATTTTGTTTGTCAATATCCTTATCTTAGATGAAGATCAGATCAGATTTTAAGACAAATTTACATTCACATTTAGTCATTTATCCAAAGCGACTTACAAGTGAGGAAAATGGAAGCAATTTTAACACCACAAGGTAACAAAAAGCATAAGTGCACCAAAAACTAGTCAGTTAGAACCCAGCACAGTATAAAAAGCTAAGGATAGGATTTTTTTTTGCTTTTTTTTTTTTAAATAGAAAAGGAATCAATAGAAAGGAAGGGATGTGTTTTCAGGCGTTTTTTAAAGATGGCTACAGAATCTGCTGATCTTGTAGCAGCAGGTAGATCATTCCACCAATGTGGAACAGAGCCAGAGAAGGTACGTGAGAGTGATTTTTTTACCTTTTTGGGACGGTACCACCAGACGTTGTTCATTTGCAGAGCGCAGGGATCTGGTAGGAACGTAGGTCTGTATTAGTGAGTGAAGATATGAGGGTGCAGAACCAGTGGTGGTCTTGTAGGCCAAGAGCATAGCTTTGAACTTGATGCAGGCGTCAACCGGGAGCCAGTGTAACCTAATGAAGAGAGGAGTTGGATTTATTCAGAAAACCATGAAACTCCAAAAGGTTCACATACTTTTTCTTGCCACTGTAATAAACAAAATAATGAAATTTGAGTAAAGCAGAACAGAACAGTATCTGCACACTATCTGCTATTTCATTTTTTTTTTTTTTAAATCCCTGCTTTTTTTACACACAACAAGCCATCATATAGTACGGTGTGTAAACTTTCTTCTGGTTTTGATACACCGCATTAGCTCCAGGATAGATAATGGTGCACTGATAAAGCTATTTCCCTCCAAAGTGTATCAATGCTAAGGGTAGAGAACATTCAACAGTGCAGGGTTTAGCCGTGGAGAAAGTGTTTATATGTGAGACACTCTGTGTGTTAATAATAAATGTTCTTTCAGAACGCTTCAGCTCCAGCAGTTATTGGAGATGTGAGAACAGAGCAAGGCCATGTCTCTACACATAATGCCAGCACTTCAAATCCAGCAGTAAGCTTTGTGTTCTTAAGGCATTTTTTATTATTCATTGTTATGAGACAGGGCTGGTTAACAATATTTAAAATAATGAATGTAGTGGTTTTCAGTCACCCAGGACATATTCGAGAAAAGGTCTTAAAGAAGGCACCTGGACACATAGGTTTTGATGTGAAGACGTTTGGTCCCTCATCCCCCATCCCTCAGAGAAAGGACATTCCTTTGAGGACAGCAATGTCCAACTCTTGGCCAGGAAGGCCAGGTGGTTTAAAAGAGGAGTAAAGCTAGCCATCTTTGTCAAAATTTTAAAACCCTCTTTGAACAGAGGAGGACTGAGAGACTATCTGTCATCCATTTAGAACAGTGTATTAAAACCGTCTTCACCTCTAAACTTTTATCATGTTTGTCTTGTCTTCAATCCTGGTGATTGAGTTATTTTAGAGCATGACATGCTTTGTTGCTAGGACATCCAGCTAAATAATAGGGACAGTTATGAGATTAATGGTGCAGTCATGTAATCTTCTGAGAAGATTTTCTGAGATGAAAAATACATGACATGGCCAAGACAGAACAACAGCTCGGAAACTCAAGAGAGTTGGGGTTTAGACGAGATTCCTTGTTGAAGTCATTTGTATCAAACATGGCGGAGGAAAGCAAATGTTGTAATATAAGTAATTGTAATATTTTACATACCAACAGCTTTGTAAATGAATTATTTGTATTACGACATTACACTACTAATACTACTTTTTGGTCCATGTACAGGTATCTACACTTTAACTAACTTCTTATCATTTGAGTACCTTTCTTTAACCGCTACTAAACAGCTATCCAAATGCTTTTAAAACTCCCTCAGCAGTATCACGATGCACATTTTTGTCTGGCTTAGCATGTTCCAACTTTCCAAGCTGAAATCATGTGAAAACACTAAAGTCTGAATGAACAACTTATAGGCAATACTTCCCAAGGTGACAGTGAACAGCCTTAATAACGTGTCTGAAATGGTAGTCTGCCGCCCTGACAAAGACATGGCCTGGTAGATACAGATAGGTCTCATTCCAAAGTGCAATGTGTGTAAAAGCACCTAGAGAGAGCCTTGGATCATTGTTGGCATTTTCAAGGTTGGAACTAAAGCAAGTGGAAGACAAACTCATGAATAGAAATAAGTGTTTGTCTGAATTATTGTGTTGCCTTTGGATGGCCTTTAATGAGACACAAAGAAAAAAGGGAAGCTGAGCAACAGAGAGTGGCTGTCAGAGAAGAATCACACAATGAGAGGCAAAGAAAGCACAGTCCTGTTAGGTTGCAACCTGTTTTATCCTGCCCTTTAGAAACCAATACAAGTATCAATAAACAAGCTGATGAATATACATCACACAGAGTGGCACAGGGAAAACCGAATCTCAGGTGACGGCCTCCTTGCAACAAACCATTCATTGTATCCTTTGTGTCAAATGAAAAGGGAAAAAGAAATATATTGCTGAGTTTATCTGTGCTTCCGTGAACCACTGTAAGAGTGCACAAAAACCACTTGGGGGAAGGTGTTGGGAAGAATGATAACTGTGGAGAGCAGAAAAGGGATTTACATGTTACATTTTGTACAACGGAAACCAAATAGGAACATTTATTGTGGTTAAAAGTTGACTTTATAGAAGTGTCTTTCATGCACATTATCAATTTTGGGTGACACTTTATTTCCCTCCTTGTGTAACAACCTGTAATAACATGTAACTACTATGTAGTTACATGTTATTACAGTATTAGTGTACCCTCTATACTGTATGTTATTACAGTATAGAGGGTAGAGATACAGGGTAGAGTGGTCGTCCTTCAACGGGAAGGTAGGCGGTTCGATTCCCGCTCTCCCCACAGTTCATACTGTTGTTGTGTCCTTGGGCAAGACACTTAACCCACTTTGCCTCCAGTGGCTGTAACACTGGTAATTACATTAGAACAATGTAAGTCGCTTTGGATAAAAGCGTCAGCTAAATGAATAAATGTAAATGTAATGAGGTAGATACAATGTAAAATATCCATCCATCTTCTACCGCATATCCGGGGCCGGGTCGCGGGGGCAGCAGTTAAAGCAGAGATGCCCAGACATCTCTCTCCCCAGACACTTCCTCCAGCTCTTCCGGGGGAATACCGAGGCGTTCCCAGGCGAGCCGAGAGACCTAGTCCCTCCAGCGTGTCCTAGGTCTTCCCCGGGGTCTCCTCCCGGTGGGACATGCCCGGAACACCTCCCTAGGGAGGCGTCCAGGAGGCATCCGAAACAGATGCCCGAGCCACCTCAGCTGGCTCCTCTCGATGTGGAGGAGCAGCGGCTCTACTTTGAGCTCCTCCCGAGTGACCGAGCTCCTCACCTTATCTCTAAAGGAGCGCCCCGCCACCCTGCGGAGAAAGCTCATTTCGGCCGCTTGTATCTGGGATCTTGTTCTTTCGGTCATGACCCAAAGCTCAAAGCTGACCTTAGGTGAGAGTAGGAACGTAGATTGACCGGTAAATCGAGAGCTTAGCCTTACAGCTCAGCTCCATCTTCACCACGACAGACCGGTACATCGACTGCATCACTGCAGAAGCTGCATCGATCCGTCTGTCAATCTCACGTTCCCTCCTTCCCTCACTCGTGAACAAGACCCCAAGATACTTGAACTCCTCCACTTGAGGCAGGATCTCTCCACCAACCTGAAGGGGACAAGCCACCCTTTTCCGACTGAGAACCATGGTCTCAGATTTGGAGGTGCTGATCCTCATCCCAGCCGCTTCACACTCGGCTGCAAACCCTCCCAGTGCACACTGAAGGTCCTGGCTTGATGGAGCCAACAGGACAACATCATCTGCAAAAAGCAGAGACGAGATCCTGTGGTCCCCAAACCAGACTCCCTCCGACCCCTGGCTGCGCCTAGAAATCCTGTCCATAAAGATAATGAACAGGACCGGTGACAAAGGACAGCCCTGCCAGAGTCCAACATGCACTGGAAACAGGTCTGACTTACTGCCGGCAATGCAAACCAAGCTCCTGCTTTGGTCGTACAGTGACCGGACAGCCCTTAGCAAAGGGCCCCGGACCCCATACTCCCAGAGCACCCCCCACAGGGCGCCACAAGGGACACAGTCGAATGCCTTCTCCAAATCCACCAAACACATGTGGACTGGTTGGGCAAACTCCAATAAACCCTCCAGCACCCTGGAGAGGGTATAGAGCTGATCCAGTGTTCCACGACCGGGACTAAAACCCTATTGATCCTCCTGAATCTGAGGTTCAACTATCGGCCGCATTCTCCTCTCCAGTACCCTGGCATAGACTTTCCCGGGGAGGCTGACGGGGGCTCGGCCAAACGTTCCCAACAGACTCTGCAGACCCAAATAATGTAAAATAGATTAAGAATAAGTAGAATGAAATAAAATGTTACCCAATTTTGATCTCTTTCTAGACCAATGACATTTCAAGATTGTGCACTATAGAAAGTGTCAGTGTCAGTGTCAGTGAAGTACTGTTTGTGTAACTTATTGTATATTAACATTTCTTCACTGACATTAACACTTGCATGGTGCATTCTGAGCTCCCCGTGTCACCCACCCCAACAGCATTGCTGACAGTCACACACATATATTGCACCTCATCTACTTATCGCATTATTTTGTAAGCACTCAAGTGTGAAATCAAGGCTATTTTAAAATGTAATTTTGAGTCTAATCAGCTTGGACACTAAGACACTGTCAATATTACAGTAGTTTATCCATTTTGTACTGAAGAAATAAAAGTGTAACGTCCAAAATTGCTTATAGACTACTTCATATTACTTTCTTATAAAACCGTTTTTCATGAATATAAAGCCAATCTTGCTACACTATCTGTATTTATTGAAAGCCAGAGAGACAAAGACAGAAAGGCATTGCGTGCTCATGAGAATATAGGTAGGAGTTTATTTATGTCATGGTATTTCTCTCTAGGTATTTGAGCATTAGATATGCTGTGTATAGTGCAGTGACCTGTGATAAAACGGCAGACTACAGAGTGTCATGGGGATTACTGCAGCAGAGTGTATTCGATTGCACCTGTTACCCAAGTGGAGCACTAACTGAATGGTAAATTCCATAGGATGGTGCTAAACTCTCTGTGGGCTTCTACATTGGATAAATTGTTTACCAAGTGGACGTATGTGTGATCAGCAGAGACTCACTCGAGGCGCATATCACACAATGCACACAGTCCTTGACCTGTAAACTCTTCAGTAATATCCAGTTTCCCTGACGGGCGGCAAGGCACATCAGCCAATTTTCCATGTTGAAACACAATTTGCTAATAAGGACCAGGATAGATTCTGGTCATGTTGTGGGCTGATTGGGAATAAAAGCACTTACTGACCAGGCCAACACCGAGTTTTATAAATGGGAGTTTTCCAATCGGTCACAAGTGTTGATAAAACAGCTATGGCAGGGGTCCTCAATTAAAATCAGCCGAGGTCTGCTTAGTAACTTTCCTCACCGTGAGGGGTCCGGAAAATTTAAATAAAAGGATATGTTTTTGAATATAATTCTTTAAAGTAAAGTCTCATTTATTCCCCACCTACAGCCTCTTAAACAAAATGGAGATGAATGTAGATAATCCACTGTTTTCTGTATTTTATCCTTTGTTTCCATGAGGAGGATGTTTGAGTGTTTAGCTTTCACCAAACACAGCTCACAGACAAAAGTAAAAAACTACAAAATCAAAAACAAAAGAGGCTAAAGCTCAGGACCTGGTGGTTTATTGACAACAGCCTGGAATCCTACATATAATGCCTAATACTCCTTTAAAACATGTGTGAGAACATTTTAAATACAAAATCATCAAATCAAGCCAAAACATATTTGTTAAACAAATATGACAAAGATGCCTGTCATAATTAATCTCTTTCTATTGTCATTCCTCTGAAAACAACAGGAATAAGGGAAAAAGCACTGAGCATTTCTTTAGCATTAGCTGTTGCCAATAATTAACTGTTACTGTTTAATTTGCAGGTTCATCTTAAAACAAAATTTAGAATAGAAATATTTATTTCCTGTATTTTCTCCGTGTGGGGTAACATTTTAATTAAAATGCTTATGATTAGTTTGTAACAGGATTTAGGATTCACACAGAAACTGACACAACTTAAGGAAGACTTAACGTGTCACTCATTTCCAAATCCTCCTTTCACACCTTTTCTGTTTTTTATCACCCAAATAAACTGTTAGGTTCAAATGAACGTGAATGCTAATTACTCACGTATGTAAATTAGGTCAAATGTGAGACAAACGAGTCAAGTACCTAACTTACAACAGAATAAAGAAGTTGACTGACAAATGTACAACTCACCACATTAGACGTCCTCACTTTCCTCTGAGCTAGAGTCTTTTTAATCCTGACATGAAAACTGTCCAGTCCTGGTTCAGTTCTGGATTCATTCTCTGATTATCAAAGCAGCCGGGACTAGAGGATAAAGGGCTGTTGTTCAGCTTTGACACTGACAAGGAGCTGAGGAGCTGAATAAACTAAAATAAACTTTCCCTCTCCGTCCATAACGTCAGTGAATCTTTATTATGTTTTGCCGAGGCTCAGCTTTTAGATTTTAGTTGTTTCTAACTCATTATCAGGCTACGCTAAACATGTTGAAATTTCCCGCTGCTCTGTCCGTAACCATAGTAACCTGAGGACCCGCGCGTTTAGACGTAGCTGTCCTAGAAGTGCCGGTTCAAAAATATGTTTTACACAATGCGCTTGTAATTATGAATAATGTCTTGCGGTCCAGATCAAAGACTCTCGAGGTCCGGATCCGCCTATTGAGTACCCCCGAGCAATGGCATGTGACAGTCTTCATTTTAAATGCACAGAGTAGACCAAGAACAAAAGACTTTTGATAAACACTACAATAAAAAAATTATTAAAAAAAAAAGTTGTTTTGAACCTTGAATCTTTTTAATCCTACAACATATCCGAGCTATATGGCATCTTGTTGTGGCTTTATACAATCAAATGATTACTTTATTTTTTATTCTGTAAATGTCTACGTAATGCTCAAATCCTCACACACAATCGTCTTGTACTGTGTTTTCTTGATTCTGTGTTTGTTTAAACGGGAACAATTTTCTTTGTACCAGACATTTAAACTCAGGTTAATGTGTTGTAATTACAGTAAGTTACTGCTTTCCCTTAAAGAATGTTATATGAATGAATGTTATATTATAGTGTGGACCGTGACACATTAAATATGACACAGGACTCTGGCCTGCAGTGCTGAAGCCTTCTCTCCTGAGCCGGGCGGATGAGAATATTGGAGGATTTAATCATTGAGTAGAAGTTGCTGTTCACCTCAGTCTGGCCAGGTCAAGAGCACACTGTGCATCATGAGAAATTTTGACATCTTGAGATAGATGGAAGAGAAGAGATGGAGAGGATCAATAAGAGCAATATTTGATGAAAAGTGTGCAGGACAGATACACATTTAGTAACTTCCTAAAATTAAAACTAAAAAAGGTAAGGGGGAAGAACCAAAAGAAAACAAGAAAAGTTAGAATTACTGTCAACAAGTAAATAAATAGAACATTTTCAGCAACAACTGGATGCACAGAAACACAAGTCAGTCCAACAACGTACATCTCTATACAAATTCAAAGTGGTGTGTCTTGCAAATTCTCAAATTCAAACATTTACTGATAAGGTTTTAGAGAAATAATGGTTATATCAGTATGTTAAATAAATAGGACATTTGTAAAGACAAACAAACCAATATCTTTAGGTAAACAAGCTTTAGTGCACATATACGTATAGTATATAGTGGCAAGAAAAAGTATGTGAACCTCAACCAGGCTCTTCCTGTAGCTGTGGATCAGACCTGCACATCGTTGAGGAGGAATGTTAGCCCACTCTTCCTGGAAGAACTGCTTTAGCTCTGTTGTATTCTTTGGACGTCTCATGTGTTTGGCCCTCTTCAAGTCAATCCATAGCATCTCTATTGGGTTGAGGTCTGGGATCTGACTTGGTCACTCCAAAAGGCCGATTTTGTTTTTCTGAGGCCATTCAGTTGTGCACTTGCTCTGGTGTTTTGGGACGCTGTCCTGTTGCATCACCCACCTTCTACTCCGTTTCAGCTGATGTACAGACATCCTCACATTATCCTGAGGATTTGTCTGATATACTTGGGAATTCATTTTCCCCTCAATGATTGTAAGCTGGTCAGGCCCCGATGCAGGAAAGCAGGCACAAATTATGCTGTTTCCTCCACTGTACTTGGGATGATGTTTTCATGATGATATGCCGTGCCCTTTCTACACAAGATAGAGCGCTTTGTGTTTTTTTTCCAAATAGGTCAGTACAAAAAACACTTTGCCAATACCTCTGTGGAGTGTCAATGTGCTCTTTTACAAACTTCAGACGTGCAGCAATGTTCTTTCTAGTAAGCAGTGGCCTTCTTCGTGGTGTCCTGCCGTGGATATCCTGCTTGTTCAGTGTTTGACGTATTGTAGACTCATGAACAGAGATGTTAGCAAGTTCCAATGATGCCTGGAAATCTTTGGCTGTCATTTGGGTTTGTGTCTTTACCTCATTGATGAGTCTTTGTTGTGCTCTTTGTGTCATTTTGACTGGGCGCCCACTTTTTGGTAAAGTAGCAACAGTCCCAAAGTCTCCATTTGTAGATTGTTTGTCTAACTGTAGACTGTTGAATTTCTAAAGTCTTTGAAACAACTTTGTAACCCTTTTCAGCTTTATGTAAAGCAACAATTCTTGATCGTAGCTCCTCCTAAAGCTCTTTTTGGCGAGGCACGGCTCACATAAGCTCTCCTTGTGCAGAGCAAACTCCAAATGTTTGAGGTTTTTATCAGTCAAAGTAGCTGTAGTCCACACCTTCAAACCTATTATCTTAAAGAGACTCCAGGTGTGCTAAAACCTGTGTTTTATTAGCATTTTTGAGGTCATTAACTCAAGGGTTCACTTACTTTTTCCACTGCCATTTTGAATGCTGTATTAAAGTCTAGCATTTTTTTGTGTAATTAATTTTAGACACATGTTTGTCAATATCCTTGATTTAGATGAAGATTAGATCACATTTTAAGACAAATTTATTTAGAAAACCATGAAATTCCAAAAGGTTCACATACTTTTTCTTGCCACTGTAAGTGCACACACACACACACACATATATATATATATATATATCCCATATATATATATATATATATATATATATATCCCATATATATATATATATATATACTGTTTACAAAGCCCGAGTTGTATGGCTGTGCTGATGCTTTTTTTGGTGAATAATCAGATGATGTCAGAAGACTTTATTGATTTCTATTGTTTGTATTCTGTTGCACTTGACCTTGAGTTTTCTGTTTTGTGAAGTAAAAAACACACCCACACATCAACGTCAGTACACAGACCTTCACCCAGAACACATGCATCATCATGTACACAAACAATACTTAGCATTTTAACCGATACCACAGCTGGTGAGGGTTGGATTTATTTAAAGCAGGCCCCCTCAATTCTTCTCTGTCGCACTGGAGCACACATTTATTCACACACATACGCACAGCGGGGTCCATCTGATGGCTTTCCTGAATGATGATCTATCACATATTGAATCGACGTGTTACCTCGTGAATCCCTGAGGTGCAGCAGTTTGTTTAAAGGACAGCAGGCCTCACAGCTCAAAGGCAGCAGTGTTATTAATAGACAATTTGCAGCAACATCCATATAATTCCATCAGTGAAAATGTCCACAGGTCGAATTTAATCTAATGACATTAAACACCTAAATTCAAATACGTAAATGCATTTGTTTATCTGAAATGTAATACTCAATGTCTGTCAGCTACACTGCCTTTTGATTTTGTGTAACAGTATAGAATGTATTCATTCTACAAATAAGAAGTTATTTTTCTGTTGCAGGAAAGAAATACAAAATTATCTGATGGCATCTTAACATTCACAACCCACATTTTCCCCAAAATAATATTCTCTGAAGCAAACAAATCTGCCTTGAAAACATAACAAAATCCTACTATACAAAACTCTTTTGTGGCTTTGGCATGAATGCATGTGTACTGAAGAACAATAATATGAAGCAACAAGCATCATCAGTTGTTTTATTGCAGATAATATTGCTTCCCACTTCAGCTTCCATGACAATCAAATTCCTTTGTAGAGGAGCTCCATCCTTTACATACACGCTGAACACAAATAAATGTCAACTAATCAAACCGTGCAAGAAATACAAATGTGTTAAAGACTTCCACAACTGTGGAAACCGTCCCAGCTCGTGGTCTGTGGCTGGAATTTTGGTCCCACGTCTGGGACTCAAACCCCTGAGGTGCTCACCACTGTACTAACATGGAGCCTTGATATAGCTGATACAAATAAGAGAAAATACACTAAGTAACACTGATACAATAAGGCTGTGTTCTCACAGATGAGTAAGTCAGATGTATTTGTTTTCAGGGCTACATCCCAAACTGATACTGAGGAAGATTTGTGAAAAACAAAACATAGGCAATAACAATGGAAGGGTGATAAGATCTGAAAATAGAGTAATGAATAAATCAGAGCACACGATATGGAAATAATAAACTATCATGGACTGGGTGATAAAAGCAAAATGCCAGCATCTATCTTCTCTGGATGAGAAGCTCACACTCAATGAAAAACATTACCTAAACATTAGTCCTTAGATGAGTTTGGATCAAATTGAAGGGAGAATTAATATTTAAGATAACAGGTTAATGAATATATGATTAGGTTTTTCTCTTTATTTTTACACTTGAAACACACTTGCTGACTACGAGCACAACAAACATGGTTGGACATCAATCTGGGATGCCCTCAAGTAAAACATGAAAAATATATATAAAAGCTATACAAACAATTTAGCGACGAATGAAGCAATCATTCTTCAACAGCCATTGACTGCTCTTGATAGATCACTGACAGCACAGGGGCAGGAGAGGTGCCGCAGATTGATAGACTGTTGGAGTGATGGCAAAAGGCAGGTATTTATTTTCCCACTGGATTTCTAAATGAAGAGCTTCAAGTCTTCAGACATGGGGGAAAATATTTTTGTCTGCTATGTTGGTTATGTTTAAAAGGGGCACCATACCTCTCATGGGAAATGTCTGCTCTGTACAGAGTGTGCAATTATAGTGCTAGTCTTTTACGTCTGTGGCTGTGAAAGGCAACAACATTTCTTTAATTGATTGCTACGGTGTGCAATACAAAGTCCGGGAAATAAAAGCAGGCAACACCAAAGACATACAAACACTCTCAATGGAGGATAGAAAAGTATTGGTTGTTTCTTCAATCCACAGTTTCTACTTAAGGGCGGCCGTTTACTTCAATATTTCATAAGGGGAGACTTCAGTGTGCGTAGGCGGCAGTAATGTGGATGTGTCTTTTCGAGAAGAGGCCACAGTTATTTAAAAATGCGGACGACTGTACTGGCTAATAGATGGACTCGTGGATCTGGGTTTACAGTGAGGAGAAAAGAGATGGGATCACTCTAAAACCACATACACACATTAAATAATGCAGAAGGTATTATTGCAAGGGTTGGCGTTTTAAATGAGCTTTGTGAAGTGGGAATATAAGGGCAGCATTTTACAGAGATTCAAGGCTTCTGGCCACAAGAAACTGCAGGATGCAAAAAAGAACATGTGATTATATATTATGCACTGTTTTTGTCCATCTAAGCAAATGGATGACCGTAATGAACATTTTACATGTTGCAGATGTGTAACATTAGTTAGACCTCTATTTAATACACTGTGCTCGGTCTTAGGAAATGTGTGGTAATGCATTAAGTGGTTACAGTAAATTGAGATCAAACACAAGGGTGATTTGAAAACCTGAGCTGTTATGCAACTTTTCAATGAATATTTGCAGAATAGCTTGCCATATTTTCAATATTGAATATAAAGGAGAGCAGCAGGATCCTTCAAACTGACACTAATGTATTGTGTCTACATTTCACACCACTGCTCTGCAGGAGGTACACAATTAATCATGAGTCATCGGCCAAATTATACCGGAATAAAGAACATAAGCCATAGGGAATACCTTAGAAATAGGAGCCTACTTAAATAAAAACATCCAGTTAAGTTAACTTGGCAATAATTGCTTTGGAGGGCTGTAACATTCCATCTATTTGTCCATTTATGGCTTTATCTATTTATCTGTCTGTCAAGCGTTCCCCAGTAAACGTGTGAGGCAGGGGGATTGTAGTGCAATGATAGATATCAAGCCTTTCATTTCCATTAGAGTAAAGGTTAATAGCTCATCATTCTTCTTCCACCTGAGGTGAATGAGAGCTGGGGGACAAGAGAGGGTGGCCGTCTCGAATGATGGCACAGGACTGACAGCACAAGTGGTCTCCACTGATTCAATATCGTCTAGGCAGGACTCCAAAAGACCCAAAGCAGTTATTTGCTGACCTTTAAAACCAATGTAAACCAAAACATTCCCAAACAATGCCCAAGATTTGTGATAAATTGTGGCATAAATGCACAAACAACAGGCATTTACATCAAGTAAAATATGGTGAACAATACCTGAATAGCAGTTGTGATCAAAAGGACATGAGCTTGGATACAGATGTCTAAAATGGTGGTTGAACACTTAGAGATAGGATGAGCAGCTCTGAGTAGTAGTTGCTCCTCCACACTGAGAGGAGCCAGCTGAGATGGCTCACTGGGGAGATGTTCAGGGCATGGCCCACCGGACAGAGGCCCCAGGAGCTACTCAGGACATGCTGGGACTGTGTCTCTCCTTGTCTCACCTTAGAGTTCCTTCAGAAAAGCTGGTTCAGAATTAAATAAGAAAAAAATTGATGGATGAAAGAATTAAAGTTTCTCTCCATCATAACAAAATAAATCAATACTTTTTATAATATTTATTTATGCTATTTATTGTATAACTTTAAGCCAGCAGAGGGCGCAGATCCCTTTTTGTGCAAACCATGGATTGCGGTCACCATCTTTACTTACAAGAAGAGACAGTTAAGACAGCAGGTTTAGAAGAAAGAACATGGCTTTGTCTGAATCTACACATTTTGTAGTGGTGTCCGAATGTCTGCTGACTGAAATGTAGTGCACTTAAAGTTTCCCAAAATGCATCAGTAAAACAGTCAAAATAGAAAATATTTTTGCGAAATGTTGGAGAGCAGCTCGACCGTGACATGTCTTTAAAATGTACACAACAGGTTTGAATGAAACGATTTAGAAGCACAAGTTTGACTTTCTGTGGAAACGTAATCCGTTGCTTATTGTTATTAATAAACCATTACAATGTATAATCACTACTGTTGGCTTACCTTAAATCTTTGAGGCATAAAAGAATTGCAATAATCCAGTAAGTTTTAGTCATTAAGAGGACAATAAAATATGTAAGCTTATTTATATTAATACTAATGTCAGTGTTGTGTTGTGATTTATTACAGAAGCGGAATTCAGCTGAGTTTTTTTGTTACATTTTTTACAACATCTGTACTTTTAGAGTCACGTGACTGATAGCAACAAAAAGGTTGTGTAGTGTCCGGAACCATGCACTTATTAAGTGCACTATACAGTCCTCTGTATAGGGCTGCATTATATAGTTATTGAGGGGTTAGGGAGTGGATTTCTGTCCAGCTGAGGGTACTGTGCCAGTGAGATTCAACAAATCCCATGTCTAAAGAACCATCAACACAATTTTCAGAATATACAGTATATATTGTTAGGCTAAAAGTTACGCAGGGTAACTTTAAGTAAACATCAAATTAATAAAGCGTAAAGAACGACATTTTATGAATCCAATCCCAGTCAGACTGATCAATTTCAACATTAGAATATGGTTGTAGTAAAGTTAAAATGAACTGCTGCACATCTTGATGCTCAACCCATTTGTTAGAAGCGCAATATGTAAATGAAAATAATAATCCTCTACTCGTAATAGCTTTTTATGTGACTACATTTTCAGACAGAAAGGAGAAAGTGGCCCTAGCAGTTTAAGTGAAAAACATAAAAGCACAAAATGTCCATAAATGAACCTGTTGATGTACAGTGCACGCAACTAAACTCATTTTCCTTTGGTGTCAAAAAAGTGTCAGCCTAAATTTGAGGTCTTTTCATCAATCAATTGCTGAATTTGAAAAGAAATATGGTGCATTTCCTATTCTGTGCTAAGAAGGGCAGACATGAAATTCTGAATGTCTGAATGCCCCCAAGAGGAGCCATTATCCTGTCCTGTAGCTTTAGTGTTTGAGTGCCTGTAGCAAAGTTTTGGTAAAACCTATCAACTTTGCTTTATAGCTTTGTCCTCCTCTTGTCACGGCTCGCTCTGGAACACTGCCAAAACGTTTTGGGCCCCTGACCTTGCCGATTATTATAGCATTAGATGTGGAACATGCACATATACTCAAGAGCGGCTATCTGACACGCAGACACACAAAGCAACTAGGACAGCAGCAAGGTAATAGCTGCCTTTATTTTCTTTACAGTCAGCTCAGCATCCTGTCTCATTGCACAATCAGCTTTAAGTATCAAACATTTATCTATTCAAACTTCACTTTAAAAATCCACATCCATCCGAGACACTCCAAAGATGTCAGAGCATTACAAAATGTATGGCCATATGTAAGACGTTTTCAAAATGTCTGCACGTAGACAGGAATTTTCTGAAGGGTATCTTTGGTCTTTGACTTGAGGGTAATTATAGAGAGACATAGCAGGCATTGATGAAAAAGGGTTGGAAAGGTAGTGCCTGAGGAAGTGATGACCATTAAAGACACTCACACAGTAATTCCCTCAAGCAGAGAATGGAATGTAGGTTTTCAGCATTAAGAGCCAAAAAACAAAACATAAGTGAAAGTCCCTTTTTCTTCCACTTAGTTTCTACTAAGTGGAAGAAGAGAGAGAGATATAGTTTAAGAGTTCAGTTCTTTCAGGGTTGTCCACTCAAAAACTATACACCATGCCAGTGTGTATACAAGTCAAATCCAGGTTTACACTTGCTTTTAAATAAACCTACTCTTTGACATGGTTTTGCTCATTTTGACGTTTTGAGAAGTTAAATGGTGGTAAACATACATGTACATACATATATGTGGGTAGAGCGGCCGTCCTTCGACCGGCGGGTGGGCGGTTCGTATGTGGGGGAGAGTAACATCCCGCTCTCCCCCACATACTGTCCTTGTGTCCTTGGGCAAGACACTTAACCTACATTGCACCCAGTGAGTGTTCTGTAACACTGGTAAATAGTTTAATGTATGTAAAGCGCTTTGATATATATCTGTATAAGTCTGTACGACTTCAGTGGGACGTGGTGTACTACTTTTATTTTATCAGAACATGTTTTAAAAACACAAAAACACTGTATTTAGTTGCTCTATTTGCCATGTGTAGTCAGCAGGCATCTGTCTGAGACCCGGCAATGACGTCAGCATTTCTCTTAAGATATACAATACTGTATATTCCACAAGTCTGCTCTGTTATTATGTGTTAGAGCATAAATGGATAAAGTGTGTTTTGGTTTTTACAGGGAGCCAGGCAGCACAGTGAGAAAGAGAGAAAAGCTGTGGAGCTAAAGGTCAAAAAGGAGGAAGGGTGTTTGCAGGGTTCTAGCTGGAGGTCCTGCTTCTTGTGATAGGCTCCATATGTAACCTACTGCCCGCTATGCCCCAACACAAACACATTACTAATGCCTGACACCGAACTAACACCTGAAGTACTAACACCTGAAGCACTGACTCACAATCACCCTCGGTTTAAACATACTGAATATTTTTCTAAAATGCCTCTGAGAAATAAAAAGCTGATGAAAGCAAAATGTCTGTCCTCATTTTCCCCTTTCATTCATTTGTCTAAAACCATCCCGATGCGCCTTTTAAAAAAAAATCTAAAATCAGAATGCGTGTCGGCGTCTGTGTGACCCCCTGCGTTGTCTCCCGTGGTGTAGCCTCATCATGCTGTGACCGCCTTAGTAGAGCCCCATAGGTTTCAATTACAGCAGAGCACTCACCAGTGAGCCAAAAAATCTCCTCAATGGCTCAGTTTGATTCTGGATGAAAGTCTCCCCATCTGTTCCAACACAGTGCAGCATTAAATTGAAGCAGAGCTGTTATTTAGATGATATTTTTTGACTTTTGTGCCTCTTTATTTCTCCCTGCTGAGAATGGTGCTGGTTTCAAAGGACAGTTTTGACAATCCTTTGGTTTATTTAGAAGGCAATGGCAGCATTAAAATAAATAAAAAAAGACCACGCATTGATGTTGGAAGAAAATTGGCTTTCTCTAAGACTTTTCAACTAACTTTTCAACTCTAAGGCACAGTGGCAGCCTTAGCAGTGACAAAAGGATAAGATGGTGTGAAAAGAGGGAAAGGATTTAGTTAAAGCACTGACATTGCCACATTATATCTCTACGCCTAACTGGATGGTATTATTGCTTTTATTTAAAAGTTTTTATTATTGGGTTACAAGAAAGAAATGTTTGACCTTACCTGTGTTTGCACTATTTTTTCTGTTACGTTTAGAGGCCCTTTCAAGTCCTGTCATATACTAAATCAGATTCACAGAAACAGATTTTTTTAAGGGTTACTTTAACAGACTCAAGGCCATGGCTGAAATTATTCTGTGTGTCTGGAATCTAATAAATACACTGGTTGAAAACCTAGCCTTGGATCCCTAAATAAATGTTGGTTACAGTTTCTGGGATTGCTGGGGGCACTGTCAGTTAGATAACAGGCCAATTCTTTTTCAGCTCAAGGATTAGAATAAACTTTCTGTGATACTCCCAGTTTAACTCCCTGTGCTAGTCTCAACACTAGCAACACTGCAAGTGTCTAAAGGTGTGACAAAGTTTTTTTCTAATTAAAACTCTGCAATACATTTTCTCCTCATTAAACCATGGATGCTATTTTTCTGGAAGGTGGACACTGAGCTCAGACACACTTGGTATCAAAGACGGACTCCCAGGCTGGTTGTATAGCTCTCACCATAGTATGAGTTTAAGCTGAAGAGTTCTCAATCTGACATGTGAGGGTGCTGGGAAAATCCAACAGACAGACAGTTTTCACTGAGAGAAGGGAGATAGTTTCTCCCAGAGGGAGTGAACATCAGGATCCTCTTTAATTATTTACAGGATGCAAGTGTGAAGTGGGATTTAGAGCCAAGACTTATTTTACATTAATACAGCCTGTAAATACACTTCAAATTGCTTATCGCAGTGTTGAAATGTACTTTATTGTCAAACAGAATTCTTTCAGTAAATATCACTTTTTACAGTATTACCTTTAATATCTTCTCTGTTTATAAAACTTTGCTGTGCAAATGTACTAAAAGATGATATCATAGATTTTTTTATCTCCAGATTGTTATGAACAGCAATGACATTTTATGGAGGCAGAAAGAGATGCTTGCTGTCTCAGTCAATGGCCCCTGAGGGACCTATACCATTAACACCAGAGGGTTGAACGTTGCAATGCTCTCCTCTGTTCACTCATATCACTTTATTATTGCCCACATTTAAATGAGACTTTTATGGTGAACATTTGTTGACCTATACTGCTACAGTATGTCCTGTTAACTTAAGCAATCAACAATTCTCTCACTCGAGCTTGGGACATTGGAAACTGCTCCCATCACAATAAAAAGTGTAATATTTTAATGATTTACATTTGACAGAATAACACATGAGTTATACTAAAGCTAAATACTTGACATGTAATTTACTTTCTGTAATTTTAAAGTGGCACTGCATAACTTTTAGCATCACGTAACTTTAAAGTCTAAAAATATACATTATTGTATTGATTTAATGGAGATATGGTTGTTATCTTAATTAGTGCACTATTAGGGAGGAGAACCACGCACCTCAAACCCACCTCTTCTTGTCATAAGCCTATAAATAGCATCAGGTGTCTTTCATTAGCATTCAATAAGCTCGAAGCCCGACAGCTCGTCACCCTCAAGAAAGCCCAACATCGCACTCTCACAACTTTAATTCCTAATTGCACTTTGAGGTCGTGGTCCGACACTAGTTTAATGTTTTTTACACACACAATTGGTCAAATCATTTCACTGACACAGTACCCTCAGCTAGACAGAAATAATATGCTCTGATATAAATGATTTATAATTCCATGCCACCGGGACAAGCAGACCTCTCCTGAGTGATACACTAAGCAGCTCAAACAGAGAGAGCAGAAATAGGCCAATACACTGGACCCCAGCAGAGTTGTATTTGTACAGAATGCACTAAATTGACCCTACTGTTTCAGAAGACATGTTTTTTTTGTTCCAAATTTGCCAGTTTTGGATAGTTTCCTCTCAAAAAGAAACAATATAGACAGTCTGTTGAGGGATTTGCGTCATCTCGTGCCAATAAGTTACGCAGTGCTGCTTTAAAGTGCAGCGATACAACAAGTAATTGAGGATATCTCCCACAAACACAGCAGCAATTGTGTAAGTTTTAACAATTCCCAACCCTGGGTGTTTCTGCATATGTGGATATAACAGCCATGTCCTGACACAGACCTTAGGAACTGCAGCTAGTAAGTGGAAGACCAAGCCGTGATCAGGCAATTAACAAGATTTGACCCATTGGACATAAGGTGGGGCGATATCTGATGATCGAGAAAGTGGAATGAGGAAATGTATTGTGCTACAGTAGAGCGAGAGTTGAGAGGAGATAAGAACAGACCCAGCAATAAAGATGAGATGAGCTCAGAGTTGGACAGAGTCTGTCACCGGCTTGGCCTGCTATATTTAAGACAGCAGAACAATGTTCTGTTCACAGAGGTCACTTCTCTAATTATGCATTCATGGACATATCAGTGTAGACTTGCACATGGACAATCATTGCCCACCTCCTCTATTTCTCCCTCCCTGCTTCTCTTCTTCCCGATTGAACAGTAATGCAAATCAGCCACGCTTTGCTGCATGAGGCACAAAGACCCGGTAAAGGTGACATTAAAGGATAATATTCATTTCCCATTCTAAGTCATTCAAAGGTTGAATGTGTGTCAATCTGAAGGCAAAGTCTGATAAAGAGAACAGTCACAGATAATGTATGTTGTATTATGCATGTCACAATCTTACTTTTCTCTAACAACATTGTGTACGGTATATACTGCAAACAGACAATGACTACAACACAACTAACAAGCTGAAAACATTTAGGAAACACACACCAGGCAGCTATGGCAAATGATACAATTACGACTGTGTCTAACAACATGTCTACTGTCATTGCTTTGTACAGTACCTTAAGAAGGTGCTAATTGGCCAGGTTAAGACTAATATGTAATCATTCCTGACTGACATGAACAAGCTGTCAAAGCAATTAGTGCCTGTGATGACACTACCCACCTGTCATTATGCCTTTTCTGTTAATATCCACCTGCTTTGGCAATCCAGGTTCACTTTTAGATAAAAATGTGGCAGATCTATGGTGTGCACATGTGTTACAGAAGCAGGGGCATGATATTATGAAACCTAGTCAGGTTGGGAAAAAATTGTGTTCAGCTTTTGCATTGGATGAGCTCCTTGACAACTGGCGAGTCCTGTGAGAGAGACAGTGAGGCGCCAAGCTCTGGCATCAAGGGATGTATGAGGGCAATGCTAGTCATTAGTATAGGGCTGGGGTCCAAAAAATCTGGAGTCCGAAGAGAAACATGGGCACAAATCTGTTGTTAAAGCTACCAGGAAAGTGGAGACACTCACTGAATCCCTATTACAGAAATTAGCTGTGATCTGCACAGCTTTACCGTGTCATTATTTGAGCACATGCTGGCAGTTTCATGTTCAATTTTACATTGTTTACTTCTTCCATGAACACAGCGCAACAGTTCTGTCAACACTGATGACACACAAGCAGTTTATAAAAAAACTATCTCTATTGGATACTCATAAATAATCTAATGCATAACATAAATATTTTAACTTATTTACGTGGCCATTCTCTTTCTCTCTGGGAGTCTTTTGAAATCTCACAGGAACAGTATCTGTCAGAAGCACACTCTCACAATCCCTTCCTGCACTCTACCAGCCCCACCCTTTTCTCTTAACAACACTCATGCTGACCTGTAACATAACAAAGACATTTGAGAACACACAGACTTCTGTGGCGTCGGATTTAGACTGCACCTGGCCACACACAAAAATGAGCATTCATCTACAAGCACATACACAGTGGAGGTTTGTTTGAAATGGAAATGCTTTGCCATTTTCCCATGAGCCTCTACTGCACCTGCAGCAGATAACATTAGAGAAAGGCAGCCATTGTGTGCCTGCCTGTGTAGCAATGTATTCAGTGTTCATGCCAGGATTACTTCCCATCAGTGACAAAATCTTGACTGAGACAAAACTTGAATGAAAGCACAACAAAACTGATGCAATGTAGACCCAAGAGGATGAGCACTTCAACTCTGGATAGTGGGAGGCTTGCAGAAAACCTGATGTGATGCTGCTCAACTAAATGGCAAAAAGATGAATATCCGTGATACTGTAGTGCTTTGCCTGGGTCTGTGTGCCTCTAGTCAATGACCCTGACATCCGTCTTTAGCCAGGTGACAGAGGGAGGTGATAATGAAAACACTTGGAGGCGTCCTGAGCGATTAATGTGTTCTTGTAGAGATGAGGAGGGAAGATGGAGCATGCAGAAGGGCAAAAATAAGAAATGTGTGGCGAGTGAGTTAACTCAATAGGAACACAGACTGAAAATGTAATGAGATTACTACAGAAGCATATTAACAGAGCTCATACTCACTATGGGGGCGGTTGTCCATTAGATGTATAAAACCCACATGCTGCATTTAATGTTTCACTTGTCGTCTTCTGGGTTTAAATTTGGTTCACAGTTTGTTCAGTGTTTTATCAACTGTACAATGCAAGATATCTCAAATTAAACTGCAATCATGAATTTATTGTACATTTAGTATAAAAGATATTTTAGGAATAGACAGGCATCATAGTCTATTCCTACATGTATCATATCACCGATTGCTGCTTAATTCAGACACGTCCTTTGCCAAATTGAATGACAAGATTAAATAGGAGAGGACCCACCACTGGTCGGGGAAAGAGAAAGACAGCATTGCACTCAGGCAGCAGGTAAACTCTGAAAGATTGTACATGATTCTTATTTACACCAAATTACAAAATGTAACATGTCCTTTTCAGTTATTTGTGAACTCTAATGTGAGGCCCTGGGGAGACATCATCAACTCAATCAGAGGCTCTAACTAACCCTGCACTAAGCTGCTTAAGATCACAGACACATCTGCACTTGGAAAACACCAGCTTAAGAGATTTTATACATGGACTAAATGTCACTGTTCATTTTATATTGTTTTGTAGTTATTGTTATGACCAAAATAAAGATATCATTTTATTATCTTTAACCAAATGGTTTGTGTCTCTTCCACAGAACAGTCTGTAGAAAGCTTTTGCAAGGAATGCTTACTTTAAATGGATAACAAGTTGATGATTGTGAGTAACAGAAAGTTTTTCCAATCAGAACAACATCAGGTTGTTAACAGCAGTAACAGTGAAACGGTCACTACATCTCCAAACCTAAAACACAGCCATACCTGTCAGTACTGACAAATATCAAATATATATTTATGTTTATATATAAGTTTATATATATATATTAGCGCTGGGCAACGATTAATGCATTTAATCGCGATTAATCGTATTATACACAAAATTTAATAATGAATAAAAAATTTGTGTACTGCATACTTTTATTTTAAAAGAACACTTTTTACAGCAGTTCAAGGTTAGTGGCAGTTAAAATATTTATTGTAAATCTCAACTTAAACATTAATGTAATCAAATTAAATATTAAATCCAAAAATATTTGCCACTGCCAGGGCATTAATATTTTGTTTAGTTTGTTATAGAAAAACAAGTTATGTCCAGAGCCTCAATCATAACAATATAACAATATAAACTATATAAATGTCTCTCTTGTGTTTTCATTACATGTGAATGTGAATACAGGTCCCACGCGTTTCACACACTCTCTCGGCCACGTTGAGTTGAGTTGTGCACGTTTCACTTGTAAAACTCAAGGGTGTATGGGTAATGTAGTCTCTGCTGTCGGTGGGACAAATTAGGAAGTGTGCATTGTTAAAGGCGCTCTGGAAAGCCGCAGCTAAGACAAAGGATTAAAACCTCTATTAAAACAGATGTCCAAATGAGCGTATCGGTACACTAAAAGCACGTTCTGGGCACACGGAGAAGTGGCGGTACTGAATACTAGTATGTGAGCGCGGAGCAAGGGGAGTGAGAGCGGAGCTAGGAGCGGAGTTGTGTGATTTTGCCAGGTGCGAGGAGCGGATTTTTTAAATTTTGGAGCGTTGTGATTTTCTCCCGCTCCGAAACGCTCCACTATCGCTCAATTACCAATCACGAGCCAGGAGTCCCTGCATCTTCTGATCAGACACTGGTGTTATTAAAAAAAAAAAAAAAAAAAAGAGCCTGGAGCGGAAAATTGTACACCCAGAGCGGAGCTTGAGCGGAGTAATTAAGAAATATTTTGAGCGTGGAGCGCAAATTCTTCCCGCTCAGCTCCGCTCACATACTCCAGACCACTTAAAGCACTGGATTAGGGCGGCTCATACGTGCAGTCATTCGTTGCGATCCTAAGAATGTTCTTCAGACCGACATCTTTCACCATACTAATCGGCCGACGTTAACGCGCAATAAAATAATTGTCGCCGTTAATTCATTAATGCGTTAACGCAAAAATAACGCGTTAACTTGCCCAGCTCTAATATATATATATAAAAACCTTTGTCCTTCACCCTCCGTGGGTGGTCTCACCCTTCGAGCTTGGGTCCTCTACCAGAGGCCTGGGAGCTTGAGGGTTCTGCGCAGTATCTTTGCTGTTCCTAGTACTGCACTTTTCTGGACCGAGATGTCTGGTGTTCTTCCAGGGATCTGCTGTAGCCACTCTTCCAGTTTGGGGGTTACTGCCCCGAGTGCTCCGATGACCACAGGCACCACTGTCGCCTTCACCTTCCAAGCCTTTTCCAGCTCTTCTCTGAGCCCTTGGTATTTCTCTAGTTTCTCATGTTCCTTTTTCCTGATGTTGCAATCACTTGGTATTGCCACGTCAACCACAACGGCCTTCCCGCACTCAATGCTGCATTCACATCTTCTTGGAGACTTTCTGATGGTACTTCACTTAGCCGTTGTAATTGGCGTCGGGGTTGCCTTGCATTCATTCTTGCCATGATCTTGTCTTTCAGGTCAGTTGCTGCCTCGTTCAGCGTTATTTCACTTGTTGGGGCTTCGTACCCAATCTCCGGTTGGGGAGCCCCCGTTGGCTCCCCTCTGACCTCTCGTCCTGGCTCCCCCTTGCCGTAGCATTTGTGTTGTATCTCGTCAATCTCAAGTTGTGATAGCAGCTGCCGCTTGTGGATGTTGGAACACTGAGCTACTAGTTGCTACGATGTAAGCCTGGATTGTGGGTTTCGAAGTAACCATTCATCCCATCTTCATGTAACCCCTCTGACTAGGGTTACTGGAGTAGTAGCATTCCAACAGAGCCTTGTTATCGCATCTCGCCCATATTAGTCTTGTTCTTGTTCCAGTAGCCCATTTGTCATCAAGTTGCTCTGGTTCCCCAACACCTGACGCAGACCTTGTTTGGCCGGGCGTCGTCTGATCCGGCTTCTCATAGCATTTATTGTCTCTCATCATTTTTTTGAGGTAGGCAGAAGCGCGAAGGGTCTTGCCTAAGGACCCACACTGGATAGCGTCCCGAAGGGGGATTCGAACCTGTGTGAAAGGGCTTGTCCTTACCAGCTGAGCTATCCAGCCGCTATATATATATATATATATATATATATATATATATATATAATATATATATATATATATATATATATATATATATATATATATATATATATATTAATTGGTGTTTTCCCCCAAGCTTGTTATCATCAATATTTAAATGTAGAATCACCTAATTAAATATAAACAACTATATATAAAAACAAAAATATTTGCCACTGACAGGGCATTAATATTTTGTTTAGTTTGTTATAGAAAAACAAGTTATGTCCAGAGCTTCAATCATAACATTATACTTGGTATTTCTCTAGTTTCTCATGTTCCTTTTTCCTGATGTTGCCATCACTTGGTATTGCATGTGAATGCACAACGGCCTTCCTACTCAATGCTGCATTCACATCTTGCCAAACTCAAGGGTGTATGGGTAATGTAGTCTCTGCATTGTAATTGGCTAATTGCCTTGCATTCATTGTGAAGGGCGATCTTGGAAAGCGGCAGAGCAGGCAAAGGATTCCTCTATTTCAGATTGTTGGGGCGCACTAATCTCGCTAAAAGCACGTTCTGGGCGCCTCGGAGAAGTGGCCCTGGTACTGAGTACAGGTGCGTATGCCCACTTAAAGCTCTTGTGATGAGCAGCTGCATACGTGCAGTCATTGGAAAACTTTCACCATACTAATTGGCAATATTTTGTGGTTTTAATATTTAATTTGAACATTAATGTTTAAGTTCAGATTTACAAGAAATGTTTTAACTGCTGTAAAAAGCACATTATTTGTTTAAAGTGTTGTTTAAAGTGCAAACCAAATGTTATTGCACTTTTGTTCATATAGCAGTTCTTTTAAAATGTATGCAGTACACTAATTTTGAATTCATTATTACATTTTGTGTATAATGCGATTAATCGCGATTAATCACAGAACATTGTGCGATTATTCGCGATTAAACATTTTAATCGTTGCCCAGCCCTAATTTAAATATTGATGATAACAAGCTTGGGGGAAAACACAATTAATTGCAATTAATTACAGAAAATGTGCAATTAATTAGTTAATTTTTTTTAATCGATTCCCAGCCCTAATATATATATATATATATATATATATATATATATATATATATATTTATTGCATAGGTTTTTGTTTGTATAAGTCTATGCCACTGTCATGCCTCTGTTATTTACTCTCCCAGAAGACGCACAGTCCCTTACGTAAGGAGTGGCAATCAATGCATATCTTGCAATGAAAATAAACTTCTAAAGTTGCCACTGTGTTAAAGCTTGTAGATGTGTTCCTCTGATGAAACAAATATAAAAAAGCCAGTCATGTGTTGATCATGGTAATACTTACAAATGTATTAAATTTTTCAGTACAACTGATAGACATCTTGTGAAAGCAGCTTAACCTTGCAGACATTTCCAAAGTGTATAAAGTGGAAAAAGTCAGATCATACTCAGATACTCAGAAACAATGAGTCAACTTTACATCATTCATACTTTATAGCTGCTGCAGCTCTGGAGGCGTGAAGTACAGGGAAGTTAAAAAACAGAATAAATTGAGTCAGAAGTGAAATGCTCCTTCCATAACAGAGAGATGTGTTCAAATCAAGTGGGAAAAGACAGGGTGAAGAGAATGGACGCAAATGTCATTGCTACTCTGTGCACGAATGACTTTTCAACATGAATGACAGTTCTATCCAGAGGGATATACAATAGGTAAGAATAGAAGGGTGAAAATATACATAAAGACCACATTTTTTAAAATATTGTAAGAGGTATAGCTTCTATATGACCTGGTAAAGCATAAAGCTCAGACACCTGGGTCACATCCTGCTTAACTTAGGTTTACCCATAGACTTCTGAATAATTAGAACTCTATAATTTTGACTCTGCTTCCGTGTCTGCTTGTGTATTCCTCTGTTGTTACTTTGTTTTTATCCATGCTAATCCTATTTAAGTCCACTTTAATAGTGCCTTTAAATGCAATAAGCGGAGCCGTTTGTTTCTTGTGTTGTGTTCAAAGGTTAATTCTTGATTGAGGGCATATTGACTGAGTCCACCTCAGCAGCTAATGTGATTAGCAGCATGACAGATGCACCTCATTTTAAACCATGTTTGTGTTAAATATTGGTTTTGGCATATCTTCAATTAATCAAGAATTTAATCAGAATTATTGCATAATCACTAAGCCTGCTTAGAATTTATCACAGCAGATAGTGGATTGAAGTTCTTTATTTCTGATGTTTTGAAGGCCATGCAATACTAAAAATATTCAGTAAAGTGAAAGAATATAATCTGATGAAATTAAGTGATCACATTAGAATCATGTATATTTTGTTATTCTAAGAAAATGTAAATATGATATATAAGAATAAACATGTTGTTAATGTATTGTGTTACTTGCTCAAAATAAATAAACAAACAAAACAAACTCAAATGTCATGTTTTGTTCTATATCCAACAAATTGGAAGAGTATTGTTCACTTCCTTTGCCGGTCGGTAGTCTGGCACTGTTAGAAACAACTTATTTTGTGCAACACCCATAAAATAAACACCACCAATGTCAGATCCAAAAATTCTTTTTATACAATAAGTAATTCTTGTCAAGCTCTTCCTCCAGCTCTTATGGGGAATGGGGCAATGGCCAAATCTCATTGCTGGTGAAAGCAGGACAGATGGATAATACTCATTTGTGACACGTCAGAGTCTGCATCTGCGTTTCCTTTCCCTATAGCGCTACAATTCACCACCATCTGACGCGCCTGAAGGATGATGTATTACAGTCAGACACAGATTGCAAACAGGCTGTTATTAGAGTCATTTTAAACTGTCTAGAAAGCAAAGAAATGTCTTTTATCGCTCATGGCTGTTTGTAGAAGTTGGCCTGGGTCATATCTGATATTTGGAGTTCATCCAAAAATTGCAGCCCAGTCTGAAATAATGATGTCTTGTCAGAACACAAAGAACAGTGATCATTAAAATATTGTAAATGCTAGTATTATAATAAAATATTTACATTGCCACAATGCACCCTAGTGATGCCATTCACAGCTAACAACGTGTTTTCTTTAGCAACATCCATCAGCCTCTCCATCTGCCTGCTCAGACTTTGAAGTGCTGTAAGGGCAGCCGAGATATTATTTATCGTCTCCTCTTCTAGGGGATGTACACTTGCATTGTTGCTCTCATCTCTATGGTAACAATAAAGCTTTAGTCCTGAAGCCATGTTTTTGTATGTTTTGTTTTATGGTGCGATGACCCATTGTTTGAGTTGATTTACTGCAAAAGGGGTCTGTAGTGAGATACTCCTCCGAGACCTAAAGAGCACGAAAGTGCCCTTAAAGAAAAACATCAACAGAAACCTTGGAGTTCTTTATCCACCCACACAAGGCCTTAGTCTGTTATCTCTGATCTCTTTCTCAAACTCATTGTTAGACTGCAGCATTTTTATACATTTTCTACTGTACACTGCATGCACTACACAATTATTTACACTCCTGAAGGCATTGAGGAAAGCCTCATTACAATGAGTTTAAAGTGTCAATTGACCTTCAATTATGTTCATTTACTCAGTCAGGTGTGGGCATTTTCAAGAGCTACAGAAAAAGGCCAAATGTCAAAAAGAAAAAGAAAAAAACAATTAAAACTAAGATTATGTTGCATTTTGGCAATTCAATTACACAAGGATGAAATCCCTAACATTTTGAGTTCACAGTTCTTACTGGCCTGGCATATACACCTAAATCTATCTAGATGAACACAGATTATTTTGGAATACAGTACAAAGTGATTTTTAGACCTCGTACTTGCAGTGAAATTTAAGAGGCAAAAGGAAATGTGCAAATTGCTTGGATGAAGATCAGGTGTTTTTTGGCAACCCTGCAAAATCTCTGTCACACAATTACTAATCCATTTTTATAACAGATTTAACACTTTCATATCACGCTCACAAGGTTATGGATTAATGCAAACCAGAATGGATTGCTGTTCACGTCTAAATTCATAACATTCACACCTGTCTTTAAAACTTGTGATCTGATCTCTTCAGAAGCACATCTGCCATGTCACAACTAAACATAACCTAAGCTAAACATAGTGAAGATAGTTTGACCCATTTTGCTGATAAAGTATTATTTTTGTATTTTAATAACAATAATAATAATAATAATAATAATAATAATAATAATAATAATAATAATAATAATAATACTATTTTGATGGCTTGGGTATTATAGCACTTTACAGAGTCCATTATTCATTCACTCCACAGTCACACACTGGTGGTGGAGACGTGGCCGCCTATTGCACCTAGGGCCTCTCCGACCTCACATACATACAACATACTCAACATACCCACACATTCATACACCAATGCTGTGGATACTGGAGACAAGGTGGGTGAAGTGTCTTGCCCAAGGACACAACGACAGTATGAACTGGGGAGACGACCGCTCTACCACCTGAGCCACGGCTCTTACTACTTTATATAAAAAAAAGAAAAGAGAAAGGAAAACTGACAAAACATATTTAAAACAATCCTAATGTTAGTTATGAAATATAAAAGATAGTAACTGGCAAGTTTTTAAATGCACTTTCAATTAATTTAGAGACACTAAAGCTTTACGCCTCAAGAGACAAGCAGACTGTTTATAAACTGTTTTGATTGGCAACCACAGAGTACATTAGCAAGCTTTTCATCTCAGAAATTGATCGTAGACCACAATCAGCCAATCAGAGATGACTCTTTTCTTTATTTTTTATTAGGAGACAGGTTTTTTTAAAGTCTTACACTTTCAGACTGACTTGGGATTCAAGTAGAGGTCCCTTGATTATACACTATCTTTCCTTGAGGCATACTTAATGTAATAATGTTTTAACTTGAGATCCAATAAAAGGTGCAGACCTAAAATTCATTTTAATTTGAACAAGCTCTGGGCGATCACTTTGTAACTCCTCTTTCTGTCTTGACACAAGCCCTATCCCTTAAAAGCCACAGACAAAATGTTCCCCCTCAGCATCGTCAGACATGTGTGGGGGGACACAGGCAGTTGCTGTGAAGGATGCTGGGTAATACGGGTAATATTTTCTGATGAACAGACAAACCAAAGAGCCTCCAGGACCTGGGCCTTCTTCTTTCCCAGCCAACTGTCCCCCCATCTGCATCACCAGTTCCCTCCTTATCTCCTTCAGATATCTCCTCAAAATCCATCTAAAATTAAGTCTTTATTACCATTTCAAAGGATGCAGACAGATGTGCCCAGATCACAGGTCAAACATATTTAGAAGTACATTCTCATGATTACTTTTGTACACAGTTAGGGAGCATTGCAGTAAATCACATCCTTAAATTGTATTCTTTCAGCTAACACAGGAAGGAGAACCACAGGAGACTATTTTCATTCAAAATAGTGAAGGCTGATGGAATCCACTGGGTTGCAGTGTGTGTCTGTAGAAGGGCAGTGTGCATATGAGAACGAACAAGACTGAATTCTTCCACATATCTTCCTTGGTCTCATCTGCAGCTGCGTTATGACCTCCGTCCAATAACCCTTGTAATCACAATTTAAACCAGACAATCGATGCTGTTATTGTGTGTAATAGAAACATCCATTTCCATGAGTAGCGCCCATCACAAATAACCTTGTTTCGCCGGAGTGCGGCAAGTTAACGCAAGTGTCATTGCTGGCATAATGATACATTCACTTTCACTGGCCACTTATTAGCATTTACTAAACGGCATCGTCTGTGCTATTCTCACTATTGTGGCCCGCAAATGGTCTCTTAAACAAGACTGCACAGTTTTCCTCACCTGAATTTAACCTCATAATAAGACAACAGTATATATTATTTGTGCATTATGATGTTTGTACACTTCCAAACCTAAGCCTTCAGTGGTGTTCTAACAGAATAAAACCATCTCCTAATACAGTCATTATAATACCACTGTTATGTGCTCAAAGTCGAGTCTGTATTGTTGTTTTATTGACATAAGTTTTAATTTGCTCCTTAAAATGATTTTAGCTTGTGTATGTTGGCTAGTTGTCTAGTAGGCTACGCTCTTTGACCATCCAATCAAAAGACATAAAAATACAAACATTATTGTACGCCTGTTAGCTGGCCCTGTGCACTAGCCGGGCTATCCCACTCTAAATCTGATTGGTTAAAGGACAAGTCCATTACGATTTGTTTTAAGATAGAGTGGCCCGCACTGTTGATTCTGAAGGCCTCAAGGCAGATTTCATTCACCCAGGCAACACATGGCTGAAATCTGATTGGATAAAAGGTCTAGCATAAACGTACACTGCTGGAAGCAGCACAACCAAGAGAGAAGCTATGAAATGAAGAGAATAGACGATTGGGAATAATTTAATACAAATGAATGGAAAAATACTGTATCCATATATAAGTCAGTGATTCTAATATTGTTTAGGCCAACAGAGAAGTCCTTGCTGGCCCCTTGCTGGATGACATTTGGCTCTTGTCATTTGACATGAACAATAAATGGCTGTGTATGTGGCAACCAGACAGTCAAATTAACAAGCAATTAATGCCTTTTAATGTTTGGGGAATAGAATTCAGGGATAAAAGCTGTAACACATTAATGACTGACTGTAGCTAACTAAAGTGGGATAGCAAGTGGGAAGAAATAGGTTATGGAATATGAAATAAAAGCTATAAAGCAATGTTTAATATGCAATAATTAGGTTTAATTGGATAAGATGAAAGGCAGGAAAAAAAACTCGCCCAGTCTAGGTTTAATAAATTGCAACAGGCAATCAAGTTTTAAATGGCATTTTGGTTGCACCCATGCTGACATAAAAAGCATGTGCTGGAAGAAGGAAGAAAAATCCTGACACAATAGACCAGGGGTGCTCACACTTTTTCAGCACGCGAGCTACTTATAAAATGACCAAGTCAAAATGATCTACCCACTACAAAAATGCAAAACATATATTTATTTACAAATATATTAAGGATTATTTATATGTACAATGTATGTTGAAGAACCTTGCAAACCATAATACTGCACAACACAACATAATTAACTATGTACAGTGCTTTAAATGGACCAAAAGAGGTGCTGGTACCTATATTTTTTTTGATGACTCCCCTCATCCCCTGAGGTAACAACAACTATATTGAAGGGGTTTTATAGACAGCAGTCAACAGACGACCTTAAAAAAATAAATCCTTTTATTAGTTTGTGGATTTGCTTGAGCTAAAAAGAGCTACTGAACATAAATAAAATGTGCAAAAGGGTATTGACATTCTTTTAACAAAACGTACATAAAATAAATGTATGTTTTATACAATTATAAAACATAACATAACCATATAACAGTAGCTGGGGTGTCAGCCAGCGAGTCATGTGCTAGACTGATCTTTTCTCTAGAGACACAGTAGATGGCGCTGTATAGTGGTGTTGAATGTGTTTGCTTTATTAGTACTTCCTGTAAACTTTGGTCTCTGATTGATTTGTTTAATTTCACCTGATACCGCTCTTTCCACTCTCAGGAAGCAATAAAGTCACATGATTTTACAGCCGCATCTTGTCAGGCGCTCCGTTTTTGATCCGATCAGATTGTCTGTGGTCTGTATATGGTTTTGATTTCAATAAAACCGTGCCAGAGGTCAGCTGGAAATGGTTCGAGACACACCTTTTCAAGGGACACAAGGTTCGGGAAACAAGTTTGATGTTCACTGAGGTTTGATGAATTGCACTGACAAAGCAACAGCAACAAGAGTTTGCTTTAACTATATCAAACATGTCACGTGTGAACAAGATAGTTAGTCCAAGTTGAATGTCAACTATGTAAAATACATAACATATGTATTGTTTGCCTATTGTTTACTGTATTGACCAGTATATTTTGGTGTTGTAAAGGTTAATTGCATCCTTATAGAAACCAAAACTATTAGAGTAACCAATAGCCACCAAACAATTTTTGTACCATCTGCCTCACTAACTATCAAGAAAAAGCTACAACATCTTTCTATTATGGTTTTGGGCCACACTGTCTTTTGCATTCATATTCGCAACCTGCACAGGACTAACTTTTCAAACTCTGGTCCCGCCCGCTCCTGAAGCCTATTTCCAGTGGCTCAGTGGTAGAGCGGTCACCCTATAACCCAAAGGTTTGTGATTTGATTCCCGCTCTCCCCGGTTCATCGTTGTGTCCTTGGGCAAAACACTTAACCCACCTATGCTCCAGTGCCACAGGTTTGGTGTGTGGAATGTGTGAGAATGTGGAGGTGCAAAGCCAAGTACAAAAAGGCAGCCAGGTGCAACTAGCGTTATATAAATGCAAACCCTTTTCCATTCCTGTTCCCGCCAAACTCCCGCCGGAAGCCAACCTTGACTTTCTCGCTCGTCGGGTCCTGAGTAAATTTCAAATGAAGCCTGAATGAGATCTAGTACAGAGCTGACATTTTTAGGCTAATGCAAAATTTTAATGCACTATTCTCCAGAAACGTGCCCAAGTAGCTACTCATCCGTTGTTGATCTCAAATTATGTTTTATATAGGGCCGGGACTTTAACGCGTTAAAAAATAAATAACATAATTTTAACCACACTTATTTTTGCACCACGGAACGTTTTTCAATGAATGAGTTCTGACGGACCGATTATACTGGAGCACCAACTAGCGTTCTTGACTTCCGACAGTGTTGGGAAAGTTCACTTTCTACAAGAACTAGTTCAAAGTTCAGTTCAAAATTTTAAAATGAACTAGTTCAGTTCATAGTTCAAACTTCAAAATTTTGAACTAAGTTCACAGTTCCAAAAATGAACTAGTTCATAGTTCTTTTTTTCCAAATGTTGCTGCGAGCTATTATTTTTCAAAATTATTGCTACAGCCCATATACAGTAGAATCACAGACAGCAATTATTTTATCAGTTTTAACAATGAAGCTATGCGTCAGAGTTAATTTTCATATCCAATTTTCAATCCTTATCCAACCAGGGTTTACATTAGCATTGAGGGGACATTGTTGCTTTAATGCTTTGTTGCTGTCCATTCACTCCACACTAGTAGCAGCTGCAGCTTTCAACCCTACAGTACATTCTCAAGAACATGAGGAAAACGTGCTGCTTGAATGGTCTTTTTTAATGAGGAATTATTCAAAGAAAAACAGGACAGTAATCATTAAGGTGAAAACGTTTTTAAATTTTAATAATTTTCCATTGTCCACATGCTAAAACAGAATATTGGAATCCTGGAAAAATAGACCAGGCAGGTTCAACAAACAAGTTACATGAATGAATTTAAATAATCATACGCCTTACTACATGCTGCTGTCGCCTCCATGCTTTATTTATTTATTTTTTTTTGATGACGCGTCACGCATGCGGCGGACGGCGGTGCGACACAGGTGGCTGGTGTTGCCAGGTTTGGTGTTTTTCCGCTACATATTAAGACCCGTTTGCGGTGTGTTTTAGCCGTGTTTTCTCTATAGAAATCTGGCACCCTATTGAACGAAGTTAACCTGAGAGAGCGTGCCGTTCACAGACACCAGAATGAACGAGTTCACAGTAACGTTCATCAGGCAGTAATACAGCACGTTCAGTTCACGTTCACCCAAAATATGAACGAGTTCATGAACTATCGTTCAATGAACGCGTTCAGGCACAACACTGACTTCTGACAACAACAAACCACAGTCAACATGAACGAAGAAGCTGACGGCCCCGTGGATGGGATATTTTGTTTTAAAAAACGAAAGGATGGAAGCGTCGACAAGAGTTGTGTTCAAGCTATGCAACAAGGAATCACCGCAGCACATCAAGCCTCAAATATCACCTCAACGCAAAACACACAGGAGTTAGCGTGGACGTTAGCCCGACTCAGAGTAAAGTTACAAGGACCCACACCCAACCCACACTCCAGGACCAGGGTAACTACACTGCTACACTTAATGGCAAACATTGCACTGGTCTGCTGGACTGAAATAAATAAAGAAAATTTTGTTGATTAACGTTATGTATTCAGTCATTATTCAATGGTAAACTAAAAATCCATGTGAAAAATTACTTCTCACTGTTCTCAGGTCAAATATTTATATGCAATTAAAATGCGATTAATTTCGATTAATTAATTACAAAGCCTCTAATTGATTAGATTAATTTTTTTAATCGAGTCCCAGCCCTAGTTTTATAATACTGTTTTCTCCTTCCTCGTCTGAATAAAGAGCTCTGTCTGGTTCACGTCTTTAATGATGGCTTTTATCACGGTTTATTGAGCTCCAGAGAGAGGAGAAATAGAAAAATTAAAGACACACTGCTCATTTAATAATCCTTGAACAGTAGCCTTGTCTGTCCATGATCAATACCTTACTTTAATGAGTTGACTTTATTGACTTGACTTTATTTTATTACTAGAAACATTCTAGGTTTGTCAACAAAAGCCATTTGATGACCTTTACAACACAGCACACACAGGAAGCCACTGTCAATTATAGATGAAGAAGACACACACCCAGAGTGTGAGGAGCTCCGGAGAACACCCCTAGACAATGAGGAAACATGACCTCCCATATAATTAACTGATGAGATGGCAAAGTACAGCAAAGTTTAATACAAGAGAAAGGGCTGAAGACAGGCAATACACAAGAAAGTTAAGAGAGATATCACAATGAAGACAATTCTCGGGAAGACAGGAAAGAGGGTAAAATATGCAACGCCTTAAGAGTTCAACACAAGTTCAAAACTGACAGACATGAATTCAAAAATACAACAAAGTTCACGGACATTGCAGAGATTGCTGCACAAAAGGAGTTTGATTAAAGTGAAGGCTGAACGTTTGAAGTTTTGGAGAAAACAAATTCTCTGCTATGCCTGAATAAATTAAAGCATTATAAAGCCTTTGTAAAGCGATCCTCCGTTACCTTGTAGATGACATTTCTGACCTTTAAGACTCTACATTACTCACAGGGGAAACTCAGGGAGTGATGCTTTTGTGTTTCTTTGAGCACATTGAGAGTTAAGAGTTGAACGTCAGATGAAAACAACCCTAAACAAAGTTGAATAAACACTGCCCATTTCTGAGATGAGAGTCAGTGTGTGTGTAATAAGTTGTAGCTTGTAAGGTCAAGAGGTCACAGAGAGGCAGACAGCAGTAATAAGATTTAACAGAGAGCTTTTTTATGTCTTTTACTGGATTCTGCTGTCATCACTCTGTGGGCGTATGACATCCTAATAACAAACCATTCACCAAATACTATCTATATCATCAGAAAAACCCATGTTCATTTCCAAAATAAGATATGTTAGAGAATGACAAATGGAGGCTGCAGTGTGATAGATAACACCACATTCAACAAAATTAGTGCTGTTTTATAACTGCTGTAAAAGGTTAACAGCTTGACTGTGAGAACTCAGTACATCTACTGCAGTTAAACAGTACCTCTTCACTGTAACAGTAATTCACACTTTGTGGATGTGTTTGGACATTATTATTTATTTTGTTTTTTCCACATAGCCGCTGGGAAGGTTCACAGTTTAAGGTTGTATTTTATAGTTCAGTCATAAACCATTCAGATAAGTGAATTGTGAATGTACAGGTGTGAACAGAGCAGCATCCAGTATAAATATATTCATTAGCAACTAAGGACAAATGAAGTAAACACAGAAAATGACAAATGGAGGCTGCAAATACACAAAAATACGCAGGAGACCCGGTTCAAGTCATGCTTGGGTCATTTGTCCAATGTTATCCCCCTCTCTCTCACCCTGTTTCCTGTTGACCTACTGTCTACTATCAAATAAAGGAAAAAAGGCCCCAAAAAGAAAAAAGGTACCTATTTAGCTCAAGTGGTGTCAGGGACAGAACAGTAAACTACCAGTGTTTTCTTTGAATGTGAGAGCAGCCAAGCATATGTTCAGAGTGGCTTAAAAGGTTCAGAAGGTTGACAACTAACAGACTGGAAATATTACCGTGCATCTCTGGCTAAAGTCGAGTGAACTCGTGGATTATGGATGGGGTTCAGCAAAGGTCAGGACTGCTGCTCAGAGAACTGCTCGCTTTAAAAGTAAAAGACAGGACGGTGTGTGAACATGCACACGGTCATAAATCAGACTGCACTTTGGTTTAAGAGTTCCCGCTCACAAATAATTTAAAAAGCATTGTTCTGCAAGATTGTAAAAGAATCTGAGCTGGTAAGAGTACTTTAACATTTTAACTAATTGACTCCCTGTCTGATACAGATGGATAGTAGTTGACAGATATTAAACCACAAATTTCTGAATGAGGCTAGAATTTATCTAAAAAAAAAACGGTATACCAAAAAAATATCCCTTCTATCTTACTTGCAGGCTTTACAAAACCTACTCACAAAGTTCAACGTCCCTTGAAACGTCTTAAGACTTCAGAACCATTATCCAGTTTGTTGATGAAGACAATTTTGGTTGATTGTGTGACTCTGTGACTCAGGTAAAGATCTTTCACTCTTTCACAGACTGTCAGTGGTTTACAAGAGAAAAAGCAGGTTTTGTTTTGTGGAGTGTCAGAATAGTCTCTTGGTATAAGTCTTAAGGTGTGACACCCAGTTGGCTAAAACCGCACAGTGAAAAAGCAAATGAACAGCAGGGGTTCCAGTGAGGCGGTGGCCTACAGTCACCTCAGCTGTAATGCGACATTAATGAAGACATCGTAATTTGGGGAAGCTGAAGGAGGCAGAGGGGACAGGAAACAGCGAGGAGGAAAGGTATGGAAACACCAGCTGCGTTTCCAGATGATCCACAAGAGGAGACCCAGATGTCCTCTGCACCTGAGTCTCCTCCCTTTCCATTTGATTCTCCACCTCACTTTTCTGCCTCTCTAAATAACGCTGTTCAGAAGCTGCCTCTGCAAAACCATTTTAATGAAGACAGATTACCAGAACTAAGGCTTAATCCATTTTTCACGGCACCGATCAAGTCCCCCTACGCACTGCTCTGTCGCAGCGTGTGGGCACCACGATCTCCATCAGGCAGGACAGCCACGCTCTCTGTCTGTAATCTTTGTGATCATTTAAAACAGGAGAGCTGTTCAGAAAGCAAATGAACGGGAGAATACTGCATAAACCTTAAACACAGTGTAGTCGCAGTCAACAATGAAGGCCCATTTCTAAACAAAAGGGTGCAATGCCGGCACGATGAGACTAATTACAAAGAGAGCATCCAATAAAAGAAACCACTCAAACGCAAGCCAACATCCACATTAAATTATATTTATTCCCCATTTTCTTCACCCTCATTAACAACAACATAAAAAGCTGCTGTAATTTATCATCCATTATTCAAAAACTAATGTCAGCTGAAAATATGCAAAGAAGAGTTTACTCTGTTTATTTGGCACTCAGCTTATTATGAAGTTTGGCTCAAACAAGAAGCGGGCTATAGTCATGTAAAAAGACCCAGCGACTGAAATGTGCTTGATTATGTGTGTGGATGAGTGCTGTGTGCATTAACTCCCATTTCCATTGCATACTCAGCACAGAATACTAGTGCCATTTTAATGAGATTGCAAATTAAAAGAAAGATACACAAAATATCTGGCCTTTAGGTTTCATCATTAGATTGCTATTAAATGAGAAACTGTTCGAGCATAGCTGTGTTAATATAATATTCCAGAGACACAATAGCTATACAGTTATACCAATGAAGTAGTTGTTTACATGTTTGTGCAATAGTGTTTAATGTTAATATAATTTGCTATAGGTCAGGGTCTCCAACCTCTTTTCCTCAGAGAACTACTTTTACAAAATGAAAATGAAGAGCTACTCGTGTTTGTAACATTTATTCTCTTCGCTTCTTTCAACACAAACAAATTTTTTTTGTTTTGCTGGAACATTAACCCTGACCTTTTACACAATGTTGTTGTCCACAAACATAACAAAAAACATTTAGTTCATCTGCATGTGCGTTTTGTATATGTATATACTGTACATTTTTTCCCCTGTGTATCTCAAACTATAAAATTAAAAAAACCTAATTGCTGCCAAAACTAAAGAATGCATTTCTAAATGCACAGATAATACATAGAGTCAGATGACTGGCACTAATGGAGTCAACAAGAGAGGTGTAGCCTCAGGTTTACTCTTATGGACTCTAAATGTGTCAGTCTGGTTCGTACTTTTATGCTCTCTGAATAAAGTTTCAGGCATCGCAGTCAATTCCTCTTTTCCAATCCCACCATCAGTGAACGGCTTTTTGTGCTTTAAGATGTGTGACATTTTAAACAGCTCCCAAACGGCTCCTCAAAAAATAAATAAATCAGCTCGCAGACGGGAGACGTCTCTTCACTTTAAAGAGCCGCCTCTTTGAACCGGCTTGTTCGCGACCAGACCCATCACTAATTCATTAAGTCTTTGGCGAGTTACTTGGAAAGTATTACTACTGGTACTAGCGACACACCTGCTATAGGGACATATGATTGTGGGAGTTTTCTGAATAAATTGTTTTCATATTTGACTACTTTCAGATGCCAATCACTAGGATTCTTGAAAGTAATTTGTGTTTTTTTTACTGGCGTCCATACACACAGCAGAAAATAATATTCCTGACTGACAGCTAGAAGTGGCTCCTCACTGCAAAGGCCGCGAAAAGCACTTATTTTAAAATACTGAAGTACTTTCTTTAGCTGATCCAATCAACACCTAATTTGGCTGATGTACATACTGCCTTAAACTGGTGACAAAATATCTGCATGCAATATTTATAACAAGAATAAGTGCAATCTACTGGAGGCACTATTTAAACACCTTAAATACATCCTAATGAGCACATCCAGGGTAAAAAACGTGTAGCTGAGTAAATGTCCTATTTTAATGTTGTCTTTATGTTGCTGTGTTGTTCTGTTTTAGGGCTGAACTTTGCCCACTGAGTCATTCTCTTCAACATAAGACAACAGTGTCTGCTTTTTCTTGCCTGGGGTTGTGGACCTACATTTCATAAACAAGGCCAAACATTACATTGATGTTGATGTGTTTGCACTTGTTACAGAAAGGATCCTCACACCAAAACTTTTTTTTTTAAACCCATATCTTTTAAACTTGGTACATTTGTGCAGTCACTAACCATATATAGTACAGTACAGAAGCATATTTTCATCCGTGAACCCAGCATGACCGAATCGTTTTAAATCAATCGGGAAGAACCAAGTTCACTCTATGGAGGCTGGGTGAGGATTAGTAATACTTGCTGACTCACGAAAACGACAGGGAAACTCCTCAATGTGGCGACCTGAGTTCAAGTTGGACTTTAAACAGCAACAGGCCCACACAGGAATCAACCTCAGCATACAGCCATAAAGGACCTCTGTCATATTTTACAAATGAGGTGAAGCCTTGATCATGAGAGCTCGAGGGAGGAGATGCAGAGGAGGTGTTGGTCCAACACTGACGCATTGGGAACAGAACAATGACTACTACTGCCTCAGTGCTGTAAGTTGCTTAAGGGTTGTTTGAAGTCAGTACAAGGGGGTGATACATTTTTACTCATTTTTCCACCTCCACATGGTTTTTATTTTCCCACTGTGAATTTAAGCCAAGTGGGATCCTTTTGACTTGACCAAAAAAAAAAGGGTTGAAACCTTGGGGCATCACTTAAACATAAATGTAGCTAGAACTTGGTCTAACAAAAATGACTAAAACAAATTGTACCTGCTGCCCAGGTTTTGGACTCTTGGCTGTCATCATAAATCTAATACATTCACATTTTTATGAACTGCAGGGTAAAATTCTCACCTCAATATATTCATTGTACAATGCAATGGGGTTTGCATGGCACCTTCCGACCTTTAGCAGTTTTTTGTAGTACCTGGCATGAGTTGTTGTCCAACGATGCTTATCTGAGCAATTCCCCGAGCGGCTCACAGTTGCTGCATAGATTTATGGGTGTGACACGAGTAATGTCATGTAGATGGAGAAGATTAAGTCTACAGCCATGTTAGGATTCTTATCTGGAGGCACATGTAATGAAGAAAGAAGAAGCAAAGAGAAATGTTTTCCTTTAGGGGCCTTTATGGGTGTCCAGATGGCCATTGATTTATATGGGTTAAAGGTGCACTCAAGGTTGTACCTAGACTTATATTTTCAGAGTGACCCCGCTGTTAGTTTGACAACATAATGACTTTTACAGCAATATCATTCTGAAAATCTTTCTCTGCTGTTTGTTCACTTTTGTGTCAGGTTCATTGACTTGACCTCGTGGCACTTCCTGTCTTGCCAAGCAAGGACCTTTACTGAATGGGTGCTGCTGCTGAAAATACTGTCATACACATCAAAATGAAGGACTTTTAGAAGAACAAAGTGGTTAAGTTGCCGCAATTAAGTTTGTTCTTGCAGCATGCATTTAGCTTTTAACATTCAAGTTTGACCTAATGCAAAACACATAAAAGATAAATATACATGTATGTACATACTAGAGCTGGTTTAAGTAGACATCCTTGTGAGGATATTAATCCTACAACCTACCTCTACAAATGTACATATCAGCTGCCACACAAAACCTCAGGCTCATGGTTCTTAGCCAAGTCCTAAGTTGTGCAGAGCAAAGCAAACACATTCAGATCCCCAAAGAAAGAAAAGCCTGCAGTAAAGTCAACAGGAACACATCATACATCCACTGGCGGCTCATTCTCCAGACCAAGAGTTCATTTCACAGTTCTAAATACTCTTACTGCTTTTGCTGCTTGAGCTTGAGCTGGCAGACCTGTAAATTACTGAGCGGCAGCAGCTGCTGGGTGAGCCACAAGCCTGTCCTGCTCTTCACTGACACCAACTTTAACTGTGTTAATACCAACAGGCACTCTGTGGTACTGGCATTTGAGACTTTCAAAATTCTCCTGTTCAGGTCAATGCTTACTTGTTCTTAGCTTCTGAGTATATACTAGTGCTATGCAATTAATCGAATGTTCAATCACAAAACGTATGTAATCGTGAAAAAACTATTTTTTATTTACATTCTGTTTTGCACATTATTTTGACTTGAACACATTATAAAACACATTATGTGCAAGATTTGCAACACGTTTTTTCCACGAGATTGTGGAAATGCACTATTTATTTGATCATATTTATTTATCTGAATAAATTAATTTCTGTTTATTTTTAAGCAATTTATTTATACATTTGAATATTTATTTTAAAGAGAATTAACTGTTTTGTTAAATAAACCCAACATATTTCCAAAGTTAATGAGTAATTGTGTTCAATAATGAAAATTATCTTGAATATAATTTTTTTCCATAATCGAGCACTGTGCACTATGCTAAATATTCTTCTGGAATGTTTTTGACTTTGCAAATTAACATGTTTTAAAATCCTCCAGCCATAACTAAAGCACCGTGTTCATTACAGGTTGTGTATGCGTTGCCATGGAGAGGCCTGATAACATGTTTACAGCTGCTGAGATGCTATGTTAATTTCCCCGACAGGAGCGTTAGACATCCTAACTGCCTATAACCCCATTTTCATCCTGCTGAATGTGCACCGCACACTCTCAGGAAAGATAAACCAGGAGGAGTGGTGAACATAAAGGTTTACTACACTGCTGTCATTATTAAGTGGTCGTATACAACAAACAACAAGAAGTGATAAGAATCCATTGTTAAAAGAACAGAGGCCGTAACAATGCACACCTCCCACTGTCCTATTGGCAGCCACATGCCTTTTTGGATCGGGAAGGCGGTCAAAAACTAACACAATTGGTCCGGCGCCTAAAGACTGTTTCCTGATTACTACTGTTTCTCACCATGTGACACTGTTCTTTCTCTGCATACAACCCACTCTTCACTTTCTGAAATCTTTTTAACAAATCAGATTGCATGCCAGCTCAGAGTTAGTCAGCGTGCACAGGGATTCGTTCGTGTGGGTTGCTAATTTGAATTACAAAGCAAAGAAAAGCATCAGCTGCGCATGAGGTGAAAATGATAAATAGGTAGACATTAGGTGATTTTAATTTGTCAGCAACAGTTTTCAGACACATTACCCACAGTCAATAATGCCCAGGTATAGAAACTGAAAACACTGTCAAACTTTAAGTATTAAACTCATTTGTGTGAATAGAATATAAAGTATATTTACAAACAAAATACACAAACAGTCTTATTTCATGCCTTCAAGTATATGTTTTTATAAAAGCTGTATAATCTGTTACCTCAATCCATCATCATGGATCTTACCTTTTTATTCAACAACCTTTTGACTTACAGACATAAATGTAGTGCACTTGCTTAGATGCTCTTTACCTTTCAAACAAGTTTCATCTTAATAACTCTTAGTTTACTGGTTTAGTTATGAACAGTAGCTGAGGTCAACAACAAAAGGAATCAACAAACTCTGACGTAGGAACAAAAAACAAAAAAAAATTGTCCCAACTTCAAAACATGTGCTCAGCAAAGCTAAGGCAAAAAGCAGACATCTCTATTTGATGTGAGGCATTTGCTTTTCATTTCATCATACCAGCATCGTGCTCACATCATCATCTGTCCCGAGCAGCCAGTCGTGCATGTAAACTAGTTCATCTGAAGAGAACTCATTAAAACAAGTCACATAGAGCTACTTTTATGTGACTCTGAAGGGACAGGGCCAAGGTGAAGTCAGAATTTGGTTTCTGCCGAGTCAAAATCATCTCAGAGACATCTGGGAAACTCTAAGCTGCCTCTTCTGTCTCAGCTGGTCGCCTGTGGCTAGGTTTGTCATGTCCAAAGACCAATTTATAATGTGCTCTCATCTTGTTCCACATTGTTATTTGTCTGAGTCATGAATAATAAAGTCTGGACAAAGTTGTGATTCAGACATTAAGCAAGGCCTTGAGAGGGCAGGGATTTATGTTGACTGAAAGGTTGAGTAACTAGAATTACATTACATGGAAAAGGGCCATCTTAGAAATTCACTACTTTTAACAAAATAATAAATAAATGACTCACAGGGTTTTGATGCTAGCAAGTAACATAAATAAAAAAGAATGTAGATTTTTAGAGACTTTTTTAATAAGATAGTGGACAGACAGGAAGCAGGATGAGAGAGGGGAATGACACCAGGCAAATGATCCAAGCAGGACTCAAACCTGGGTTTCCCGAGTATATGGTACACGCTCTACCAAGTGAGCCACAGAGGAGCCCCGTCAGTCCAGTTTTGTGTGTTTTTCAACCAAACAAATGAAACGGCAAATTTAGCCTTTAGCATTTTCTTTACTAATGGATCCTACTGTGGGGTATCACAAAATATGTGTTCAGAGCTTTTTGAAGGATGAATACAGTGGGTTTGTCGTAGTGGGTCTGATATGGACGCCTACTTGCCTTTTGACTTACACCTTAATAATATCTCCGTTATTGTTGAGTGTGCACCCTGAAGAAGGCTCTCCTAAAGCTTGTTCTTTTGTACAGTGAAGAGGACATTGGCTTTATCCATGTGTTTTGTTCAGAGAATTTTCCACAGTATATTTGAATTTAATATTCTTGTCATGAAATCTTAAAGCCTGAGTGAAGAATACTTTATGTCAATCTGTGCTGCGTCTTAGAGTAGGATGACCATTCGTCTCGTCTCGTCTCAGCATTGCCCTGTTTAAAAAAATGAGAGGCCAGGTTTATTAAAAGGAAATAGAGGGTTGAATTTCCATCATGTATATAATGTATAAAGCAGGTGTCTGCAGTGTTTACATGCGGCTTATTAGGTCATGCTTTCTCCTGCGCTGACAGGACTCTATGCCTCTAAAGGGAGCGGGTCACAATGAAGTTGTCGAAGGAAGTTGATTCCCCCTGTGCCCCCAAGTCATGAGCTCATGAACTCTCCAGATTGATTTCAGAGGATTTACCGATCTCCTGGTTTCTTCTGATTGGCCTCTAGCTCCGCTAAACGTTTTCTGCAGGGGGTGGAGCAGATGGGAAATTAAGCCATTTTCAGACCTGCCGTTAGCAAGCCCGTCTGAGAGTGTCTGGGGACTTTTACAGCAACTGTGATAAACCATCCTTATACAGAAAGAAAGTCAATATATTAGATAGTACAGAAAAAAATATGTTAAAAGTTAAGGAGAACCACTAAGTCAGTAGATTACACATACATTAATTAATTACTAAGAGCAGTTTATGTTAGTGGAGTTTCCTCTAATATATTTAAATTGACAAACCCACAGCATCTTCTTTTTAAGTGCGTCCCTAATCATGAAAGCATGCAGCAGGCACAATAAAATGCAGCGGTGGCAGAACTGCCTTCGGCTGGTGGATGGCTCTTTGACCTCACTGAGTACTGTATATGCATGGTTGTCTGTACGTCACACATCTTGGTCAGCAACAAAAAACATCAGCAACAAAGGAACTGGAACTACATCAGCACAATGTGACCTGAACAGGATCATCAAAACCGAGTGTAAGACATCAGACAATAGGAAGCTTAGTTTGCCGATGTGTGTGATGTATAATAAAGAGATAGGCCCTGATTTCAAAAACACTTCTGGTTGGTAAAATGCGGAGCATGAATGGGAGTGGACTCAGAAGTGGCTCCACAAATCCTGATCCATTGACTCAAAACAGGAGTAGATTTTTTTTTTTGACTAGCCAATCAAAATTTTTTTAATGACCTTAATACTCCTTTACAAAATATTTTAGAGAAAATAATCAGGCCAACTAACCTACCCTGCATAAGTTTTTTGTCTTTTGCATAGTAACGAGGCATAACCTGAAAATCACCCTTTCATAACCTTTTAAGCATTTACACCTATTGACTATCTGGGTTTAATTGTATGACTACAAACATACACAAGACTGTTAAATCTGTCTATATTTTGTATGTATAAGAAAGCTGTGTCTAAGTTAATGTAAGAAGCCTGCTCTTACAAGATATTTACATGCCTCATACCTGAGAGTGAATTGTGTGCTCCATTGAAAGAGGGACTTTTCTTCCTGTTGTCTGATGACAGTAGTACTTGACTTTGACCTTATTGCAAATATGATCATTTGTCTCCCAAAAAGTTGACATGGCATCAGACATTCTAAAAAGCATTAGATTACATTAGTCCACTTATCTTATTTGCTTATTTCTTTTTACTGCAATTGTTCAGGCTTGATCTCACTATTTTTACCTAAAGTACCCAGATACTGTACATGTTCTGTAGTTGTCATCATTTCTAGAGGGGAATTAAAGACATTTTTGTAGTCAGGCATTATAGAATAGATTTTGTGTATTGTGTTGAAGCAGATGGACTTTCTATTACATTAACATCAGTGTAACATAATGAGGTCAAAGGTGAGGAACATTGATTAGGTCTTTTATCCTTCTGCAACCTCAGGCACACCTACAATTACTCTAATAATCCTTAATAAAAGCATCCATTACTGAGGCAGCACTGTCGATGGGTAGAAGCAGAATGTTTACTGGTGAATCATCAAACAGGAAAGACCTAATTAGTATGCTAAAACAAACCAGTTACAATGTTCCCAATGAGCTGCTTTGATTCATTTTCTGTCAGTAAACTAAACACTAACTAGGGTTGGGCCAATATGATTTTGTTTTTAGCCGATACAATATTTATCTTGCTGTTGTGGCCGATGTAGATAACCATTTAAAAATGTATTGCTTTACTAAAAAAAAAAATTATATACAGTTGTGCTCATAATTTTAAATACCCTGGCAGAATGCTTGATTGTTTGGACATTTTTCAGCAAAAGTGAATGATAACACAAACATTTTTGCCAGGGTATTTATGAGCACAACAACTGTATTTCTAATTTATTATTTTATTATTTTTTTGAAAATGCACTTTAACTGTAGAGTTTCATTGTACTACAATTATTTCCATTGTCTTCTTGGTTCTAGATTTGCCTCTCGCAGAATTGCTGCTTTTTCTTTTCTGAAGGGCTTGTTGTATGGTGCTCCCTTAGCAGTGCTTCTTGTGTTAGGGATCCCCACTTGCTAACGCTAGTGCTAGTGCTTTTCTATTTAATGTAAACCTCTGGGAATGACTTGATGCAGGATCTTTCTTGCAGAACTTTTTGCATGTGTTGCATTATGCAACACATGCAATGTGCAACTTGCATAGTGCAATCCTTCTTCTTTTGATCCCCAATATTAAGGATGGACGCAGTGTTTCAGTGGTAGAGCGGTTGTCCCTGGTGGTTCGATTCCTGCTCTCTCCCCTGTTCATACTGTTGTTGTGTCCTTGGGCAAGACACTTAACCCCACTTGCCTCCAGTGGTGTTCCAGCTGTGACACTGGTGAATGGAAGCTTAATGTAAGTCGCTTTGGATAAAAACGTCTGCTAAATGAATAAATGTAAATGTACTAGCCAACAAGTTTAGCTTATTTCAACCTTGGTTGTCCCCTACAATCCATGTTTAAACTAAAATAACCAGACAAGACTTATTGTAGACAGTACAATGGAAAGTTTAAAAGATTGAGCAGAAAACATGTCTGCAGCTGCAGGAGCCCAGATTAGAGAGGTGGACTTGTGACTAAAAGCTGCTTGTTTAAGTTTTCATGCCAATGGGTGAGAATGTGAGCGAAGAGCCTCATGTAGTGACTGAAGCCTGTGAGTCTGTTAAGTTGTATTCATTAGGCTGTGAGGAAGGACCTTCAGGAGAAGCCCCTGAGGGGGAGCCGGGCAGCACAGCAGTTCTAGAGAGAGCAAAAGATTACATTCTCTTCTGGTACATCTGTGAATAAAGCTTTATTAGAAACTATAGTAACAAGGTTGTTGAATGAAAACACTGTGACCTTAACATGAATTCACCTTTAATGCCAAGTCACCAAGTGAGAGAAGCAAACCCCTCAAGGCAGTTCTAATATATCTTGTTTACTGGAACTGGACAAACCTGTGGTCACTGCAACCTTGACCATTCTGACTTTCATCCAGCAATATCCAACAACTACAGAGCTGCAATTTGAAGCTATTCTGTTGTGCCCAGTTGATGGACTGTCCATTTAAAAATATAAAACATTTAGAAAAGATATAAAACACACTGACATCTAGTCTTATCAGACAAGCCACAGGAAGTGTTCTGCACTTTTTATTGTCTGGCTTTACATGAGCTCAGAATAAACAACAAGGAAATGACATCAAAGGTCATTTTTAGGAAACAGTTCTAGCTACGATTGTCGTACTAATTGCATATAATCCATTAAAACCATTCAAACAAACCCCTTTGACTTTTTTGCAAATTTATAAGGCTTCAGAGAGACAGAACTGCGGCACTTAGCCCTATTGACAATCAAAGCATTAGTTATAAGCTGTGAGAGAGTTTTTACTTTGCACATTAAATGCAAGATGCACAGAGCAGGTGCAGTATGATTTATTTTATGTCCTCCTAAGACTTTTAATCTAGATTTATTCATCCTGTACACCTGTTTCTTTTTATTTCTTTTTTCTACCGGGGCTTTCTTGATTGCCTCCGTCTATCAGTAAAAGTAGTCTCATTATCAGAGCTGAGTGTAGGCGAAGCACTCAAGTAGTTGTGTGTACATGGGGTCACAGAGGTGGCTGGTAATTAAGCAGGGGAGTGGCGAGGTCCCAGAGCTGGTCTGCGTCCGTCCTGACAGAAGCATGACATCCAGCAGCAGCAACAGAAGAAGAATTAACGGAGACGGACTCTTGTTGCTGCTGTCGGTCACCACTCATTCCCCTCCTGTCCTTCAGCTCTCCTCGGAACAAGCTGAGATTACAAGCCGTTCCTGCTGACTGGCCCCGGCAGATCGCTCTCTGTTCTGGCACCAACTGCATGTTTGCAAACGTAGTTTTCCCTCAAGCAACAAACCTAGAGCTGCACATGTAAAGAAACCACTAACAGAGGAGAGGAACATTTAAGTCCCATTGGTTTGACACTCATCTTCTGAAATAAAGTTCCCCCGTTGAGATTACAGAACAGGAAGCAAAGTTTGTTGATTAATGCCAATGTCTACAAAATAATGAATAATTAGTTGAACCTATAGTAACCATAGTTGCAGAACAGCCCAACCTTTAAATGTATGTCTTTAAAACTGGCACCAAAAGCGAGAGACTGTAAAATGTAATACTTATGGAACACAATACTGGCTTCGTCTTTGGTGACTATCAAGAAAATCTCCAGTGTTTCTGGAGCAAACCTCTCCCTCTGCCTAAGGCTCTCTGCCACAAACACACCACTTGCTCCCATACATTATTATGTTCACTTCACTTCACTTTATCTTCACTTCATACCTTCATTATATACATGAGTTACATTGTCTGACTTGACTTAAACTTGCCGCTGTCTTTGTTTTCCTTTCATTTTCCTCATAAAGATGATGGACAAGGGAAAATAGATTTATTTAGAGCCAATAAAAAACTCCTTCAACTCATATCTTAAGACAGTAAGCATATGGTACATCAAATACTAATCTAATCCTGCAGAAAAGCAATAAAATATGGTTTTACTATACCTATTAAGTGAGCCACAGCTTGGCGTGAGGCGATATTGGATGAACAGTGATATGTGTGGAGGTAATTACTGCTAGAAAAGGCCTCCTCTAGTAAAAGTAATTGAAAAAGTTCCTGTTGTGATTCTGTAATAAGGGTAATATATTCAAGGCCAGAATGACAGTGGGGAGTAGATGTATTTGGAATGAAAATTGTAATTTTTCGTGTATGTGCTCCTGACCTAAAGTATGAAAGTTAATTTGAGATTGATTCATGTCCACATAAACAACTGGAGGATTCAAAGCTGTTCAGTGTAAAAGTCAAATGAATAACGGCTGCCATAGAAATCAGCTGTAGGTGTGTCGATCAAAACAATCCCTCAGAGACTCGAACTAGGATCTTCAAGCAGCTTACTAATGATTTAAAAGAGGGATGGACTTTGATCTATCACATAATGGTTTAAATTTAGTCCAAACGCTCCACACTGACCACTGCAGGTCATCAGCTCGTCTGAAGTGGCTGTCTGGGAGAATAGCAGAGATATGCATGTGTGGTCAGAGATATTTATCTATATTTATTGCCTCCCTCCCATCTCACACTCTTGCGGTCTTCTACCTTTGAAGACATGGAGAGGCTCTCTTCAAAGTCATATGTCATCTGAGTCAGAAAAGGACAGTGCTTTTTACGTCTCAATTATGGCTCCCATCGTCTGAAAAAAACATAAAAAAATAAAACACAGTCTGTAGAGCAACACATTATCAAGCATGTTAGTTTAAGAAGATGTATTTTATTTATATGGCACACATTGAATCATCACTTAAACTAGGGCAGCAGAGTGTTAGAAAAACATGCAATATCTTATTAGATTGCAAGAACAGAGTAGATTTTAAATGGAATTAAATCCGGTAAAGAAATACAGGGTTTAAAACTTCCACTGGTCACACTTGAACAACTTCAATTATTTTGATGCAAATGCCTCACACATGGAACATGGATGTTGCACATATTGATATTGCAATTACAATACATTTTCAACATATTGTAAAGCTCTTAGACATACATTAAGTTATATACTTTACAGTAAATATATTTTTTATGTGGAGGGCCAGCACATTGTCACATTGTTTTTAATGGCTGGCCTTAAAGCTGCAATTCCAAGTCTATTCGAGAAAAATATATATTTGTAAAATCAAATTAAACTTATACTTCAATCATTATTTTCTCACCACATCAGTCATTGTTTAAGTGATTATTCTTGCCGCTTAAAGACTGCATCAGTAGGTAAATATTGTGCAGACAAGTCATTTGTTTGCAGGTGACAGAACATTAACTAAATAAACAGCATTACCTTACTTTTACCTAAAAATACTTTAACTTTCCATGTTTGCTATGACAACCTCCCAAGGAAGGAACAGCTGTTACAATTTCAGAAACAAATGCAACTTTTTTAAGATCTTGATGTTTGGATTCTGTGTTTTATTCCTCTCCCTCTCCCCTTTGTGTTTTGTGTGGCAGGGGCGTGGCTGACTTTCCCGCAGCAGGTGAGACTCACCTGTACCCATCTCCATAATCTGTCGACCTACAAGTGCCTGGCTCTCACACCACCACGCTGCCAGATAATTCTGTCTAATACGGTAGTCCTTGTGTGACAAGTCTTTAAATATTGTTTGTAGAATCTTCTGAGACCTTTTTGGGACTTACCTGTGTGTTCAGGACCATGTCTCCGTGCGCACCAGCCACCACCTGGAAAACCAGCGTGCTCCCTGTCGCCACAGCCTGTCCTTTGTTTAAATAAACTCTGCTTTGGGGTCCTTTGTGAAAACCCTTAAGACCTTTTTAGTAAAGTTTATTTAGTTGGAAAACAATGACTTGTCATCACATTTACCACAATATATTGTTGCTCTTATGTGGTGATGTAATGTGACATAATTCAGAGAAATCCTTCAAACTTCCTTAATATCTTACCTTTATATGCCATTTCTATAAAGATTATTCCTACATGCATAACCTGGTAGCTGTTCTTCCATAATTGTGATTTTTGCTAGTATTTTCTTCATATTATTCCTTTGACAATTTACCCATACACATAATTTAACCTCATGTTGCTTTTAATGGGGAGCCCCATTTTTAATTAACATGTAAATGCATTAATGTCAGTCAAATGAGTATTCTCTTGTCCCTTTGCCAGATGTCGGGCATAAAAGCACAGAGATAAAAATGCAAGCTGCATGCAAGCATAAAAGCCCCCACTGAAGGCAGTTAAGGCACACAGAAGGGACATAAACTGACATATACTGACTAAGCAAATTAAAGCAGAAAGCCAAATGTGTTGCCAACCAGGCTTTAACTCAAGGTTATACTGTCACAAAATCTCAGGCCTATTTTGACCATATATTCCATTTAGATCCACAAAGTACAATGGCAATCTACAAGTTGTCAAAGTTAAAGTAAAGTGTCTATCCATTTACACTGATATTGCTTCATCAAAGCAACATAAATCATCTTTTATCAGTTGTCAGTGGATAAGTGCAAGATACCTTGGAGAAGTGAAATCGACTAGAGTATTCTCCATCTTACTGTCAATCTTGAAGGTAACAGTGCTCATCGATGTTCAAAGGCTGTGTGAGACCTTGGAAGAAGTTACTTTGGTGTTTATTATGTTTCACTGTGAAACATTACAAGGAAAACCCTGCAACAGAACAGACTATGCATCTGTTTGATCCATTTACCACTGATTTATTCTCCACCAGGTTTTGTGGGTTTCCCAAGAGTTTACAAGGAAGGCCGGAAAAAAGACGAGAGTGATGAGATGCAGCCCACAGTATTGATTCACTGCAACATGATGGTCAGGGGTCACACAGCAACTGAAATACTATGTGTTGTATGTAGCAATATAGAGCCTGTTTAATGACTGTATTTTCCATAAGTCTGACAAAGTATATATGGCAGAGTTATAAATTTGACAAATCCCACCATCACTCCACTGTCTTGGACGGATATCTGATGGATCTATTTCTATGCCTTCCTGTGATCCAGTTACCAATAAAAGACACTTTAGCTCTTTTACAAGACCAGTAAGCCTATATCAGAGAAACAAAATTTCTTTGGGGAAGAGTGGAAAAGGGATTACTTTTGGATCAATCAAACTGGTACAAGTAGGCGAAAAAATGTCTTTTTGAGTAAGCATCCATTAGATGTTTGAATGTACCTAAAATAGGAAGCAAACAATGGAACATTTAATGAAGTGATGATGCAGCTTTGGAAGGTTTTTGTACCAGGAGACACGTACCAAATAAAACCCTGAACAACTGAAAAAGCCCGTAGAAAGAATACAAGCACTGAACATTTTGGAAAATTAAGTGCAGTGAAGTGCATTCGTAACCAATTGTATCGTATTTAAACTTAAAGAAGGCCAAAGAAAAAAAATCCATCAATTTTTTGTTATTTAAAAGTTTAAGAATTTTGTATAACCACTAATACTTCTGTGACAATACCATTTTATCTCAACACAGTGACATCACACAAATCAGCCAAATAGAAGGAAGTGAATACAGTGTGAGAAAATGTCATTAGCTGAAGAGATCTCTCAATCAGGCCTCTTGTGTTTCCCAGTCTCTTTGTCCAAACAGCTGTGAGTGTGCCATCACAGTAATCCGATGATTGGAAGTTAGGACTGAGTCAACAGCACGCAGCCCAGCGTAATTCAATAGACTGGAAGTGCTTTAGAGATGTTTAAACCTTTCTCCAATAATACGATGCAAGCAACACAGACTTGCCTTCATTTAGTAATTAGCAGCTGTGCCAATGTTTGTTTATGTGAATAGAAGAAATAAAACAGGAAGACAGAGCATAGAGCAAAACATTTACCAGCACTAATTATTTTACTTTCTCTTGTTTCAACTAATTTATGTGGATTTGGTGAAAAGAAAGTTCTGCAATAGTGTTAATAATCTTCTATTCTGCCTCAGCAAATTTGAAGTAGCTGGTGTCTTTGTCCCACTGATGAAAATGAAAATGATGTGTTGTGAATGTCTAATTTCAAAATCAGAAAGCAAACTCTCAGTGGCTCAGTGGTAGAGCGGTCGTCCTTCAACCAGAAGTAGGCGGTTTGATTCCTGCTCTCCCCACAGTTCATACTGTCGTTGTGTCCTTGGGCAAGATACTTAACCCAACTTGCCTCCAGTGGTGTTCCAGCTGTAACACTGGTGAATGGAACCTTAATGTAAGTTTCTTTGGATAAAAGCATCAACTAAATGTTTCCATTAGCCACTTGACCAAAATTTCCTTCCGTGTACACGCAGCTGTGTTTTAAGTGTGTTTTTTGTCACATTATAGTTTCCACTAATAGCAAAAGCAGACACGACTTTTAATCACACTTATTGTAGGATCCATCACTCTTGCATTTAAAGTCAAGGCTGAATTGAAAAAGTGTCCCTTTATGGTCCTTAAAGGCACCAGCAGCCCACGTGGACACATCAGCAGGGACCAGCGTGACAACTGTCATCTAACTTGGAGCAACCTGACAGCCTGACCTGGTGTTCTGCTAGAAGGGGCCTCAGCAAGATAATAGATAAAAAAGAAACATGGGCGTCACCTCCACATGCTTCATCACAGAGTGGCGCACCATCCATCTAGTGCACCGTCATCTGTCAACATGCAGTCAGGAGCTGCTGAATATACTGTAGGCTCAGGTGTGTTATACATTAGTGCTGTCACAGACAAGCCATGTGTATTGTTTTAAAAGTTGACCCTTCTGCTGATGCAATGCTTGACTGCACCTCTGACCAGTGCAGTGACAGAGGCATGACATTGATAGAGGGGTGACAGGAGATTATAGACAAGAACACCACACAAGAAGATTTAAAGGGACAGTGGCTGAAAAACCTTCTGTCTTTTACCTTAGAGTGCCTGCATACAATAAAAGACCACATAATATATTTGCATCAAGTACTTGTACTTGTGTACAGGGTAAAAGAAGTGCCTTTTAATGGTAGCATTGAAGCTTTTGCAAAGACATCATCAATACTGAGCCATTTAACAGTTAACTGTCTCATGATTTCACTGTAAAGAGGTTAGATTAAATGAACAACTTGTTCTTATTATCAAAGACCAGAGTGAAAGAGGATCCATAAACTGTAGCAGGGTAATGTTAAAAGGCTGTGTGACAGTGTATTGGTGTAAACATTACAATGCTACAACGCCTAACAGCTCTGGTTATGCATATGAAGGGACCTGTGTTAGTGCTAACTAGTTTGAGATCACTCTGACAGACCATGCAATGACATTTGAAATTTTAGAGGAGATTTTCTTTGCAGGGGAGTTGTTTATGAAACAGATGACTATGTTTTTCCAGCAGGCGTGTTGTCTGCTGTTGGGTGAATAGAATGAGAATAGAAGTAGAATGAGAAAAGGCAGAGGGTCTGAAATGGTCTTTTGCCTGTCCTAATCGAAAATAGCCTGAATAAAAAAAAAAAAGGGTGCACTCACATTGGCAATCTCTAACATGCACAGGCACATTTTACACCTAATGTGAGTGCTCCCAGTTGTGCTTAGGCACGGCATTCTTCCTGAAGGTTTGGAAAAGGTGGACCCATGACTTCACATAGCATAAAACCTTTGCAGACACTTAGGTTTATCCTTGTTTATTAAACCAGTACAATGTGTTGTGCACCAGATATAACTAAGCTAAAATGGTTGATGTTTGGCTCAACAGAAAGCAGCAGTGTTGAAGAGTTGAAGTTGTTAGCATTAATTTTTTTGGGCAGATGCCAAAATTCAATGTAAACATTATTTTTGCCGTTCTCTGCATTTGTACTGTTGCGTTCTCTATGAACAGGCCCAGGTCAGGCTTGTGGAAATCTGAGTGCAGATAGTGAGGGGACTGCTTCATTCAATCATTGATTCATTTTCAATCAATTCAAAGCAAAAATTATCAATTTTGTAAAGTTTAATTTACAGTGGCAAGAAAAAGTGTGTGAAACTTTTGGAATTTTATGGTTTTCTGTCAAGGTTATTGACAAACAAAATGTGTCTAAAATAATTACACAAACAAATTCTGATCATTCATGTCTTTATTGAACACACTTATTCAACTTTCAAAATGTCAGTGAAAAAGTGAACCTTTAGAATTAATAACTGATCCCAAAATTTGAGGGGTTTTTAATCAGTCAAAGTAGTTTTAGTCCACACTTTCAAATGTATTATCTTAATGAGACTCCTCCAGGTGTGCTGAAACCTGACTCCAATGAGCTTTTTTGAGGTCATTGACTCAGAAGTTCACACAAGTTTGTCTAAGCTACTGTACCCCAACTTCTGCTTGGTAATAGTTACCTTCTGTATATTAACTTTGACTAGAGTTTGTCACTGTCACAGAACAAAGGATATACTGTGTGATAATAAAGATTTAAAAAGATAACTTTAGATCCATCTAATGTCTTTGATAGCAACTGTTTATTCATCATCCTAACCTGAACATCAAGCGTTCCTCTCTGTAAATCAGAAAGAATACAGTCTTTGAGACATTTCCAGATGATGAAAAAAGTAACAAGTGCAAATGCTAATATGTTGGCTGATTCCTAACAGAGCGGCACTAGAGGCAACAATGCGAGGGGTGAATGGAGGCAGAGACGAGCCAAACCACGGGCCACGAGCATGCTGCCAAACAACAATAAGAAGTACTTGTGTGAGATAGCTCAAGCTGTGAGAGGAAGATGAAGGGCACGGCAGGGTCAGATAGGAAGAAATCCTCTGTGATCTCCCTCATCTTTCACAAAAAGCCGCTGCGGTGTTACAGGACCCTCCGACGAGAGACAGATAGCGCCGAGGGATGAGAAGAAATACAGGAGAATGTGTCAGAATGAAGGGATGACACCAGGAACTAAAGGGTCTTTCAGGACATGTGGGAGACAGCTCGTTGACCCCTGGAGATTCAGAGCTGCACGGCCGGCTGAGCACATATAGGACCCTGGTGTCGATGAGGTGGACAGTGGGCGGGGGGGGGTTAGGTGTGAAGCGAGCCTTTCTCACATTAATCATGCTCTGGATAAACCCGCAGCACAGCCCCCTCTGCTCTTTACCAGAGCTTTAAACATGATGGAACGCTGCGAGTCGCTGGGGGTTTTCTGCCCGAACATCGCGGGGCGATATAGATTACTCAAGAGGAATACGTAAGGGATTCAGGCTCAGACACCAACACTGTTTCATTTGCCTCACAATAGTCTACCGCTTTTCTCTGCATACAAATCAATTAAAAAAAACGCCTTATAGAAATGTGACGACTGATGAGTATTTAAAAACCTCTCTCTGCGGCTCCCTGTGTGTCTCCTCTGCCAGGGATCAATAACTCTTTTATACTGTCTATAATTGAAACGCAGGCTGCCTGAGGTGATATAGTTGACTTTAATTTTCTGCTTCGTTATGAATACAAATATAAGTCCAAGGACATTAGATCTCCATTCATCTGTAAACGCACACTAACACTCCGGGCACTAACTGAGACATGCCCCAGTCCTGAAAACATCCATAAAACATTTCTCACTTTTAAGCATCTTATTGATTTTTACACAAGTGAAATTAGGCCAATTTGCCTTCCTTAAAGCCTCGCTCTGACCAGTCTCCATCCCACCTTCACATTTAGTTAGGCACCTGCAGTCATGGAGAAAGTAGTGACAGTGGGATAAAATGGAGGAAGGAGTAAAAAGAGTGCAGGACCTTGTTAAAAGCCTGGTGTGACAGCCACGCAAAGGCTACAGGCCCCAGTCTTTAAATAGGCCTGAAGTTTTGCGAGTGACTGAGAAAGACAGAAAGAGTTGTTGAGATAGTTGTTCCTAAAGAGAGAACAAAGTAATGGAGCTGACACTAAAAATATACAGCCAATGACAAGGTGTGGAACTAGCAAGCAGATCTATTTCATCAAAACTGTTTAATTATCACAGTGAGTTAAAGCTTTATTTCAGGGGTGGGGATGAAAAGTGAGACATGACACATTCACAAAAGCCTTTAAGAGGTACAGCGTAATGTCAAGGCAAGAAAAACAAAACAAATGATTTATTAAACATTTGTCTCTTAATTAGCATCATTTTTCTCTGAGAAGATTACTAAAAAAGTTAACATACACAAGCAAACTATGTAATACTATTAAAATGGTAAAGTTGACAATAAACCACTCAATCATTCTTGTTCACCAACAACATATCCTCACAGGACTGCTGGAAAACTCCACCTACAACATACAAAGGTTACTCTAATAAGAAGCTCTTACATGGTGATCTTTAAGCTCTCAGGACGCTAAAGACAGATCTTGTGCAAAACAGAACAATTAATAACAAAATGTAAGAGTCATTTCCTACAAACCTGCCTCCCTCAGTCTCCACAGGGTTCATTCGACTAATGAAGCTGTTCACAATCACAAACACTTGTGAGTTCAGACAAATGACAAGTTGGCATTAAGCAGTAAAATTAAGCACAGGTTTTTGTAAATGCCACTGAGATAATTGCAATAAGAAAGATTTGTTTTTATAGCTATAACAGTTTAACACATTTATGACCTGTATCACCAATATGAACTGGAAATGGCCCTCTGAAGCTGTGGACAAGGGCCAGTCTGAGTTTATGGAGAGATTCCTATATATGGATAGGAATCATACTGCATGATGGTCAAAGTTAGTTGTTTTATGTCGATAGCAATGCTATCAGAAAAAGGAAGAGTGGAAAGTCTGGCTCCTAAACAACCTTAACCACAAGGAGTAGGCTCCTTTCAATCGAACCAGATTGAGATGCTTTGGGCCAACTTCCACATAACATTTACCATCAGCACCTTATTCCTTACTCTACAAAAACAAACAATTATCTCTGTTTTGTTTTTCCCCAAATGTATTTTATTCCATTGAGTCTTCAATCATTTATCCTGGATGTATTTGTAGACAAGAGTTGGACTCAAACACAGTAAATTATACAAAAAGTAAGTCCAGCTACAAGAGAAACTAACACCTGTGGTGTTTGGAGGGCATCTCATCTAAAATAAAAAATACACCACCTGGCAACACTCTTAATGAATGAGTGTATAAAACATCTCAGCAGGCTTCTGATGCTTCAAAACTCAATATGTCTCTTTTAAATTTGAGTTTAGAAAAGCACCAGAATCTAAGAGGGTCTGACACTATAAAGTTCTTTTGAGGGGCATCATTTGTAGCACGTGTTTCTATTTTGCCAAGCACTTTTGATTTAAAAAAAAAAAAAAAGAAAAACTAAATATGTTGTAGCTTTATGCAATGCCAAAAAGATTCTTTAAACACACCTCGTGGGAAACTTTAACATTTCAAAGTGATCCTATGAAGGAGGGAAAGCAAAAGAAGATTGTCTTGGGAGGACAAACACTGACTACAGAGGACTCTTCAGTTCTACACCAGTCATGTTCCTCTGGCTGATGGATGAAGGGACAAATGCACCTCAAGACTAATTATTTATCTCCTCTTCAATGTCTGGGGGTTGGAAATAACACAAGCCTTTGCTCTGACCACATTAACAAACTAGAGTGATGGAGGGGACTGAGCTCCTTTGTCCCCCATAACACCCTGGAGTGTGAAAGCCATACATATACGCCAAAGACTGAAAGTGGCAGGTAATACGTTTTCCCCTTTCTGTGGGCCTGTGAGATTAGAGGCATTCTCATTTTAATGCCAGTGACTTCTGCATTCTATAACCCCACTAATAACGCATTTCTATGTATGTGTACAGTATATGAATAAAGTCATATGTGATGCAGCTTATAGACCTGATATTTGTCAATTTGTGACTCCCATACGTTTTTATTATTCCAAAGCACCGCGAGAGATTATGCCGCGAGAATGTTGCACTGCACAAACTATATATACTGTAATGCGTATACACATGCCTATGCACTTTTAGCAGATTCCAGGTCTGGTCTGTCCACCGATTTGTCTTGTTTAATTCAATGCCAAGCAATGTATTTTCAGGCAGTGCCTCTGTCCACTGGTGGTGGGTAATAAGTTCTGATATTTGATGTTGCTGAGGTCATGCTTCTGGGTAGTCAACCTTTCTCACACCAAACTATTTTATGGAGTTATCGTTGTGCGCTGGGGCAATGTCATAGTGAAAGAAAGCCAAAAAGTTTTGTCTGAAATATCATACATTGCACTCTAACATAAGAATGAGCCTTAACTGGAAGATTTTGGTGAGCCGAAACCACAAAAATTAATAAGGGTAATGAGGGAACTTCTTCCTCTGGTGTGGCAATTGGGTTTTACTGTAGACACTCACAAAAGCTGAACAGACACCTGTTAGAAAGCTTTCAGGTCTAATTGGGGAGGTCTGCTTTGTGCTGATCTAATCTCTTATTCATGTATTCAAGGTGAGTGAAGAGAGGAGCCATTACAAGTGAGAGTCCAGTGGGTCACAGAACAGAATGAAGGCTTTGGATGTGGGAGGAGAAAAAGCCCTGACTCCTTATCCTCTGATGAAACCATCAGTGGTCCCTTTCCACAAGAAAGGCCCAGGTAGGAGATCAACAAAGAATGGCATCAAACGGAATTTCCATCTGATCCAAATGCTTCTTGAATTTATTTGAATGGTCCTCGAGGCACTGGGCAGAGGTTGAATGAGATGTGGCTCAAGAAACCTGTAATCAGAGGTGGCTGTCAATTCTCCAGGAAAATAACCACCATGTGTTCAAAATTCTACCCAGGTATCTGTATATGTGCATTACTATTTAGATGGTTGTGGTTTTACATGATGTCTGGCTCACTCTATTACAGTCTATTACACTTATTTACACAGAAAAGGACACATAAAAACTACCTAATGATAAAACTCAGAAATGTGTGTGTATATTGAAACAGGAAGTATTTGTCAGTTCGGGAGGAACAATAAATTGCTAATCCTTTTTAAATAAATCATCTTTTTTTTTTTACTTAAATAAATCCACATTAGAATGCATTCTATCACTAAAAATCCAAAAGCCTACATGAAGCCATTGCAAAACCCATTATAAATACACTTTGATTCAAAACCATCAGAGCATAGTGCAATAGACAATCTTTTGTGTGCACACATCTCATTTTCATCTTGTTTCATTTCAAGGCTTTCCAAATGACTGTGGCCATAACAAGTAATCAGCTGACTACAAAGCAGAACATGGATAAATCAGTAAAAGGTAAAAGAAATCTCTCCTTGTTGTTCTGTTAAGGTGAGGTTTAACAGATCTGAATGAAAATAATCCTTGGGAGTTATCGGGTAATTATGCCAGTAATGGGTTAATGTGAGGGAGGAAATGACAGTCTGACCTCGCATGTGAAAGTGAAACTACAAGAAAGAACGGGCTTGTGTTTACTTTCCATTCTCAAAACCTCTGCAAACCAGGTAAAGCTGAATTTTGTATGTTTTCATAGAAATAAAACACCAGAAATTGACTAGTACCTTGTGATTTTTTTCCAGACATGGCTTCAGCAAGGAGTCTAGTAGATGAAAACGACTTTATGTGTTCCGTCTGTCTAGATGTGTTCACAAAACCTGTATCAATTGCATGTGGACACACGTTTTGCATGGACTGTATCACATGCCACTGGGACACTAGAAAGCCTAGATTAAAATGTCCACTGTGTGCAGAAGATTTTCCAACCAGACCTATGCTTCGAGTAAACATCTTTATTGAGGAGATAGCTACAAAGTTTAAAAAATCAGTCCAAGAAAAGAGCTGTGCTACGTCTGACAAAACAGGAAATGGAGATGTTCTGTGTAACTTATGTGTAACTGCAAAAAATACCGCAGTGAAGTCCTGCTTGGTGTGTTTTATGTCGTATTGTAAAGAACACTTAGAGCCTCACCAGCAGATTCCAATCCTAAAGAAACACAAGCTCATTGACCCAGCTGAAAACCTTGAAAGCAGGATATGCAAGAAGCATGATGAGGCTTTAGAGCTTTTTTGCAGGAACGATCTAATATTTGTGTGCGAGACTTGCAAGAGCACTGACCATAGAGGACATAAAATGGTAACTTTTACAGTGGAGGCTGAAATAAAGAAAGCCCAGCTGGACATGGAAAAGACAAAGTTGAATCAGATGATTCTGGTACGTCAACAGAAGATCCAAGAGATTGACGAGTCAAGGATGACAAGCAGAAAAAATACAGAGAAGGAAATATCATACAGCGAGCATGTGATGACCACTCTGGTAGACTACATTAAGAGAAGCCAGGCTCAGCTGGCTAAGGTAACTGAGATGAAGCAGATAAAAGTGGAAACAGAGGCAGGAAGCTTCATTAAAGAACTGGAAGATGAAATTCTGCAAATAACAATGAACAACAGTGATCTAAATGTCCCATTCTGTAACGATCCCTTCATAAATCTGGAGAATTTGCTTGCTATTACAATCCCTCAAACCCACTTTAAAGATTGGTCTGATGTGACTCTTGAAAGCAAGCCGTTCCACGTAAACGAGGCAATGGCTGCCCTGGTCGTTACAGTCACTAAAGAGATTCAAATGTTGTGTGATCCTGAGTGGGAGGCCTTGCAGGCGTATGCCGTTGATATAACTCTAGATCCTGACACGGCCAACTCTTCACTAATTGTTTCTGAGGACGGTAAGCAAGTGTCATACAGTGATAGAAGGAGTAACGTACCCAAAAAGCCAGAGAGATTCATTCATGTCCTCAATGTCTTGGCAAAGGAGGCTTTCTTGGCGGGAAAGATCTACTATGAAGTCCAGGTGAAAGACAAGACTCAGTGGGACCTCGGAGTTGCAAGTGAGTCCATAAACAGAAAAGGAGACGTGAGGCTGAGTCCTAGGAATGGATACTGGACAATTTTGCTGCGGAAGGGGCACGAGTTGACAGCCAATGAAGGCCCTGCTGTGAACATCCCAGTTAAACACAAGCCTGAAAAGATTGGTGTGTTTCTTAATTACGACGAGGGACAGGTGTCCTTCTACGATGTGGACGTCAGGGCACTGATCTACACTTTTAACCACTGTAGCTTCACTGAGAAGCTCTTTCCATTTGAGAGAAAAACAAGGCAGGGACTTGTGAGCTTGAAAACAACACAGCAGTGAAATGTTTTCCATGTGGAAGTTAAAGGATGTCATCCTGTTGAGATTATCCATCAGTGTGACTCCTGTGTGTCAAACAGACAGCCTTAGAACCTGCTCCGCCACCAGGACACTCTCTACACAGATTCACAGGACAATACTGTAACCACAAGCTTTCTTTTGATTCAAGACACAGGGATTTTACATTTACATTTAGTCATTTAGTCACTGTTGAGATTATCCATCAGTGTGACTCCTGTGTGTCAAACAGACAGCTTTCTGGTGGAGGCAAGGTGGTTTAAGTGTCTTGCCCAAGGACACAACGACAGTATGAACTGTGGGCAGAGCGGGATTCGAACCTCCTACCTTCCGGTTGAAGGACGACCGCTCTACCACTGAGCCACTGCCACACATTTTCTTTTAATATGTTGAAGTTGCTTTTGCCAGTCAGCTATACTGGGAGTCTGTTCTCATTGTCACATTATTTGTTTGCCTCAAAGTTACATACTGTGTAGGATTAACTTTGATGTACAGAAACAAATCCAAAGACAACATATCCAAATGTCTCTTTGTTCTTTAAGTTCATAAATTAATGATTTAGGTCAAGGAGAAGTTAATGAATCTGTTATTGGATTTTGCACAGAATGGCTTTTTATTAATGATGGTGATTTTATTTTAGTTGAACGTGTAAAATTTTATGTTTTTTGTCTGTAATCAAGAAGAATAACGACAGAGCTGAATAAAATTTGAAAGGCAACATTAAAAGACAGAACAATAGAATCTGTCTGGCTTTTTCATTTTCTTTTTTATCCATTTGTGTGTATTTTTATTTGGACTGAAAAAATAAACAATTATCAAGCAATGCCAATAACTGTTTCCATAAATGACTGCTTTTTATTACTACTTTTATGATTATCAGTGTACACTCAGAATGCATCTAACTTTTAGAATAGCAACAAATTAGAGACTCTGCAATGTCCCTTTGGCAATTTTCATTCATACTGTTTTCCCTTCTGTGTATTGAAAACAAAATATAATTCCACCTCAGAAATGAGGTTTTATTGATTCAAAATAATTGCATGGTGTGTCTCAGGTTGAAAACAGGTTGCCTTTAAAAGTAGTCAAAGCAAGGCACGGCAATTTATTTATATAGCACAATTCACACACTATTTTACTTCATCTGGGAGGCTGTTGCAGATTTTTGCTGCTGAAACTCAAACACGGCTGACCCAGATGTTCTCAAAGTCCGAGGAGGTTCTTAAGCAACTAGCATGTCAGAAATATATTCTGGTGCTAAACCATTTAGAGACTAAAATAATAAAAGCATGGATAAGTTTCTCTAAGTCTGGTTGAGACATCATCCCTTTGACTCTGGAAATGTTTTTAAGGTGATAAATGCAGATGATGTAATTGACTTAATGTGACTGTGGAAATTCAAGTCTGAGTCCATGATGACCCCTAGATTTCTAACTTAGTTTTTAGATTTTAGAGAAAGAGACTCGAGGTGACTGCTGACACTTTCTCTTTGTTTCTGTTCCCAAAGATGATTAGTTCAGTTTTGTCAATGTTCAATTGGAGAAAAATATGTTTTAGAAAATACAACACAAATACTGAATGAGAACTGAGTTAAATTATACAAAAGTATTGGTTTACTGCTGTCTGTTTTTCCAAAACAAAGAAAGATATTTTTCAAGGAGTAAAACAGGGGCTCAGTCAATAAAACCAGTCAAGCTTTTCACTGAGTGCTTGCCATGGGTCAGGCCTGAATGGACAGATCTTGTTGTTGACACATATTGTTGAGTTTTTGGTCCTTGGATCTCTCTGCCTTTTACTAAATGTATTAACATGCTAACCACAAAGCTCAAATGATTTAAATACAGATGTGACATGATTAGCAAGTTTAATATAAAATGTGCATTGCTATTTGTGCTTAAATATGACTTGTGTTTTATGTTTAAATAATTAAATGCAAACACTGCTCAATAAGACCACAATAAGTATATTCTGGGTTCATTGGATTGTGTTTAAAGCTAACAAAGTCTTATGTCAGCTATTGATTCAACAAGTAAACTCATGTTTCTTCACATGTTAGACAATTTATTCTACTCACCTTTTGGGGTTGTCACAGTATACGATGGCTGTCTTGTGAAGAAAATATGTGTGGAAGCAAGTCAGAAGAGAAAGAGTGAATAATGAAAGCATATCCAATACTGTGACACTGTATGAATGTGTTTGGTGGTCAGAGAGTCCGTATGGGCAAAATGGCGGCCATGTCTTTACCACCAGTGTGTGACTGTGGAGTGAATAAATAATGGACTCTGTAAAGCACTTTGGTTAGGTGATGATCTATACTGTCCATGAAGAGATGAGGCAACAAACAAAAGCCTGGAAAAAATGAGTTCAAGCAGAGGTCTGAGGCAGAAAGTTTGACATGCTGGTACACACACGCTTGTGATTCCTGCAGGTGGAGATGGTACTAACAGCTGAGTGGGCTTCAGAGTAAAGAAAAACTCACAGGAGAAAAGGGAAAGAGTGGGTAAAATTACAGGTCTTGTTTAAAAGGAAAACAAAACAACCAATCTTATAAAATACTTTTTTTTTAAGGGAACAGCTCCCACAAAGTAAACAGGCAGCTATATAACGTAGCATGGTTGGATGAAGATCTTTCTCAGTGAGAGTAGTCTGTGGATAGCATAGGCACCAGGTCTCAAAGATCCTATTGCTCCTGTGACCATGTCAGAGGGCAACAAGCAAAGCAACATGGAGTCATTTGTTAGTTGCCATGCACTCTAAATAATAGGGATCTCATATTTATCAAAACCAAACTAGTCCTCCACACAGTGATTGTTTCTTAGATCATAAACACAACTTTGCATACTCCACTCTGGGTAATTGCAATGGCTAAATTACTGACTGTCTGTGAAGAATACAAGTCCATTATGTGGTGTGAGTAAGTGTGACTATGTATGTCCTGGTTTCTGCCGAGAACGCTTTTGTCCTACAGTATGTGCATCTAATGAAGTGCCAAATGTAATGAGATGAAACTATCCATTAGGGCCCCTTAACGAGACTAAATCCACATGCCTGCTAATGAGTCGGCGCACCATCAGCCTCCCTCAGACAGCTGTAGGACCTCACTGGGGCAAGAGATGAGCCAGTGCCAGAAATGAGGTAGACCCTCAGAGCCAGTTAATCCACAGTTCCAGCTGCAGACTTCCATCACTTAGCAGTCAGACCTTCAGGGAGCAAAGCTAGCAAGTAGTAACAACTGATGTACACAGGAGTCCAGCAACCAGTGAACCCCATCATGTGGAATCTTTTCTCATTAGACTGATAGGACAATGATTAGGAGTATGGTTTTGTTTTTTAGCTATTATTAGAACTCATTGATTGCCCACATAATGTAACGAAAAAAATGTGCTTTGAAGAATTCCTGGAAAAAAAGGTTCCCTTCTCGATTTAAATACTAGGTTGCTTTAAACTTAATTTTATCCAGTGAGCAAACTCGTGGACATTTATCAATGTCAGAGCAAAAGCTGATGCTGTGAGTTGGCCTTGCGCGTTAAAAATTGGTGAATAAAGAGTGTAGTGGAAAAAGCTGAGAGCAGAACTGACCTGCTTCGAATAAAAGTGGCTGCTTGTTATCTTCAAATATATATACACTATGAAGCTAGTACCAAACAATAAATGAATAAATGAACAAATTAAGTGGAACTAAATGGCACTAAATTATATGAACTAAATTATAGCACTGCTTCTATTATCTTAATTACTATGCATTTCAAGGAACCATATCAATTTGGAAATTTAATTGGAAACAAATGTTTTAATTACTAAATGTGACACTTACCTGTTTGTATAGATATTAATAAAGAAAACCTTAGTTAAAAATAACTTTCATAGGTTCTCTGCAAAGGAGCTAATGGCCAATTATCTAGCATTAGAAATAAAACATACATAAGCTATGCACTCTTCAGGTCAAGTAGGAATTTTGAGGTAAAATAGAGAATTTTTATGGTTTTGTGACATGTCCAACTTAACTAATTGACAAGGAGAAAAGAAATAGATGAATGGTTCTCTGTTCAGAAGATGGAAGAAAAGTTTGTGGCTTTTCCAGTGACAGATCAGATTTGTGCTCCACAAAGACTTTGATCTTGAGGCTTTGTGACAGGCTTTAATCTGAACAGACCACACACACTTCACAAAAACACTGTAACAGAACATTTAAGAATCTCCACAGTGCCACTAGATTTGGTTAAAAATATATGTATTTTTCAAAAGTAGATGTAGTGTTACAGTATTAAGAGTTTTACAGAAAGTTTAGGGCTAGGAAAGATACAAGATACAATGTTTTTTTCATCCTCTAAATTAATCGGGTTATTTATATCACGCAACCAATAGTCATATGTCAACAGTCAAGACTTTGCTGTGCCCTTTTTATCAATTGAATAACAGCTGTGAATGATTTAGATGGTGAGCTGTGCAGCAGAGTATGATAAACACGTACAGATAACACAGTCTCTTTGTAAAATTTGTGTCTGTGGATCATGGCATGCTTTAAAAAATACCATACAGTCTTTCCTTTAGCGTACTTGTTTAATCAGAAATGCAAGATCAGATTGGAGAAGCTTATAGTAATGAGCATAGTCACGGAAAAAAGCTCATTTGCAGTAAACAGGAGAGGGACACTTTCATAAAAATGTGGATAAATACAAAATGTATTTTAAATGAGTTTGCTGCCTAGTTATAAAATGATATGCTTCCATAACTTTGAGTTAAGTTATTCATTAGGGCTGATAGGTTAGCCTACAAAACTGGCTTGTTGAAAGGTCCATCACTAACAATTGGTGATGTTGAATAACAGGTTGCACAGTGAGCTAAAAACACTCACCATTGATGCGCCAAGCTTAATGAGCCTCGTGTTGGTCCACAGGAGCTGGGACCACATTACACCAGTGAGAACATAGACAACTCATCTATTCTTGACCTTTTGACGTTAAGTGCAAGGTTTCACAGGTTACGCTGGAGAAGCCACACCAGCCAGTTAAGTATGCATGACAAGTACTGATATTAGTTCATTTGGAGCCCTGTGTGTCTGTGCCAGATTGTAAATCCAAAACAATTAGTGTCACCCCGACAGATGAGAACATAGAGCAACACCTCTCTGTCTTAAGGGCCCTCTTCTTTGCACTGCTCATAATGCAATTAATTAGAAAGCCCTTTAATTAGACCGCACAGTGGCCCTGATCAAAATAAGGCTGGCTGGGTGAGCTGGAGGAACACACACATAGACAAACACAGAATGGAATAGCACAGCTAAGCAACAATACAGTATGGATCAGTACATTATACATACTTTAATATGCAGCAGAAAACCAAGCAGGCTTTGATTGACAGAGCTGATGCTGATGAAAAGCAGGCAAATGTTAAATCTTTCCTGTGCTGTTTCCTTGTTTTAGCAGTGTGACCTCCAAATGGTCCGGACAAGCACAGCCGTGGGCAAAAAAAAGCTAATCAAAAAACTGCAAAGACTAAACACAGCTACCTCTTTCAGGCTGGCTCAGAATAAGTTTATCTCTCCAGCAGTTTATGACACTGGAAGTTTTAAATAAGATTACATTTGCCAAAACATTAAAAGTGAGTCACTGTAATTCCAGATAGCTCTCTAAGGCTTCCAGACATCAATCACAGACGCAGTGGTAGTGCTAGAGCATGGTAGCTGGATGGGATTGACAGTATCTGAAACAGCTCTGTTCTGGTAGAGCTGTAGAGAGGCTCACTGGTGGATCTTGGTCTAGAGTGTGGACACTAAAATTATAAAAAGACACCAAGCATCAAGTCAGTTACTTTCGTTGAAGGGGTTCATGACAGATAATCAGATATTTTTTTATAGTTCTGCAGCTATTGATCAGTTTAGTAATCAAGTAATATATGTATTTTGTTCAATTAATTTGAGTATTCGGATAAATAGCATAACTGCATATTTTTAAAAAGTCAGCAACAAATAAACAGATATAACACAAGATCTTCTGTTTGAAATTTATTCTTGATTGCACATCCATCAGCATTGTAAAGGCACTTCCATTTCACATTATATCTGCTTTATGAATGCAAATAAATTAAAAATACTTGAGACTAAAGGCTGTTAAATAAATAAGAAAATACATAAACAACAATTGCTGTTGCAGAGTATGACAATATGCACATTCATTATCATTGAAATTTACCTTTGTGTGTTTCAATGCATTTCAAATGCCTTAAAAAGGCACTTTGCAGGATTTTTACCTCAACATATCATCTTCAGAGTCATTGTGATGGGTTAATGGCTCATTTTGCGGTGAATGGGGTCTGTTCCAAACGTTTTACATTACATTTACATTTAGTCATTTAGCAGAGGCTTTTATCCAAAGCGACTTACATTAAGCCTCCATTCACCAGTGTTACAGCTGGAACACCACTGTAGGCCAGGGTTAAGTGTCTTGCCCAAGGACACAATGACAGAACAAACTGTGGAGAGAGCGGGACTCAAACCGCCGCTCTTCCGGTTGAAGGACGAGCCCTTTACCACTGAGCCTCTTAGTGGAAAAACCATCCTTGCAAAATAAGGTCAGTGACCCGTCGTAGCTTGGATTCAAAATGTCTTGCAGGAGGTTTGGGTCTCGCAAGAAAAAATTGCTTAACAACACCCCACACATTGCACTAATACTGAAACATGTGAGGACCTTAACCAAACAGCACAGGTACGAGGTTTCAGCTCCAGACACAGCATTCTCATAAACGCGGAGACTTTACTGTAAACGTTTGCACAACGGGGCGCTTCGGACTGGACACTAGGGACCCTGGAGGATCAGGTACAGGTGTGTCAGTGAATTGTGTGCCACAAATGAACGTACCCACTTTAATCACTGAGGCAAAATAAAAATTATCTAGGCATTTTTCTAATTGAATTACTCAATTTATTTGATGAGTCGTTTCAGCCCTTCTATTTTATGACTTTCACAGCCACCAAAACAACCACAGCTTCTCTATACAAACATGTTTTCACCCACCACTGGTAATTATTATATTCTTAATCTTCATGTTAAAAAACTCTGCTCATAAACATTTATTTGAAAAAGCTACTGGGAAACAGAGCAGGAGCTAACCTACAGCTGTTTGCACTTACATGTGTTTTTGATTGAATGTAGCAGGTCTAGCTGATGGCGAGTGAATCCTGCTCCCTCGGGCTCTGTCAGCGTTATTGATCGCTCACAGGGGGTTCAGCAGCAATTTCAGTTATCAAACCCAGACAACACTGGCTTGTTTACTGCAGCCCGGGCTTGTTTGTTATTTGGGAGTCTTTTCTCCACAGCTACATCAGTGTGACAGAGGACCAGGTTTAATAATTCATAAGAAGCCAAATTCTAAACGTGACGCCTAAATAATGTTCTCCTAATAGTTAGTTATAAGCTGGTCTGATGTGATATTTCTACATTGAAAGTCAACCTTTTTTTATTTTTGTATGTCAATGCTTTCAAATTGAAATTAGGAAATGCCATGATCAAAGATAATATGACTTGTAATACTTGACATTTCCCTTGTGGCTAATCCAATTTTCAAAACGTAATTCCTAACGTAAATTAATCTGCAACAAATTACGCATTCAGACCTTTCTTAGAAACAATTAAATACATGTGTTCAATTGGGTCTTGACTCCCGTTTCTCTTTTTGTGTTGGGTGTAACTATAGCCCATCAGAGTGCTGAGAGAGTTGCCAGTGAGTGCTGACATGAGATTGGCTTCATACATTTCTGGATACAGACTGGGCTCTATATCACTGTTATGTCTCGGTTCTATATATTGGACAAGACCAGGCCTATAATGTGTTTACAAGGGATTTTAATAGCCACCTTCATTCAGCCGAGCCTCTTCCTTCTTCACTATGAGACAAGGACAGATGGAGTCTCTGGGTGGTCTTCCCTCAATCTGTCTTGTGTTTGTTTGTGGTCTGTTTGCTTCATGTATGTTCTATGTCTGTGTCCAGGAGGTCCTGGGTTCTTCAGTATGCCGTCATTTCTTTTCAGCGTGATTCATTCAAATCAGGAATAGAGATAGTAATTATACTAGCATTTGTTTACATTGGATAATTAGGAATATGTTTGAGTAATTCCTCCAACACTGGCTGTTATGTTATATGTAATTAATGTGTAATAGACCAAACACAAAAACAATAGAGACAATGTGCAAAGCACCATGGAAAAGTACTTTAAGGACAAATTTAGTAGTGTTCCAGGTAGAGTGGAAGCAAGGTTCAATCACGGACTAATCTGCAATGGACAGCCTCATTATGGGATAAGTGGAGTCCACTTCAGCTTCCCCCACAACTAAAGTGGTGTTGTCTAAGGAGTGCACTTTCAAACGCTGAGTAGAGGATTAATGTATAAAATGCAAAAGTTAAAAAAACAGATACACCACAGCTGGGAAATCATAAAATAACAATGTACTTTGATATAGGCAGCATTCACATAGGCACAAATTCATGGCAAAACAATTACCTAAATTGCAGTTAGTGAGTCATATCCATTAACATCATCCCAGCTGCACCTGCAAACTTATAAAAAAGACTTTTCTGTCAACTCAGAGCTCAACTCAAGTTGTAGTCTGTGCACCCATGAATCATGTTTACCATCATTCATTTCTGTAAAGGAGTTCTTTAAATTGACTGTGTTGTTTGTTTCTTGGGGGAAACAGAACCCTTACTGTGACAGTACATGGGAATACTAATGCTTGTATTCATATGTGCTTGAGCCTGCACCTGTTTTTCTCCCACAAAGACCTCCGCCCTCTGCTGTCTGTGTAACACAACTGTCTGGAGTTACATCAAACACACCTACACGCACCTCTTCACTCGCTGCATCAGTCTGTCATCCCGAGATGTCTGCAGCCTATCAACTCATCTGTATGGCCTTTTGCTTGCACTCTCTCTCTCTCTCTCTCTGGTGCGTGACATGACAGACCTAGAAAAGTGTCAGTTCATCTTCAGTTGCTCATTTGATATCATGGCTGCCATTCTGCAAGCTGACAGTCTTTTATCCAAGACATTCAAAAAGCTAAACAAAGGAAACAAGACGGCTACGAGATCAGCCGCTGTGGAAGAAAAACAGAGTCGACTTGTAAACAGACGTGCTGCTCAAAATTCTGGTGCTCAAAAAGAACATGTGTGACCCTCACGGATAGAGTGACATCAAACAAGACCCTCCTGCCACTCCACACAACCCCTGGGAAGGTATAGTTTTTGGCATGTTCTATGCTTCTTTCATTATTGGCCATTTGTTTTTGCTAAATAAGTGTCTTCTTTCCATCTGTTTTCAGGCAGATGGATGTGTGTGTATTTTTTTTTTCTCCTGGAGTCCTTAACATGCTTTTAAGTTTTGTTTATTTAATATACTAGGAGTGTATTTAATAAATAAAACAAATCTTCTCCAGTCAGTCAACACCTACACCAAATTTCTATATTGTATGGTGGAAAAACTAACATTTAGAAGTTGAGTTATTTTTTGAGGTAATCTCAAGATCACATTTAGCTATAAAGAGGATAAACAAATTAGCACATGATAATCCTACTGTCAGACCACAAACGATAAGACAAAGACAAGCAAAGTTCCAATAAAGCTTTGTCAGCCACATGTAAGCTTTAATTTAAAACTTTGATGATTTCAACAAAAAAACAAACTCTCAAAATAATGTGCCCAAGCCATCCTTGAGACTCTTTATTGAATTAAAGCTCAGCTGTGAAAGCAGATTGCCAATTTTGACGCCTTTTGGTCTGCCACTCAGAAAAGTTAATGTGAAGCAGAATCTGTCAGTGAACAGACACGCATAATGCCACTAAACCCCAAGCCAAATGTTTCAGGATATAAAGAGTACAAAATGAACACACAAAGGCACACAGAGATTTCTTTTATTGCCACAAGAGCCACACAAGTAATGGTCCAACCTCTAGCACCTGTTTCAACATCTTGTCCAAACAATGCTTTTAGCAACAACACACAACTAGGACAACTTTTGCTCTATCTTCAACAAACTTCTAAGAGTTGTCATTGTGATCACAAATCTTTAATGCAATGTATAAGTGTCTTCTCCAACCTCCGTCTCCAAAGCTGATAGTAGCAGTAGGAGCTTTTTGGTAGTTGCACTAAGTTTTGGATCCACCTGTCATGTCTCAACAACTTCTTGCAACCAAAGATGGTTCTGGCTCAGAATGAAAGAGTCTCTGCTCATTTGCTCAAAACAGTCAAGATGGCGGATGGGACTGGCGAGAATTTGTTTGCCTCTGCTCTTCAATCAGTTTTAAATAATCACGACAACATTACGTGTTTAAAACCTCAACAGCAGACAGTTATAACAGCGTTCCTTTTTAAAGAAGATGTTTTTGCACGCCATGTTCGTTTGTTTACTTCTTCGTAGATTTTTGCTTATCCAACATTATGTCTGTTGCAATTCAAATTGGTCTGCCCCGAGTAGCTTTGCCCCGCCTTGAGGAAAACGAGCTGGCATTGAGCTGATACAGTGTTCTAATAAGAAGTTCTAATCAGCATTCACAAACCACCTCCTTGCCTTTTGTCAATGTACAATTACTAAAAGTGGTTTCCGGTGATGATCACCAACATTCCTGATCTATTTTGTTGCAAACACAAACGCATACATGTGGTTTAAGAAGCCAACAAGTCACCCAAGAAAACAATACGTTTTTTCATATTAGACAAAATAAAAGTCAATTGGATATGTTAAAATTGGTGTATGACTTTCATCTGTATTTGTACCGTTAACACCTTTGTGCTTGTGGGCTAGTGTAGCTTAATAACTGCTATTACAAAAAAAAAGTAGGAGTTTGGAAAATAAAATGAACAAAGTTGTCAACAACAGTAAATTAGCCTTAGGTATACAAGCACCATATTGCCGTACATTAAAAATAACAGTAAGTGGTGCACAGCAGAAGGGATGCTCTTATCATCAACTGAGCCATCATTTGTTACTTCCTTTTTAAAAAGGCATTTATATTTACAAGGTTAAAGCTTTAATGTGGCCTTTGTATTTAACTTTACCTTTAGTGCAAATCAAACATACATATGGTAATTGATTTTAAAACCAATGTTGAGAGCATTTGCATTATTATGACAGACACAAGTGCTTCACTAGGGACTCCTAGGAGTCCTACCAAAGCTATTCAACAATCATGTAAAAAAAAAAAGGCAGTAAAGTACAACCTTTTAGATCAACTCTCCCTTTAATAGAAAGGCTGATATGAAACTCTGTCATCTATGACTTTTCTGCCATCACTTGAATTAGGTACTTCATGCTTACTGAACAAAGATATCCAAGCAGAGAGTTGACAAGGCCAGTGACAATCATGTTGTTGATAAGAATTTATATTGGTCACAGAGGTCATACGTCACACTTCAAGAGTTCAGGGTCACACTTCAAGAGTTCAGGGGACAATGATAGTGCGAACATTAATCTGACTGATAAGCCATTTAAGCTTGGCTGGACACAGTTTAGTGGCATGTTTCCAGTCGCTTTGTGGCAGAATCCAAAAATTAACACCATCTTCTTATATCTGGAAGTGCACCTGTGGCATTTGTCTTAAGACCACACAGTCTCTAGTTGATAAGAACCACAAATAGACAAGTCAACACCTAAAACAAGTAGTGCTCTATTCATAGCCTGGACTCAAAATGATTATACAACATTAGCCAAGGTCACACGTGCTTGGCCTTAAATTGAAAAGAGCCATAAAACTAGCAGGTGATGTGGAGAGACAAATGATACTGGCAGATCCATAAACAAGATGTTTGACGGATTTGTCTTTACAGCAGTGCATAAAGCACATCAGGTCTGTGAGGAATATTAACTTGGCTTTATACTGGTCTCTTGGCATTTTCAGCAGCATAACCAATAACATATATTTTTTCAAATGATCACAAAAGGCAAATGTTTTTATTGAGAGGCCAATGCTTAACCTTTAGAATGACAATCATCATTTGAAGTACTGTTGGTATACTCCCATATTTACCTCCAAATCACCGTTACAACTCCAGATATACCCGCAAACAGACGGTCAGCATACATCCGGTTTATCTCAGCACAGCATGCCACTTACTATGTGCCAGGGCCAACGAGGACATGGGAAAGAACATTCATCAATAGTTTCTCAGTCGGCCCACACAACATCTGCCTCCACTGAACACATGAAAAGCAGGCTTAGCACAAATGAAATGTAAGGACGGGGTTACACAAGTTATATGTGTATAGATCACACAACACAGTGTAAAATATCGATAAGACAACTTTGGTGGAGACTTGCCCTTCTGAATTTCTGTGATCTTTTTCCAACCCTACATTTTGTTCAGCATTCTCAGTGACATTTATCTGCAACACTGTTCTTTTGGCAAATTGTTGAAGTGTTGCATTAAAGAGAGCCACATCTTACATATATTTTGTGGATACAATGTGTATTGCACATTTTGGCTTGAAATTGTAGTCTACGATGGGAATTCCAGACTTGGCTCACGAGTCACTGTTGCTGAGGTCCACTGCATAGAGGAACTCCATACACTCCCACAGTTCACTGAAACCAAGAATGGTTCATTTGTCTGACAATCATTAAGAGCATGACATAAACAGCAAATGTGGTGAATGGGTAGGAAACACAAACACCTGCATCTGTTTGAGCACAGAACAAATGGAAGTGCACTGTAGTACAATACCACATTCTCTCTGAAGTAACAGATCACCAACAGTTAAAATTGTCACACAGTCTAATAAAGTCTTATTGCACACCCCAACTTTGCAGAGAGGGAAGAATCAAACCAAGTGTGTTTTGCAGATTTTTGATATCAGGATGTAGAAAGTCAGCATAAGTCCTTCATTGCAGTTTGACTAAAATAATTACACCATTAAGTGCAAATGCCTTAAAATGTCTGCAACAAAGTGAGTGTCAAGTAGACAGTAGAGCTTGGTGAACATATTGCTATACTTGAATGTAGTCAGTGCCAGGAACAATTAAAGACAAGCAATGAGTTGCAAAAGAATGTGTCTCCAAGGTGACACTGTAACCCGTGGTGACACACTTGGCAACTGTCCCAGCTGCTGTTGTTCACTTTCACTGTTTCTGCAGAGACCTGAAGGCAGAAAAACTGAAGATCTCAGCGGCACCAGCTGTCAGCTTTGCGTTGTAGACACAGTGGAGCTGAGAGACAACACACCAGCGTTCTCCTACACAGAGACATCCACCCTTGTGCAGGCAACCAAGCAAGCCAAGTGTATATAAACACAAACACGCCCACTCACTCCCTTTGTTGGGTCTGTATCACCGTCAGCCACATGCAGCGCTGAAACAGCCACACATTCTGCGCCAGCTCTGAGGACTTATCAAATTGACACCTTTCTGTGAGAATTGCTTTAAAGGAACAGTAAAAGCGCTTGGGCTGACTTTCTATTTCCTTTTGGTTACATACTTGTACAAAAAGGGTATTTGCCAATTTTATAGTATTAGACCCTTTATTGAGATAGTCGAGTATGTGTGAATGAGATTGCTGGAATGAAGATTACCTTGTGCAACATGATCAGAACTACTATTTTTATTTAGTTGTACAGCATTAATGTATTTACAATACTTTTGTAATCAAACAGTGCCACATGTTTTGTTGCATACAATCTTAAAAAGAAATTCAAAGCACATACAAAGTTATGGATGGCTTTGTCACATAATTTTTCTGTTTATTTATATTGCACTTCCATGTTTTCTGCTGTGGTCCAGTTAAGTCAATGTTTACTTAAAGACTGCACAATAAAAGAGAGCTTTCAGGTCAAAATTATGTCATCAGTATTCATTACATTAGTGAGAAAAACGCCAGGAAACCACTGAAGGTTAATTTATTTAAATCCGCCCTTTCACTCATCTCTATTCCATTAAACTCTGCTAATAAAACTTTGCTTTGTATGGATGTGTGTTTTCTATTGTACCAGGCCAATGTTTAGCGGGCTTTTACAGAGACGCAAGTCAGAGTGTGAATGACAGCCAGTAAGGTCATGTTTGATGCCATGTTTAAGATGTGTGGGTGCTACAGGCAGACGTCTGCCCTTTGAATGTGGCCAAAAAGCCTGGTCTAATTAATCTAAGTGCAACTCACAGTAGGGGCCAATTAAATCAAAAAGCTCAATTCTCTCAAAGCCCTTACTGTTCTAGTGTCCCAAAGGTCCTGTAAAGTCTAAGCCTCTTTTTCTGAAACACAATTTCCCATCTGCCCTAGTCCTGTTTTGAGCATGTAATAAAAACTCCCATCATACCTCTCTGGTCATGATAGCATCGATTAGTTTGAGCTACAAGGCGACCTTGGCTATGTGGACAAGCAGTGAATCATTATTACAGCATGTCATGTCAACATTACACAGATGCCATTGTGATAATGACGTTTAAAATGCTCAGCTGTCGGTTTAATAGAGGGTGAAGCCATTTGCAGTCTGTTGGAGAGGACGTCTTCCTGTGTCAGAGGGTTTTTCAGAGTTAAAGAGGTTTTTTTAACCCTTAGAGGTCCCTGTATTTTTATCCCTTGGATTCACGAAGGCTTTTTTTAAGATTGCCATAGAAATATTATGTGTAAACATGTTTTTTTCCAATACGTCAATGTTATTAATAACCTCCGTCCTCACAATACAATACATGATTTTTCAGAATTTTGAAAATTTCTGAAATTTTCAACTCAAAAAATTCCAAACAGAAATTGTGTCGGAATGGTAGTGTATTGAAAAAAAGCATTTTGAATAGGAGTCAATGGAACAAAAAAAAATCAGAACCTGCCCAAATTTTATGTCATTTGCATCAACACAGACAAACAAAACATAAAAAATGTCCAGGGACCCAGGAGGGTTTATAGAAAATGGGAAGTTTTGTTGCTGCTTCACTTGCCTATACAGTTATTGCTGCTCCAATATACGTATGTTCTGGTGATATGGGAAACAGTGGCCAAGAGACTGTTATGCCCTTGAAGAATAGACTACCTCTTCTTAGGGTTAGGGTTTTACCTTCGATATAATTTTAAAATAATAGCCCAAAGTTAGTCCTCACACATTTGTCACAGTTTGTTTTATCAGTTATTTGTTTTCTTTTCAATCTCTATTCTATTTCTAGTCCCATCAAGCAGAGAGCACAAAGAGCTTAAGTTCTTTCTTCAGTGGGACTGTTATGATTGCCTCTGATGAAGTCTGCATCTGAATGAATTATAACCCCCCAACATTGACACAAGGGAAAGCTTTAGTGACAGAGGCCTTTCAAAAGAAGAGCCTATCTTCTCTAAAGCTGGTGAATAAGCTCAGGGAGAAGGATACCCAGATGGCTGCTAGTCCTATTTTTAGTCTCAGTCTTCAATTCAGTAAAGCAGAAATGGCACTTGATTACATTTCACATTTTAAGATGCAACTTCTTCAACATAAAACATAAACACAAGACTGTAGTGAAATGCCTGACTCATGAGCAGTAAGAACTAACAGTGCCTGGCTCACCTAGTGCATACCACTTACTCAGGTGACGCAGGCTTTTGGTCATTTACTTCTCCTTAACTGTTTCCTGTCTATCAACACTGACTATCTAAGAAGGGTAAAAAAAAAGGCAGGACTAAAACACAGTGTGCTGACTTAATCCTTGTAAATATAATCTTAGCCACGATCAGTTCTCAGCTGTTCAATTTATTTTCCTTTAGAAAAAATAAGGATAGATAATACAAAGCTGGCTTTATAACGTGTTACACTATCCCCTCCAGGTAGATAAAAGACATCGGAATTGATGCACGGGATAATGAGCAAAGAATCGCCTTCCAATACAGACACCATTACTGCAGTAAAGGTAAAGGATAACTGCCTATAGCAGAGGTGTCCAAATTATTTGCAAAGATGGCCACATTTGATGAGAGGAAAATTTTCCAGCAGTCTCTACAAGTACAGGTTTTAGTTGGATTTAAACAGGTTTTAAGTGAATTTGAACAAGTTTATGTTGAATATGAACTCGTTTGTATTAAACCGCTGCTGTTGGGGCCATAAACTAATACATTTTATCATAGTAGCTAAGGGCCACATAAAATCACATCTTGAATGATTTTAATTTAACTCGTGTAGAAAAGCAGCTGAGCCAGTCACAGCACATTTAGTTTACATGTCAAGGGATCAAACAAAGCAAACGTTTGGCACCATTAACATGCAGAACTTGATCTTAGACCTGCTGTGAACAAGCTGACTGAAAGGACAATAGTTGTCATTAAGGCAAGTCTGACATTTCACAGCTCCAACATTTGATAGACACAATAGTAAACTTTGCATCTAGATTTAAAAAGGTGTTTAGGTAGGTAAGGTATTCATTTTTCTAAACTGCAGACAATTAAATATATTTTGAAAAAGAGAACAGGGGCTTATGTGTAAAGAATATTAATACCCTATTAGCTGGAATCCAGAAAGACAGTGCAGAGGCGCTTGTTTGGACTAACTCTTGAGTCAATCATGACTCCGACATCAGCTGGGAAATAGCTTGGGTTATTGCTGTGTGCTGAACCACAGAAGATCTTGTACACTATCCACTTTACAAACACACAGAGGACCTGACCTGCAGTAACTTTAAACATGCAGCTACATGTTGGAAGTAATTCTCTGCATTGGGCATAAAACTATTGGCAAAAATGTGCAATGGTCAGCACTGGTTTAGCAACATGAAATGTTAGTAGTGTATATGTAGTGTAACAATGAACTCACACAGCTTTAATTACAGTCAATGGAAACATTATTAATTTAGTAAAGTTTAAATAATGATCAAGAATACATTTTAAACATGAATAAAATAACATTTAATTGAATTCTTTATATGTTGAAAATGCCCATTTCCATCTGGGACTCTGAGCTGTACATTTGTAATCATTCTGAGGATTTCTCATCTTTAAAAAAACAAAAAGTTGCATGTTGACATAAAAGCTTAAGCAGCTAAACCTCTTTTCACCCAGAAACAGGTCTATCAAGCAAGATTAAAAAGAGACTGGACTGAAGTAACTGTAGATGGTGTATGTAATGTCAAAAAACCCAAAAGTCAGTGTATGTAGGTAAAGGAGTTCATTTCTATTGCCTGTGTACATTACAGTGGTGGTGACCTGGCAATGCTATAGAATGCCTTTGTAATAGTTAGTGTCTGCTCTTCAATGCAAACGTATGTAGTAGTGACTCACTGGGGTTCTCCATTTTACGACCATTATAAAACACAGCTTTTATCTCCCTTAGCTTTGCCTGCTTTATGGGACAGAACCAAATGTAGCTACAGAACAAAGATTAAGGTAGTAAAGCAAACGCACATGTGAGTGAACTCATGAACTACATGCCAGTAAATCCCTTGGGTTTCTTTAGCACACAGTGTTCTCCAGCCAGAACCTCACCACCACTTTAGCTGTAACCCGTTATCAACACAAACTCCACTGGAAGGTTGCACTTTCTTCTTGTTGCACAATTATGTGGGTGGCATTATAACAGATGTGTTCTGAAAAACAGTTTAGATGAACTAAAAACAATTGACAGATACTGGCACTGCCCAGCCCACTCTGAAAAATATATTCAGGAGGTACTGTACATATGCCGCTAACAGCTCACACCTTCAGACATGACAACAATTTTTCTAAAAGCCCTCGCTCAACTTAACAAAATTTAACACCTCCACTAGTTGCATCAGGATTCTAGATTACAAACTACTACAACTACAAACTACTTTCTCTTTTTACAAATCGGTGGCTTATAAAATACAGGACCAGAGGAGCTTCAGTTTGACGGTTGGCTTGGAGGGATTTGCTCCATGTTTTACTTTCTTGTTACCAGTCTATGTACTCTTTCCATTGAATGCAAACAAGTCCATTCAGTCTCTTATATTAAAGATGATGGAAGTGTGTGGGAGATGCATCAGTCTCAATGAATTCATTATCTTTGTATTAAAGTTTTTTTTAGTTGTGGTGTACATTTAAAACTAAGGGTGCGTCAAAATCAACCAGTCGTTAGAAAAAACTTAGTGTGATCAGGGATTGGCTAAAACAACAAAATCAAACATGAAGGAAAACAACCAAAACATAAAGCATAACAAAGCTCATTAGATATTTGAGGCAAGTCAAGAAAAAAGAGGACTTAGCTCAAAATCAGCTAGCACTAAGACCAAACGGAGCTGCTCAGCTGCTTTAACGTCACTCACAGATAGGACAGTAAAAAAGATAAAAAAGACATGCACAAGTCACTAGTGGGAAAAATTATTAAAACAATGTCAGTGGATTACCTTTTTGTTTACATGAATCTGCCTGGAGCATAACACTAAATGTATACCAGGAGTTTTAACAAATTAAAATATCTGACACGTTCTGAGAAGGTTGTTACTAGACATTAGACTGAAAAATAATGTTTTGCTCCTTCAAGTTAGTGGTAGTACATTCATTGACCTGGTTTTGTCTGAAACAGTGTAACACAGTGAGAACAAGTGCTTTGGGCCATGTATGCTGTCGTGAGAAAAGAATAGAGAAGCAGCAGTTGGCATTAAACCCCTGCCTCTTTTTATTTTGTGTTGACAGTGCAGCAAAAAGACAGTTAATTAATAGTGACAAAAAGCCATCTAAATAAGAAGAGGGCACAGAAACTTGTCAGGTGGAAGCTCACTTGTCTTACTGATGGCTCTTTGCTCCAACACACAACTCAGCTGATGATCCAGTGAAATCAACGCCAGAGGTGGCGCACAGTGAGGTCCTTACAACATGTCAACAAAACAAGTTTAAGTGAAAAAAAAAGCAAATGTCTGAGCCAATTAAAGAGGGCACTGCTGAGGGCTTCCTGCAAGTACAGAAAATACTAGAGATCATTCTTTATTTGTGAGAGAGTTCTTATTAGTGTAATCTTATCGACCTACATACAACCTACAAACATGCAGAGACATCCAAGTACTTGTTTAGAGCAGACAAAAGGAGGTAGAACTCTTCATCCGGACACAAAACCTTTCTAGCTCCTTCAGCTCAAGTTATTAACCAGTTTGATGTGAAAACATGGACTGAGCCCAAAATGTCTGAATAGTGTGGTTCCCTATTAGATCCAGATCTATATTTAGTTATAGCTGTACAATAACAACAGTCAATGGCCCCAGGGATTTGTCCTAAAGCAGTAATCCTCTTCTTCTTCATGGGCCCTGAGCTGCTCTCCTTTGTAGAGAAACAAAGGTCTTAAAGCTTCTGGGTTAACCTCTGAATTTTTTTTTTATCAAGCCTAAAGAGTCCTAACTTAATTATTTTTACTGTTTGTGCAAAGAATGGAAGGTGTTGACTTAATTAAGTAGCGATAAAGTCCCAATAAAAAAAGCATATACTCTATTTTTTATAAAGTGTAAAGTGTACACTATATTACCAAAAGTATTCACTCAGCTATCTAAATCATTAGATTCAGGTGTTCCAATCACATCCAAAGCCACGGGTGTATAAAAGGCATGCAGACTACTTCTACAAACATTTGTGAAAGGGTCGCTGTCAGGAGCTCAGTGAATTCCTGTGTGGTACCGTGATAAGATGCCACCTGTGCAATAAGACCAGTCGTGAAATTTCCTTGTTACTAAATATTCCACAATCAACTGTTAGTGGTACTAGAACAAAGTGGAAGCCAATGGGAACAACAGCAACTCAGCCACAAAGTTGGCTTTGTGTTTCCACGGCCGAGCAGCTGCATCCAAGCCTTACAGGTGCAATGCAAAGCGTCAGATGCAGTGGTGTAAAGCTCTGGACTCTAAAGCAGTGGAGATGTGTTCTCTGAAGCGACCAATCACGTGTCTCCGTCTGATGGACGAGACTGGGTTTGGCGGTTACCAGAAGAACAGTACTTGTCTGACTGCATTGTGCCAAGTGTAAAGTTTGATGGAGGGGGATTATGGTGTGGGGTTGTTTTTCGGGAGTTGTCCAGTGAAAGGAACTGTTAATGCTTCAGCAGACCAAGACATTTTGGACAATTTCATACTCCCAACTTTGTTGGAACAGTTTGGAGATGTCCCCTTTTTGTTCCAACATTCCTGCTGCACCAGTGCACAAAACAAGGGCCATTAAGACATGGATGAGCGAGTCTGGTGTGGAAGAACTTGAGTGGCCTGCACAGAGTCCTGACCTCAACCCGTTAGAACACCTTTGGGATGAAATAGAGCAGAGACTGAGAGCCTGGTCCTACATCAGTGTCTGACCTCATAAATGCACTTCTGGAAGGAAGGTCAAACATTTCCATAAACACATATAAGTAAAGCAGCCATTGCCACACCCAAGATATGCTTAAACTATATTCTTCTCCTTTCTGCTGAGTGAAGATCTATTCTCCTGTTTTTGCTGATATAATGAAGGTAATCTGACAGCTTATCGCTTTAAAAGGCTTTTGTCAGCGATTGCTCTAGAGAGGGATTTGAAGTGCAGCAAGCCTTCCAAACCAGCAAGTGTGCCCTAGGCATATCTATCATCTCAACACTGGTCCACCTGGTTTACCTGAAGGCACACATCCAGAAGTCTGGTACATCTAGACATGACGCTGACCAAACATAAGGTGAATAGTAAGCTCTATCAAATGAAAAAGTAATAGTGTATATGCCAGTGTTTTAACACATTAAGCAGATTTTGTCGCACCGCCATAGTCTCCAAATGACTAAATATAATAATATTATACATTATATAATAACATTTGAGTTATGAATTTTGTGACAATAAATCCACAGACTCCAAAGCCCCTGCTGCTGATCAGCTGAGGAGTGGGTACTGCTGCGGGAGAGTTATGAGTGAGAGGAGACAGCTTCTCTTGACGTTTTTTGTTTCTCTGCAATGACACAAGCAAATCGCGGTGGATACAAACAGTGACAGATGAGACATGCTAAAGGATTAGCAAAACATTGGCAACCTCACAAAAGTTACTTTCTTTGCAACAGCCTGCAATACATCTTTATATGAACCTGCTGTTTAATGATCCCAGACTCTGAGCAGACGTCTATTTGAGCAACTATCTGCAAACATCTACAGTATTTCTTTAGTAATCCTGCTGAACTGAGCTAAAGCGGCACTATACGTACGTGTTTAATCAGGATCATCACATTAAACCCAAAAGTAAGCTTTCTGCAAGGAGTTAGTCCTTTATGTGCTCAGCATTAAAACAATCTTGAGATAACTATTTGAGAGTTTGCTTTTGCCTGGATGGTGATTAGGAACAGGAAAAGATGAAAGTTGAATACATGTGCTGAATACATCAAATTAATAGTGGTAGACTCCTTTTCCACACCGCCATTAATTAAGTGGTTTTGCAAAGAGATTTTATGATTGAAAACAACAAGCCACATAGCTCAAAGCACTGCCTCCAGATCTCAGGTTTTAATTAGATACCATATCTCATGATGCAACATGACTCAACAATTTATGTCACTTTGTTTTGTTTTTTATTAGTATTGTCATGAAACAAAGATTTTTCATGTGGCATGAGCCTTTCTAAATCATTATGGGTAGAAAGGGCATTTGACTTAATATACTTTATGGAACATTATTACATAATGAAATGTGTGTCAGAGGGAGAACTTTGACAGGGTGACAATGCGTAATCATTAAGCAAACAGCAAACAACGTTTCAATTAATGTATGTGAAAACTGACAAACACTGAATGTGACTGAATGCGTTTCTCAGTGCGGTTAAAAGTGTGTAGAGCACACGTCTATATAAGGCACCTGTGTGCTCCTTTTGAACTCAGCAACAAAGGGCCAGTCAGCTAGAGGCCTGAGCACACACTCAATAAGTTGCATCCAGTAACTACTATTTCTATTTCATATGTGCTATGACCTCTAAGGGGTCGGCTATTGGTAAACAGCTAGCTGAAGTCCTCAGGGATATCATATACTTGCAGCAGCCACCGACTCTGATTGGTGCAAAAAACAAAGCACTACCATGGACACCTCTGTCAAGAGTTACCTATTGCAACCTCCAAATAAAATGATGGAAAAAAAACTATAGCTCCTCTCCCAAAAGCCTCCCTAATGCAACATTAAGTAATGCGAAAGAAGAAACTCATATTGAGCTTGAGACACCTGTCCCAAAAGCACTAAGGTGCAGCACTATGCAGGCTTTACACTAGATGCGGAAACATTGAGTTCTGGGAGTTGTGCGTCACTTCAGCATTGGGACTGTAAACGAGGCCAGTGCTTGATAAGTGGAGCCAACAGCTCTGCCATGACTAGCGGGCTGGAGATGTGTCCACAGCAGCCAGTGGGACACAAAACAATGGATGCATGAAACACCAGCGCTCGCTCACTTGAGGATAGACAGGCCCAGTCAGAGGTGCCTGTAATCCACTTTAGCTCCACACGACCAAGGACACATGAGGAATTCCACAGTTGCAAGAGGCAAGAAAAAGAATGTAAACCTTATGGAATTTAATAGTTTTCTGAATAAATTTGTCTTAAAATGTGATCTGATCTTTATCTTCAAGGATAGTCAAGGATATTGACAAACATAATGTGTCTAAAAATTATTACACAAACAAATCAGGTCTTTTATATCTTTATTAAACACACTCATTCAACAATAAAAAGTTCAAAAGGCAGTGGAAAAAGTAAGTGAACCCTTTATTTCACCTAATATTTAATAGGAATGAATAACTGGTTGACATTATTGTTATTATTATGTTTGGCCCTCTTCAAGTCAATCCATAGCATCTCTGTGGGGTTGAGGTCTGGGCTCTGACTTTGTCACTCCAGATTTTGTTTTTCTGAAGCCATTCTGTTGTGGCCTTGCGTCAGTGTTTTGGGTTGTTGTCCTGTTGCATCACCCACCTTCACCCAGAAGTTATCGTCTCTTCTCATTTCCACAGCATTATCCAGAGATTAATGGATAAGTTTTATTCAGATCGAGGGGAGATTGTCCGAAAATGGAGCACCATATTTAGACCACATACTGTGATCAAGGAAACTCTGATCAGCTGTAACTGTCACTCCACACCAAGTGCACTATGAGCTGGAAGTGGGTAGGGAGTAGTTTCAGAAAAGGCCCATAAACAGCAAAGACTTACCAGCCTCACTGGGGACAGCTCATCAGCGCTCATAGCCTGTCCAGTCAGGCCGTGGAAAAAAGAAAAAACACCCTGGAAGCTACCGCAACAAAGCGTGTAACATATTAGCAAACATAACTAGCAACCCACTCTCTTCAAGGAGTGCTTCAGTGGAAACTGAAGGGAATCTACCTTACGCATTTTGAGAGTGTTCCTGCCGTCTGAGAGCAAGATGGCTCATTGTTTATTCTTATTATTTTAATGGTGCCAAGGTGGAGAGTCGGGAGTAGCACACAAAACAAAACTACTAAACGATTTATTATTAGATAAAGCAAGTAACAGCTCTTTTTAATGCAAGTGTGGTCCAGGCAAAGGTTAGATTCTTCGCTCTCATTACTCAGGGCAGCAAAGTAAAACAGAAGCATATACTATATTGCATCAATCGCAATAAAAATACTGTGATATCATTTCAGCACAAACTGGCAAAGCCGTTCATTATTAAAAACTACAATCGATGGAGAACCCTATTTGTTTTAAGCTCTGCATTTTTTTTGCCGGTCCTGACCTCAAAGACCTGGCAACAGTGAACATTTATTACATTTCTGATTAAATAAATCATTGTGGCTCTGCTATAGTCTCTAAACACTGCTGCTCTAAAAACTGTCCTGGTTCAATAGCATTGCCCTTTGCAGCTATGGTACTACCAGCTCTACTACTTATGGAAAGTGTGTATTTTGTATACTTCTTCAGTACAGTTATATACAATATACTGTATGTTTTCCAATGACTCAAACCCATCTGCTCAAGCCACGCGACAGAGTTGTCCGTGGTTCAAGTGGGATGACCAAAGTTTATCTTGTTCTCAGTGTTGTGGGTCGGCTCTGGCCACGCAGCTCTCCAATCAGCTTAACTTTGAATTATTAACTCTATTTTCCAAAGATGTTCATTTGGTCCATGAAAGGTAACTTGTTTGTTTTCTTATAATCAGACCAACATTTGTTTACCTTGACATGTTTTGACTGCTAAACTTCCTGCACTCTTCCCCAGAGTCTTGTGATGTTACTGTGACGTGTCTTGTCAGCTGATTTATACAGGTTTTGTGAACCATCAAATAGACTGGGACGCAGTCAGGATTATAACAACAGAGGAGAACAAACACCACAGGTGGATTGAGGAGGAAATAGAGATTTGTAAACGAGCCCTGAGGACGATGAACCAGGACAAGGGGGCGTATATTCTGTCTCACACCTGGGACACTGTCCATGGCAGGACGACTCTCTTACTGTGGTCTGGGATTGCAGACTTCAGGTTTTATTGTTCTGCCTTTTGTTTGGTTGCTCGTGTGCATGCTCCTGCTGTTTCTTTTTCACACTCAGTTTTTTCTGGGTGTTAAATGATATTCCTGTTTCTCTGATGTAGGACTCTCCAGACCCACGGTTCTCTTCACGGCACAGCCCACTCCAGTTCTCGGTGTAGCCACGAGGCTAACCAGTAGCTACTTACAACAATATTAATAAAATCCAGTTGTAGGCCATTTCATTTTTCAATTTTAGTTTAACTTAATATGAAATCGACTGATGGCTGTTTTTTTGGGGGTTTGACGATTTTCATTTTAAAAACAAAAAACATTTCTGGATTTTCAATTTCCTTTTTTCTGATTGGGGATTTTTGGTATTCTCACATCAAGGCAACGATCCATTGGCCGCCACATACCCTTTGGACCCTTTGGAAATGCAGTGTAGAGAAGAATGCCAATAAAGAACACACCAAGTGCACTATGAGCTGAAGTGGAAGTGGGTAGGGAGTAGTTGAATTATGACAAAAAGACAAAAGTTAATTCAATTAAATTTCATTAATCACCATGGGTAAATTCAACAGTTAGGTCTCTTTGAATAAATAAAAATTAAATTAACTGGTATCAGCAGAACATACCATAAGTAGTAATTGCCGAGCTGTTTAAAGTCAACATGTGATAACATTTGGTATACGTAGCTACAAATACACAACAGATTGTCTCAACTTTGCTTTTCCTCTGATAATCATTAACTAGACACTTGTATTCCACCCCTTATATCCACAACACAAAGAAAATAACATTAAAAGCTGCTGTACAGTATGTGATTGATGTAATGTTGTGCCATGCTCAGCAGTGCGCTTCCCAGTTCAGCTACTACAGTAAACACAGCAGCATATGGCATGCTGAAGGTCATTGGCAGCATGGTGTGTGTGTGTGTGTGTGTGTGTGTGTGTGTGTGTGTGTGTGTGTGTGTGTGTGTGTATGTGTGTGTGTGTGTGTGTGTGTGTGTGTGTGTGTGTGTGTGTGTGTGTGTGTGTGTGTGTGTGTGTGGAATGTAAGGAGCTATATGAATACTGATATACCATGGGGAGTAACAGATGTGATGCTTCAATCCAAAGCGGCAATATTAAGTTGAAAGTGAAAATGTGTGAATTGGCAAGCAGGGCCAGTCATGTCCCACTGACAATTAGACTTGATTGCTCATCTTTTGTGTTTTCTCTCCCTCCCATCTCTAAATCGGACACACATAAATCTTTTATTTTGTTTTCACATATAGAATAGTCTCTTGCTGGAATATTATCTGTCCAGCTGTCTCTCCATGCCTATCTCAACCTATAATAATTTAGAACACACATTGGTGCAGGTATTCTATTGTGTACATATTTTTTTTAATCTGAAGCTTAGTGTCACATGGTCCACAAGTGCCTTTAGGTCTAACAGTCTACAAAACTCTCTGAGAGACACCTCAGACACATGCACTAACAAGGGCTCTATCTGGCCATACAATACGTAGATGGATATCTTTTATCTACTTTCTGTTCATGGGAGCTCTGAGCTATTCCATAAAGCAGATATCATGCAGAGATAAGAGTTAGTGTTCACTAATGAATGCTTTGATGTAAATGCAAGACAGCATTACAAGATCAAACTGAAATGAAACAATTTTAAATATTTTATGAATAATACGTGTCAGCACCATAGAGATTCCAGCTTATTGAACAATGTTTGCAATAGACATTAACTTGTATCCAATTAAATTTATGAATCTAGGCAAAGATTGCAACAGTAGATGAGTATTACTGTTGGCGAGGCTACATAACTAGTTTAGTAGAAGTGTGCATAATGTCATTATACATAAAACTGATAAAAGAACATGTAGGCAGAGATTAGTGTAGATAAGAAGATTGTTTTTGTGCATTTGCGTTTTCAGCACAAATCCCTATGGAAAGGATTTGCTCTTTGTGTCCTGCTGAATCTGCACTGGCTTCGACAGTCCATCCAATCAGACAATCTCGTGCACACTTACAGTGACATCACCTCTTTGATATCTGCCAACGGGAACAGCAGATATCATTCACAAGCCCATCAGTAACCAAACTCCTCCACTCACATTGTGTTTGGTCTTTAATAAATCAGGTCGCCAACGCCCACATATTCCAGTGGCCTTCAGAAAGGGAATTCATCACGGCGGGGGAGGTTACACATATACTGGTGATTTATTGGCATGATATACTAGACATAGCAAAATAAAATATGTTCCACAAGACATAAGCCATCTATCTTGGAACTGTCACAAACCAATCTTAACAGCAAGGACAGGAAGAGATTGAAAAAGGGAAATAGGGTAGCAAGTTGACCAAGTAAGCAAAGCAGTGGCCTTACTAAACTTGAAATTGCATGCCCATGTTTCTGAAACAGATGCAAGCATCCATTTACATTGACTTGCCACCACAAAACTAATGTTTGCCTGCTCAATGGTACTGGAGTAACCAAAGAATTTATATTTCCCTGAAAAAAAAAATGTTCAAGAAACTCAAGTCCAAGAAACTGGTATGATAGCTTGATTAGACTTTAAAAGCATAGACCAACAACAGATTACATTTTACCTAATGTTGACAGGATGTGTATTAAATTACACAGTTGGAGGTTTGCTTGATGATCAAAATGATTAGTACAAAATGTTTATTTAATTTTTCTAACACAATGACTAGAATTATTTAGCTGATGGCAAATTAATTATTTGCATTTTGATTAATTTTGTATTTTTACAGAGCATGTTGCAGCAATAGCCTCCCTGACCTGTCGCATCCTAGCACATAACCATTTTGTGTTGGTTATCTTGTCATCATCACAGAGATGATAATAATGATAAAGTCTTACTCTATGTTGTATAAATACTTTGATATAATTTTTTTCTGTTGTGCCTGTAACTTGATCCAACATTATTTCTCTCACAGCCTGCTTAATTAGGAGCACAAGATGGATAAGAAGAGGGAAAGTGTCTCATGCTGTGTTATGCCACATTAAAAATTGACCCTATTCAGTTTAGTGGCCACAGGTTTATGTCAACACAAAGCACTCATCTCTCCAAAGCCCGGTCTGCAATGGCTATAGCCAGTCAGTGCAATCATATGATCAGATGTACCTTTTTGAGCAGAAAATCTATTAACATCTACATTTTAACTGGTATGTCAAAGGTTTATTCTGGTTAGTCACATTGTACTGTTATTATTTTGAACAATACTGTACATTTATTTTGCGATTAGTTGCACAGCCTTACTCCAATACATAATTTTCATTTTATCAATCAAAAAAAAGCAAAGGTCTTCAAATAGAGCTAAAACAATGGCAGGCCATTTAACTAGATGATGGTTAGGTCATGTTCATATTGTAAATGGTATTAAAGCATTTAGGTTGTTTGGGCCAGATGAACTTTGTTATTGTTTGGGATATCAACCAAATGCACTTCTAACTTGATCAGCATCAGTAAAATCATGCCTGAGGGTAGACTCAGCAGGACAATCTCTTACTCATAGTTTGACTTTTATAATCAGTAGCCCAGAAAATGTAGACCTGAACATTCGTTGACAGCACAGTAGGTGTGCAGACCAAAGGTACACAACAGTTGGCATCAGTTGACATCTGAGAGAGAGACAAGCTGCTGACAGAGATTATTTCCACTGGAGCTACAGCACAGTAGGAGCTGTCCACTGCAGCTGTGAGGCTCCTTAGGGAACACGGACTCTAGGGTCTGTGGAAAGGCTTCAGACACAGTGGAAATTAAGGCAAAAACCGAATGTTTACTCACTTAGCTCATAATATCAGAAAGAACGACTGAGAATACAAGGGAAGTCGTCCATCAAAAGGACAGGTGAAATGATATGCAGAAAATCAGCAATGATGACTCAAACCTCAGGGGGCTGAGTCTCCTGCAGGAGGCCACGGTCAGGCCAATTTAATAAGAAATGCTCTGCCAGATGAAAAGCAATAACAGCAACTTTGACCAGAGGAAAAGAATATGGTGACTGCAGGGACAGCCTACCTTTTTAAGGGTTAAGACTTAAGGGTTTTCCAAAACTCTGGGACATATGACACAGCCATGAATTTAGATAAAGGCACTACGTCCTATAGTTTTGTTTTATTTCACTTTAGTTTGAGAAAGCATGTGATGGTAAAGGACATGAGAGAGACCCACATGAGCTTGAGAGGTGAGGACATGAGGCTCCAGTCTTTCCCTGGATTTTAGTTTCCATCTTTAGGTCACATTTTTATTTAGGGGCTCTTGAAAGGGCTCTGTACAAAAGTAGTGTTTAACACACCTGTTGTTGACTAAATGTTTTTTTCTATTATTATGTAATCATATTTTACCTGTCAGAAATTTTACAATGTGGTCGTACTTGAGGATGTCACAAGAACCACAAAGAAGCCATTGCTCTAAATACGTATACTTTACAGACAGAAAACCAGATTTATATGGGTAAGTGTTGGATTTGTAAAAACGTAATTACTACAAAAGTCAAACGTGCAAGTATGTATGGTCAATGTATATTTTTGGACTTCTGATCAAAAACAGTAGTTCATTCTAGCGAGTTCTGTTTTCCTTCGAAAAAGTTACACAAGTGATGTATCACTTTCGTGTAAATGCTGACCCCAACCCATTCCAAGACTTGGAAAAAAGCAACCAAACACATTTTGGTCAGTGGGATGTGCTGACCATACACACAAAAAAAGAAAAAGTTATTCAAACAGCGAGACTTTGACATTGGCCAAACACAGCAAAGAAAACATTCTGTTACAGAGCTTCCTTTGAGCTCACACAGTGAATCCTTCATTGCTTCTAAATAACTTATTAAGAAGAGTTTTTTTTCTGTTTATACAGTGGTCTCTACACACAGGGGGTCTGTCAGTGGTGTATGTTTATAGCAGTCAGGCTAGGAATTGCAACATATGATTCCTCTCAAAGCACAGGTAATAAATGGAAAATTACAAATACACCCTAGCATTGCATATTCAACTATTTGGAAAACAAAAGCTGTGTGTAACATGGCACACCCCTCATCACTTAATATTTAGTTTAGTAGATTTAGTAATAGCCTAGAAAGACCAGAAGAATACAAGCTTTTGATCCCTCAGTTTTGTGTATTAGCAGCAGATTTCACTTTGGTTTTATCACCTCGGCCTATTCTCACATATTGTTTTCTCCTTCCACTTTGCTGCACCATGCCGGCCAACTCTGATGTACTGTGCTTCATCCCCACTGTAATCCATCACAGCCTCTGTTGTGCTATTTCCAATTGTTTATCCTAGCATTGCTGGAGCGAGAAAAATGCCAGAATAACAGCAAAATCTCAGCATCACTTTGTCTCCTGAGAGGTCACTGTGCTGTGAGGACTATGGTCACAGTAATAATGCTTACAGTATTACTGGCACTGCAAACTCAAAACGCTTCTCAAAAGGTGGTAAGACAGAGGTACAGTCAAGCCGATTCTGTCTTTTTTTCATTGACGCCAGAGTTACATTTCTACACAAAGTCTGAGTCAATAGTCTTTTCTACAGTATTTTGTGTCTAACTCAATCCACCTCTAGGTCAGGAAGTTCCTCAATGGTTTGGATTAGTTTGACTGCTGGCTGTGATCGGTTACCTACAGTCTACACACAAGCCCAATTAATAAGCATCTAAGAACAGTTTGTACCATACACAGCTACAAAATACGTTATTAACATTGTTTATTGGTGCAGATGCCAAAAACATCTTTATAGTCACCATCATTTGGCATTGAAAAACACTAAAAAACAAGCCCATTTGATTATACTGTAATATTTCATTTACTGTATCACACAGTTCTTTTCACACGTACTTTTAGTAGCATTTAGTTTTGGATCTGAAATCTCTTCTTTTGCCAACTCTTTCTCTGTTTGCTCCCACAATGTGTTCAGATGGGTCATCCAGATTAATTCACCAAGCACTAATGCAAAATTTGAATAAACCCTGCCAGAATTGTCTGTGAAAATAGATAAGGCTCCAAATAATACTGATTGTTCAGCTTTGTGAGCTTCCACAAACCATCGTAAAGCTGAACAATCAGACCGATTCATCTAAGCGTTATGGGAAAGAAAACACACCCACCGTTGTCCATAAAAGCAAGAAAGTGGTAAATTAATAAAACAATAGTAAGTTATTCCTCCAACTCTGGTTAAGTGTTCAGACCTGCCACCGCTGTGTCTGCGCTACCAACTGCAATGTTTTTCAGATGATACTTTATCTCGGATGTGATTAGGAACAAGCTGCTCCATCAATCAGGTGCTGGAGCTATAGAGCTTGGGCTGATCCAAAAACACCTCGAGGCTGCCAAGCTGCAGCTGATTTTGCTGACACTCACAATGTTCCTCCACACAATCCTTCACACTGCTTTTTAACGCAATGTGGTCCCACAGTGGTTATCTAATGAAAGCCTCACCTGAAAGACAAGTCCAGACATCAAGTACAACACAGAGACACATTGGATATTCAAAAAAAAGAAAGCGGTAACTACAATATAAGGACTGGTTGTGTATAAGTTTCTGTTCAGTATTTCTTTGATATACATTTTTATTTTTGTTTTTAAAGGTTTGTTATGCTAAAGATATAGACAAAGTTTGACAGAAAATTAAATGATTGGAAATTGCATTGTCTGTGTGGGTTTGTTACAGAGATAAAGCCCAAACGAAAAAGCTCAAATGAGTTTACTGATTCTCTTAGTATTGGGTCAGATATGAATCTTGGATGAGCTCAATTTTGCACAATCACAACCTGAAATGTCAAGCAATGTAGTTTACCATTTATACTAATGCCATACTATCCAAGCAGTAAGGAAAAAAATAAAAACACTTTCATTAGTACTGAATTTTCACTAAAAAAAAAAACAAAGCCCCTTGTTTGTACTTTGTAACTGTATAAAGGCATAAAATAAAGTACAATTACCCATTTGAATATAGGAGCAATTTTTAAAACTAAACACATGTAATCAAGTTTCATACATTTCTCAATCCTCCAGGTATTGTGCTATTTATGAGCAGAAGGTTAATGGACACTTTACTTTTTTTTTTTGCCTTCATGTTGCTAGGAGCCACGTGACAACACAAAAAAGCATGCTCAAATCCATCACACAAGAGAAAGAATATTATGCATAGTCACTTGTGAGAAGATATCTTTCTTGACAACTGATTAAGTTGTCATCTTTAAACAGAAGCATTTACATAAGCAGTCCTCTTACCACACTGTACACCATGTACAAAGGAAAGCAATCAAGGCCACTGCAGCACTTGTTGAACTGGAAAATGTACATGAACAGACTACACAGATGCAATCACAGCCTCTCGCACCACTTATAATCAGGCAGGAAAAGGCATGCAGACCATCAAGTGTCTGAATGAACAATGACATCCATTGCACAGCTGTCCAGACCATTGGAATTAATTGTAGAAAAGCACCATTATCCACAAATTGTAATGTAACTGTGTCTCTTACAGCAACATTTCACTCCCGACCTGATAATAATAAGAAAATATTTCCAAACACTTAGAATAATACTTCATTGGTTTTGTGAGGTGTTCAAATCCATAAGTGTTGGTGAAAATTACAAACACGTTTACTGCTAAACAAGGCATGAGCAGGTCTTACTGCTTCAACAAAATGTCACATCTAATGAGCTTTGGGGCAAGTGTGGAAGGAATAAGGTTTCCAACACACACCGTTCCTTCATCTTAACAAGAAGAAACGTTTGAGATTGAGCTCTTTGCCTGCTCAAAAGAGACCTCTGTTCATAATTAGATTCAAAGTGCTTCAAACTGCATTCATCATTGCTGCCTTCACACAGATGAAATGTATTATGAAAATGTATCCTCGAGAACCAAATTTGATGATGGCCCTACTTTTTAAATGTATTCTTAGTTCCAAGTGATTTACTGAACTTAAATAGTTTCTATTTGCCTCGAGGGGAAAACCCACCAAATTGGGGAGTTACTTTGTGAGGCTGCATTTAACAAAGTTGGAATAAGTTTCTATTCATTTAAAGCATATCCTTATGCTGACCAGATGAAATTATCTTGTGTAATATCAAATGACAATGTGTATTATTTAAAAAGCAAAAGCACACTTTAAGTATGCTGTCTCATGAACATCTATAATAATCTTCAGAGAGTATAAGTTTGATTGTTCAAGAAATATAATTCATATAACCTGTTAAGAAAAAGGGCCATTGTTGAAGCTTTTATAACTTCCCTTTGTTTCTCTATTTCTACATTAAAAAACTTTCTGAAAGCTCAATTAGGGAGAAACAAATGAATAATATTTTAAGCAGTAAGCACATATTTTGTGATCATCATTTATTTAGCTACACCCTTTGACACTCAAAAACACCTCTGGCAGAACTCCAGAAGTATTGGACTGCAGCGAGAAACGAAGAGGGTTAGAAAGCCAGCTAAGGATTTAAAGGAGACTGCAGGCTTTCTGGGCCTCCGAGGCGCTGCTGAATGATCTATAACCAGTTTACTAGAGCTGAGCATCTGAGCCTCACAGCAGCACACCCTTCTGAATCCTCCTCTCCCAAACCGTGATATAGCCAGCGGTACTCAGCCTCCTTTAACTCTAACTCACATTTTAACATTTCATTATGCTCCTCTTTTCCCAAAAGCCATTGTTACAAGACATGCTGCTGAATTGTTAGCAAAACTAAGCTTACGTTTCCTCATTTAAGAGGGAGCCTTTTTCAAAGCAAATGACAAATCTCTGTACACTCCACAATCTCTCACTCTGTTTTCAGTTGTGCTTTAATTTAGCTACTGCACCACCCTCATCCTGGGGCCACTCTGAACTAAAAAAAAAAAAGACATCCACAATGTCTCTCTCTCTCACTCTCCAGTTCGCTTTCTAGCTCTCAGCATTTTCTTCAACCTCGTCTGACAGCCCCTTCCCACTAAGGGCGATCCAACAATGTCCTGCTCATTGATCAGAGTGGGGATCGGTGCAGTATGGAGGTAAATGGCTGTCAGAGGGAATGATGGACTTTAACTCAACCGTGGTCGCTCCTGTGGACACTCAGCTTCCACTTAGAATGATGGATGCAAGGATGTGGCTCATCACAGTCCTCGGAGAGGGGAAACTTACTCTGCTGTTAGTTGAGTGAGGAGACACTGGCATCAAACAACAAGATAAACATAAAGAACAAATGACCACAAACTCCACCCAGGTGATTTGGAATAATCGTAAAAGACCAGTCCACTAAATAGACGGAAGAATAGAAAGATACAGACGACACAACGAGAGACAACAACATTATTCCACTTCTGTTTTAGAGGCACAAGACAATTCTAAAGCTGCTACATTTTCAATTTGAATTTATTGTATTCAGGGCCAATCATTTTACAATAATACTGATTCATATTTTAAGCAGTTTCTTTTCTTTATTTACCTGTTAATCCCACAGTGCATCTTCCTCATTGTCAGCAGGCAGATAGTCAAGTTCTCATCTGTGTATGCTCGGGGGAGTTGGAGAAATGTTGCATGAAATCCTTATAATCTCAGCATAACTTTAAACAACTTTTAAAGCCGTATAAAATGCCTGGTGGCCATTGTAAATACTGTACTGTTAGGATGAGTTTATTACAACACAGCAGCAGAAAGTCAGCTGCTCACCATTTAACAGTCTAAATGACTTGAATCCAGCAGCAGAGCCCAGCAGTTTCCTTTCAAACCAACCTCTGGAGGCAAACTGTTCTCTTTTACACAAAATTAATTACAGTCTGATTTGAAATTCTCTCTCTCTGATTCACGAGCTGCATGTTGTATTCATTTCATTTAATAGGACTGCTTAATAAACCTCAAACTGAAGTAAATGGTGGATGTACATCCAAATAGATCCATACCGACTCTCTTGCCACCACACTGCAAAAACACAAGTGAACACGTGTTTGCACCGCTATATGATCTACAACAATTAGCCATTTTTAGTAATGATAAGATTACCACAATTAAGTTTTCAGAATGAATGCGTATTCTAATAAAATAAAATGTACACTTTTGAATATACATGTATCTTTTCTAATATGTGCATCATGAAAATTTACGTACCTGTGTTAGTCACCCAACCCAACCAAAGCAGTTTACAGTCATTATTAATTCATTAATAAACCCAATAAAACCTAAATTCTTGCAATTATTAGGTTGTAACTGGTAGCTGAGTAGTTTACAGTCCTACACCATGAAGGTGTTACACTACAAGGTAAAGTAAAACACACTGGCTGAAGCTTTAGTTGAGTTAGCGCCACTGTTTCAGCTTCCAGATAGATTACACTCAAAAATGTGACTTGAAAAGTTGCTCTCACGCCATCTATAGATTAGCATTAATAGAAAAAAATTTGCCGTGATTATGTAATAAATGCAAAATGTACAATTGCAAATTTGTCAAGGTTTGACAGAATAAACTATTGCTAACTATTATGCTAATATGTATTTATTCATTTTAGCCTTTACTGTTGTGGTGACTGTACAATAAGGTACATTAAGTGGAAAATGTATATGGCCAAAATGAAAATGCAAGTGTGCATATGTCACTATTTACTGGGGCACTACTGTCCCACTATCAAGCTCCTTGTCCTGTCCCAACAACTGAGCTATCTTTAAAAAGACTGATATGTCCCAACTTTCAGTTTTCACTTTTCATTTTCTATTTGATGACTATGCACAAATAGGGTAGCATAAGTTCTCTACTGAGTCTACCATAGAAAATATTTGATGTAGGCCTATGTATTTTAAATGTATGTATTTGAAGTTTGAAGTATTTTTTCCTTAGCTTTTTTGTGAAAATAGATTTCATCATAACATTGTGGTTTTTCCATCTGCTGACTTCATACAGTATATGGCAGCGAGGTATACAGTGTATGTGCACTGTAAGCTACACTAAGCATCCATCACAATAAGGAAAACCAGGAAGTGTTTTGTAGTGCTGTCAAACAGGCTGTGGCAGGATATCATTATACCTTTGTTTGAGCTGAACTGTACTGAAGTCAGTATTGGGTCCTGTCAGATGCACCATTCCTAAATAAAGCAGAAAAGCAAGAAGAATACAGAAGCCATTTTCACCTGTCAGTAGTAGTAGTATAGCATTGAAAAATATTTAGAATAAACATCTCCACACCTATGTAAAAGGTCAGGTACTGTTTAAAAATATTAGCTCTGCATGCATTAAGTGAAATGTATTAGGTCGCTGAACAGTAGCACAATGTTTTCTCTTCTGATTTTCAAACAATTTAATGTAATTGCGAAAAATAAATGAGGCATTCAGAATATCCACTGCACCAATGTTGGTTTCTCAATTTACGCAGCTTTTTTGCAGATATGGAAATGTCCTGCTTACTACATCTGCAGCAGTGATTATTCGTCAGTGCTGCCTCTAAAATGTGTTATGGTTAAAAAGAAAAACACATTAATACATGAATACATTAAACATCTAAGGGACTGGGGACAATTTAAATTGAGTTTACCTTAGTGTGCTATAAACAACATGTTAAGACCAAGATAAATATAGAAACAGTTTGTTTTTTTAAGCTTAACTTATATTCATATAAATGTATTATTAAATCTTGTGACCGTTTACGTTTGTTAGTAGTTTGTAACTTTTGGTGAAGTTTGAGTTAAATGTTTGCAGAATTCGGCAGTAGCTCAGTGGGTAGAGCGGCCGTCCTTCAACCGGAAGGTAGTAGGATCGATTCCCGCTCGCCCCACAGTTCATACTGTCGTTGTGTCCTTGGGCAAGACACTTAACCCACCTTGCCTCCAGTGACTGTAACACTGGTAATGTAATGTAAGTCGCTTTGGATAAAAGCGTCTGCTAAATGAATAAATGTAAATGTAAATGTAAATTCACTGTACTGGAAAACCTCTTAACGCATACATTTAGCAGTAAATGGCTTGTTACCTAAATCACAAACCATTCTGGGCCTTAAAGTAAAATTGTCGTAAAATTAAATATTCTTTGGTGAGGTTTGGAAACTAATAACAATACAAACTTTAAATAGGGCTGCAAATTAGTTCTGTGTTCTCTCGCATAAGAATGGCTGGGTGCATATAAGGTCAGGGCTCCTCTCTCTGACTCTGACATACATGTATTGCTCAGACTATTCTTCTGTATTATCAGCTATCTACTATTTTAAAGCTGTAGACTAGTTATTTCTATACATTTTTACATGGTATTTGTTAAGAAAGCCAAAGAGAGTACACTTTACGGTCTGATCCGTGTTTCCACTGAAAACAGCCACTCATAAATAATGCTAATGTTCTCCAGACTAGTGTTCAATTACCTTAGTCACCCCAAATGAATAAAAGCCACTGCATGCTCTTATTGCATTTCCATGTCCACCGGGATTATGTTTGCATTTCTCCAATATTCACACAAGGCTTTGTATTCCTTAGTCAGGAAATATATTTAATCGGACGCTACCTTGACATAGCACCTATCTAAAGCAGTAAAACCATGTGTGGCTTTTATAGATGACACTGTGCATTAACCACACAACAGTCCTGCCCGGGCAAAATGAACAGTGTGGCTGCAAAGTGCTGGTCTAATAAATCAAAGTAATTCCTTTCAGAACATTTCCACTTTCTTAAGAAATAAGGAAAAATCTTTACCATCAAAGTAAACGACACAGCAGTTATTTCTCAACGCAAAGAGGCATGACTCTGACCCAGTTCAATTTATCATGAGGCAGAATGTATAGGGCATCTAATCGCTTCTTAAATCAAGCCCACATCTATATTATCTAATTCCACTGGTGTGCTCCATAGTGGACGTGTTAAAATGCAAAAACATTGCAGAGCTCTAATTTGTTCCTTCTCCTCTTCACTGATTGTGTTTAGGTCAAATAATGTGCCTTAATGTACACAGCAGACAACGCACTGATTTGTCCTCCCCAGTGCGCCTTGTGCATTCAGAAGACATTTTGTAATGGCCTACACAAAGAACAGGAAGAATGTACTATGTGCCGGTTTTCAGCTGAAGGTGACCCCTAACTACTAAGTTAAACTTTGTAGAGCCCATTTAAGATCACTAAACAAAATGTACTGTGTACCTTCACTTACCTTCAACTGTTGATGCTACTTATTATTAAAGTTTTGGTTGATTGTCTAATTCACCTCTATCTGTGCGCTTGTCTTTTCGGCTTTTTATTTCCCCCTCCTAACTTGTTCCCACTGTTCCTGTCCTGTCTCTGCGCTGTCCTTCATGCTACACCATCATTAATTCTCATTATTGCCCGTCGTTTGTTCTATGACTGCGCCCCGTACCTTTTCATTCATTAGTGATTAGCGAGTGATCATTTGGATGTGGAAGGTGGAGGTGATTTTCCAGCCTGTCAGAGCCAGATCTCATTAACCGACCTCCGCATTGTCTCAAAGAAACACTCTGGGATTTACTTGTGCAGGTGATGTAATGTCCTGTTGGAGATGATAACACAAAGGCAAAGTGTGTCTAAGGTGCCGGGAGGAACCTTGTGTTAAGGTCACTTTATTTGTTCAGAGGAGGAGTAAAAAGATTGGCATTTTGAAGTTGAAGCATTCTGTAAATTGGATTAAATCCACATGGAGGCAAGCCAGTCTCCAGAGAGTCCCCTCACAGGATGAATATTGATGCTGCGTACATAATAACAACTCTTAACCTCTCGCTATCTGTGAGTCTCTGTAAGCTGCAAGGGCTTTGAAACACCATTCACAATATGGAGGTCACTTGGCTGTAAGTGTTCCCCGCATAAACATCATCAATACAGCCAGGAGGACAGGCAAAATTATTTGTTTTCTCCATCAGAGAGGCCAAATGTGCATTTAAACACCACAAGAGCACTCCTCCCCACTCACATCAACACAACATGAGAGTTTCCACTTAAATGCTTTTGGCAGCTGTGTGGCACAGCCAGCTCCTCAGATTTGGCACCAAATATGCCATCTGGGCAGATAAGCATCACATACATAGGCCCTTGGACAGCGTTAACACAAGGCTGACAGATCAAGTGTTTGCTGCGCCGAGGACAAAACACTATCTTACTCCTTGTCTTGCAAGTCACCATAGCAACAACTGTGGTGTCACAAATCAGTCATATAACCATACAAGATTATGCAAATTTACTCAATAATCAAAACACATCAACAAACAATGGACTGTGCACTGGAAACATCCATCATAAGTATCAATGGAATATTGTAAGTAAATGTCAAGCTCAGCAAGGTAATGACAAAATCATCAATACCTTCACCTTGGGACTCTGCTGCAGCGATAATATAGGGTAGAGTGTGTCCTTCCACGTCACATGGAGACCACAAAACCCTCTCTGTCTGCTGGAACCGGTCTGGTCAGTCTGTCTTGATTAATAATATTTTCACAGCATGCATGTCTGTGTTTGTTGTTGATTTGAGTGTGCAGATGGGGCACAAACGATTTCATTGTTTTTTCCAGTAACTTGTATTACATTGAGTCCACTGATTTGAGACAAAAGACAACTTGCAAATGAAAATCTCTGATTGTTAGAAATTTAGAACACCTATACATCTAAATGCTCTTATGCCAATGTAACATATTAATGCCAATGGTGTGGTAAAGAAATGGCAACAGTCCAAGTGTCTTGAAAAAGCTTGAAGACTTCTCAAGTGTGCAAGATTATCTCATATAGTTAAGGTGCTTACACTTCTGCTGCACTGATAGGATGAAGCTGTTTGGCTCATTAGAAATCTCGTTAGAAATGTCTGTGGGAACGTGAGCATTAGACATTACTATAACCACCCTTAAGACCTAGGTTTTAATAAAACTGAAATTCCCCCTCTTTACTGTGGAAATATATCTATGCCATCATGAACACAGCCTTATTTAAACTCACATCATCTCATAGCTTAAGGCGCTGCATGCTCATTCTGTGGCAATTATGCAACAGACGCACTCCCGCTTCATTACCGTCACTTTTCCTCCACCTGCAACACCCAAGTGCCAGTCACAACTGACAGAGAACACAGCGCCGAGCATCCAAATCTGATCGACGCGCCCCTGCCCCGGCCTCCACCTCCAGCTCGCACCAATTAAGACGGTGTGGTGAGCGGCCCTGAACTCCCCTCGTCTTGTCTTTCTGCTTTAATTATGTCTGAGTCCCTAAAGGCCTTCGAGAGGACAGGCTCCAATTAGTCGACAGAGGCAGGGGCCAGTGACGTCACCCGCATGCCAGAATAGATCTAAAGCACCCAAAGAGGCACTTCAGCTGTTCAGAGCCAATCAAAAAGATCAAGTGAAAACGGGTGATGGATTAGGGAAAGGGGGTAGGATTACAGCTAATGAAAAAGAGATGACAGATACGAGGCTAAATGTGGCTACAATAAATGAAGATGCTCATCGTTGCTTCCTATGTTCACTAATCACTCCCAAGGAACTTCTCATTTGATTCCCAGCTTATCCGCCTTGTATTTCCAGCACTTTGCTTTTAATCTTGAGTGCAACCCGTTCCTATCACATCTTATCCTCATATTTCCTATTTCAACATCTTTTTAGTCTCACACAATCTCCCTTAATCTCGACTGTGCCCACGCAAGTCGGTTTGCGATTGTTCTGAAGCACATCATTTCAGTTTTTTTAGCCCGGTTGAAATGTTCTCAACACCCTGTAGTTTTCCACTCCCTTGTCGGTGTTTGCGGTCGGAATGATGAATTTTGATGCCCAAGCTTCCTGAGTTTTGATCTCTGGACAGCTGCTCTTCAAACAGGAGTGCAGATTGAATGAATTTGCATTTTATTTAAAAGGATATAAGAGAACAGCACTGTGTTACTAAAACTATTTCAAATGTGTACTAAATGTGTATTATCAAAGTTGTATTTGGAAAAAAATGTGATTGCTAACTCTGAAACGTTGAATTATTTGCACACTTTTTTTCCAAACACTCAAGTTGCTGAATGGTTGCACTCTGATGACCTGATATGCACAAATCTTGTCAGATAATTTTAAGACTGTTCTGAGTTCAAGGCCACCATTGCTTCGTAGCAGACAAAATTAATCTCCAAGCACGTGTCAACTAACAAAACTGAGAGGGTAAGTACACCGGTATGCAAAAATAGTTAAAAAATCACAAGAACTCAGCTATTGAACTAGCTGCAAAATCTCCATCTTGATCGAGAGTAAATATCTGCTGCTTGAACAATAAAGTTCAGGTGAGTTTTGTTGCCAGTGATCAGAGGCCTGTTGTTAGAAGCCGGATTAGGTTTAGATCCAGGTAAGTTCAGGTTTAGATTTAGCACACGCAGTTTGATTTTGAGCGGGTTCCATCGCTATGGTAACTTACGCCACACGGCTACCCTGCTCTGGAACAGGGATGCTCCCTTTACCCCCCCAGGTTGAATACTACTGGCTGTTCACTGCACAGATACCCACTAATCAGTTTAGGGTTCAAACCTGAGTTGATAGAGACAGTTTATAACCAGTGTCGTGCAACAGATGAACCCAAAGTTCAGCCCTCTTGAGTCTTCACACACACACACACACACACACACACACATCACACACACACACACATGGTCTTGTCTATAAAGGTTCTCAGTCATCCAGGTCATCTTGAGGAAAAGGAAAAAGCAAAAGCATCTGGACTCAGTTTTTAAGGTGAAGATGTTTTGTCTCTTATTCCCAATTCTGAGTTCAACTGGTAAGAGAGCTGAGCTTATATCTCTAGAGGGAGGGGTTTGACCTAAACCCAACCTGGGTTATAAACAGGGTCACACCATCAGAATTGATAGGTGCCTTTCCAGATGTGTAAGCTGCCCATGCCACAAACACTCATGCAACCCCATAACATCACAGATGCAGGGTTCTGAACTGAGCACTCATAACAACTTGGGTTGTCCTTGTCCTCTTTAGTCCGGATGACATGGCGTCCCAGTTTTCCAAAAAGAACTTCAAATTTAGATTTATCTGACCACAGAACAGTTTTCCACTTTGCCACAGTCCATGTTAAATGAGCCTTGGCTCCAGAGAAAACAGCTGTGCTTCTGGATCATGTTTAGATATGGCTTCTTTTTGACCTACAGAGTTTAATTTGGCAACGCGAATGTCACAGTGGATTGTGTTCACCGACAATGTTTTCTGAAAGTATTCCTGAGCCCATGTTGTGATTTCCATTACAGTAACATTCCTGTTTGTGAGGCAGTGTCGTCTAAGGGTCCGGAGATCACGGGCATCGAGTCTGGTTTTCTGGACTTGACTGTTACTCACAGAGATTGTTCCAGATTCTCTCTTTGGATGATATTATGCTCTGTAGATGATGATAACTTCAAACTCTTTGCAATTTTTTTCTGAGAAACTCCTTTCTGATATTGCTCCACTATATTTCGCCGCAGCATTGGGTGAATGCCCATCTTGACTTCTGAGATACACTCTGAGAGGATCTTTTTATCCAAGCATGTTGCCAATTGACCAAATAATTTGCAAACTGGTCCTCCAGTTCTTCCTTATGTGTACATTTAACTTTTCCGGCCTCTTATTGCTACCTGTCCCAACTTTTTTGGAATGTGTAGCTCTCATGAAATCCAAAATGAGCCAATATTTGGCATGACATTTCAAAAGTCTCTCTTTCAACATTTAATATGGTATGGTACGGGACGGCGTGGCTCAGTAGTAGAGCAGTCGTCCTATAACCAGAAAGTTGGCGGTTCGATTCCCGCTCTGCCCTGTTCATACTGTCGTTGTGTCCTTGGGCAAGACACTTAACCCACCTTGCCTCCAGTGTCCGTAGCACTGGTGTATGAATGTGTGTGACTGTAGAGGTGTGTTTGGGGGTGGTAGAAGAAGGTTGAGCGCCGTTTGTATGGCAGCCCCCATCTCTGTCTGCCCCAGGTGTGAATGTGTGTGAATGGGGTGAGTGGAAGCACGATGTAAAGCGCTTTGGGTGCCTGAGAAGGGTGCAAAAATGCGCTATATAAATGCATACCATTTACCATTTAATATGGTATCTATGTTGTATTCTGAATAAAATATTGAAATTTGAAACTTCCACATCATTGCATTCTGTTTTTATTCACAATTTGTGCAGTGTCCCAACTTTTTTGTATATAAAAAGTATATGAAAACAGTAATACATTTGTATATTTAAGTTAGAGTTTTTTAGATTGACAGTAAACGGGGTGACAGAGAGGGGAATGACATTGGGCAAATGACCTGAGCAAGATTCAAACCTGGGTCTCCAAGTGTATTTGACATGCGCTCTAAAAACTGAGCTAGAAGCGTCCCTCTTAAAAGTAATATGTGATGGATGTTGCATCATTTATGCTTGTACAGTGAGAGCCCAGTGTTCTTGAAACACATTTGTCGACCAGATGTCAATTCACAAAGACATTGCCTGACTAAACGTTATTTTGATGGATCAAGTAAAAGAGAAAGAGTAACCCCTCTTTAATAAAGCAAAGGGATGTAACACTCCAATAGTATCACTTGAAATGCTCATGACCTGAATAAACCTACACATACTGCTTGTATAAGAGAGAAGCAAAACATTTCTAGCAGCCTCCTAATGCACAACAATTCTGATTATGGTAATATAAATGCAGAAGCCAGAACATGAAGCTCTGGAGGTTAAAGCAGATGAAAAGGATCTCCTCTCAGATCTAGGCAAAAAAAACTCTTTAGAGGTAACAATGACACCGTTATCAGGAGTGGAGCAGAAATATTGGCGGCAAAATCCTCTTTGTGCTGTAAAACCTTGACAATCCACCCGTCGTCAGTGGAGTAGCAGGAAGTGAAGCAGAACTCGAACACAGGCGCATATACAAACTTTATTTACCAGAGCCACAAAATAACTGTGAGAAAAGAATTTCCCTAGAACTTTTATTTATCTACAAAGCCAACAGTTTGAGAGCACCAGGACGGGTTAATGCAGGTCACAGTTTGGTTAACAACAGCTAAAAGAAAAACATTTGAGTTCCTTACCTGGGGCTGCAAAATATTGTTTCGAGATTAGGAAGATGAGGACTCTTTCCATCCTGTGTTTATTTGATCGGCTCGTGGGATAATCAGCAAAAAGCTTTTGATTTAGTTTGTATTCTCTGGTGATTTTAGCTTTAAATTAAAACTGATGACATGGGGCTAAGGAGGAAATGGCATGGGCAGCTGGTCATACAAATGTGGAAGGGGACTGGAATGTTCTTTGGTTTCTTTTCTTTTTTTTCCCACTTGTTAGGGTCTTGTCTTGGTCTCAGTCATGACCTGATTGCGTAGAACACTTGAGAAGTGGCTCAGGGATAAGTAGTTTATTCTTCTCAAAGCCTCGAGCCACAAAGCCTTTGTGTCCGTTTCCTTTAGTCTGAGAGAGAGAGCTACTTTATCAGTAGACGATGTTGTGCAATACAGAGATCCTTGCCAAGATTGTGTTTTGAGAGATTATAGCTGTGAGGAAAAAAGAGAAACAACTGATTATGGCCAAACCAATTAGCAACATAATAATAGAGCCTGTAAAGAAAATGTTAGGAATATTAACCTTGCTTTTCTTGTATCATCTAACATGTCCACACAGCAGTCACAGTCTGACACAATGATGGGAACCAAAGGTCTAATGTTTTTTTTTGTTTTGTTTTTGCATGACTACATTAGTGGCATTTCATTCAGTTTGAGTTTGAGTCATTTCTCTTCACACTTAGAAAAACAATACAGCCTGATTGATGTATCACATTTAAAACTAACTTTCACCATTCTAGTTAAATACAGCTTCTTATTAGGATCTATCAGATAAAAGTTTCAGAAAAAAATGTTTTGCATAGCTGGCATCTTTGTTTGTTTGTTTACTGGTCTTGTCTCTCCTTTCTCATTGCTGTATTTCAAAGGATTTGTGTGAAGATAATTAACTTCTCAGTTGCTGACCAGGCTTGCAGCTGTCTCGTTTTCTCCTTTTCCCCTCTCCTGTAGTTCCTTTCACAGCCTCAGCATACTGCCTCCCGTCTCCGTTGTGTACCAGAAATCCAAGCAGAAAGTTAATGGTTCAGGACCATTGATCAATAACCTATCTTTATCTCAAATTAGGGCCGGGCTGGCTTGGGCTCCAGCAAGGAGGCAAAGTTGTTTATTACACGTTGCTTACTTGTCACAGTGAATAATGGGCTAACAGGTGAGGAACACAAGCTCCACTGTCAATGTCCTGACTGCAAACATGTTTCCTTTGAGAGTGTAACAGGTAACCTATACAACCTAAAAGAATGGCATAGGCTTCCTGAGCATATTTATTATCACAATATAATTTGCATGGGACTTCTGGCAACAGGAGTAAAGCAGACTAACATTGCACTGCAGCTGGTTTTATCAGGAAAATAGTGAGTTTACAAACTCACAAAAATCCATCTTGAACTCCTCCAAGCCCAGTCCAAACCCTGGACATTCCGGCTTGTTCTGTCCAGCACTGACAGGGCTGGGCACGCTTTAGGTTTGAAGACTGTTTTACTGTACTTACTAATTATGTAATTACTGTATGAACTAGGAGTGTGCATTGGCGAGGACCTGGGAATACAATGAGTATCACGATACACATGCCACAATACAATATATCCCAATATATCTGATACTGTGTTGTAAGACAATATATTGCGATCATCAAAATAGTGAGCACTGAAACTGTATCTCATAACATTTGAGAATGCAACTAAATAATGCTTACCCAATTTTTTCAGAAATACTTAACATAGTGTTTGATTAAAAAAATAATTATAATAAATCTAAACCATATATACATATATAATTCTTTTTGTTTTGTTTTTAAATCTACAATTTGAAAAAAAATAGATTGGGCTATAATTTCAAATGATACGAGAATGAAATATTGCAAGATTTAACAGAATAACTATGTTTCTTACACCCCTAAACAATATGGGGCTGCTCCAATCACCGACCAGGTATTCATTGAAAGTACCTGCCCTGCAAACGTTCTCAGCAAGATTAAATAAGTTATTCAGATGTGCAATATATACAAACATTCAGGCTACATCAGCCAAAGGCTAGGATCTACAAGTCACTGTTAGTGTTACTCAAATGTGAATGGGAAAGACCACTGCTTATGTTCAGTTGGGTCTTTTTTTATTTTTGATGTGATTGGAAATACAGAAAGATATTGCAACAGGGCAGATTTCATTCAATAAGAGGACATAAACAGAAGAGAGAAAACTTTGAAGCATTTGTCACATTTAGGAGGCAGACCCATGAGCTTATGACTGCTGAAAAAACAATGGGAAATATTTATGATAGAAAAACAAGGCATATTATAAAACCTTTAGGCTGCAATTTTTTGTGTATTTTCTCAAGCTGTTGTTGTCATGTTTTTTCAACACAAACCATCTGTTTTGTCAAAATTAAGCATCGGTCTGCGGCAAAACATTGCTTATATTTAGCTTTTTTTCCTCAAGGTGAAGGCATCTAAATGTATTCATCATTCCGATTGTAGGTAGCTGACATTTGCTTTGTCCTGACTTACACAGCGACGTTGTTGCACTAAAACATCATGCACGTCTTTGTCACAGCCAAACTTTCTGGTAAACATATATTATCCCCAGACACTCCTGTTTGTAGCGTCTTCCATTATGTGCAACAAAAGATCACAATAAAGCGTCGCGCAGCGGTGAACACCTTCTGAAAATCACAGCCGGCCGATGTCGACTTCAGATGCAAAAGCTTGTTCTGTGCAGGATGAAAGTGGCATACAACATTGGCATCCATTTTACAACACAAATAGCATTTTCATACCACATTAAGGCAACACAATGTAGTTTCTTTACATAAAATACATTCAGTATAGCCCCCAACATTTGAAGACCAGACACTCTCATACATACAAGATGCATTCTGAAACATAACAATCCTAAGGGTTTGCAGCAGAATAGTAGCAGACCAATTGCATGATTCAAGTATCAAATGATTACTAGCTGCATAGGTACAGTTTCTACTGAGTCTAAAATATCTTCCACTGCAGCATACTGTATAACCAATTCAAAACTGTATGAAAGTGGGGCATGTCTTTAGCTCCAGTACGAATCCTTTAACAGCCTCTCCAAGAGCATCCGGCATATTACATTAAACTTGAAAATTAGGTAAGCGCAGAGGATATAAGTTCCTCTGAATGTCCTCGGCTTTGAAATTCTAACAGCATTACATTTCTGCAGGATACAAAGATTGTATATACCTTATACAGTATGTCAATTCTTTGCTTCCACACAAAACATTGCACAGTGAGAGAAGATGTATTTTTATGATCGTAAGGAAGAGTGCCTTTAAATATATACGGTTTAAGATTGAAAAATACATGCAGTTTTGTTAATCATGGAGTACTTATGCATGACACACGCTTGAATGGCTTTTTGGTATTTGCATGCATTCACAGAAAGCACTGATCACATGACCCCAACCCAACACTATAATGAAGGATGGAGTGACTTAGCGTGTTCATTCATTAGCTGGCTCCACAGCAGGAAAACAGCGGCCCGCTAAAGTGCAGCGTATACGCACCAGCTCCCCAGCCTTGGATTAATCATGGCAACTTTACCAGAACTAATCCATACTTCACAAGCAACTCGGCGCTTCTTTTCCTTTCCTGTAGTGCTGCCTCGGTCTGTATTCTTATCTGTGTGATGAAGTACCTCATCCCGTTCACTGTGCACCCAGAAGGGCTTGCCTTATTTGCTTCCCTGCAGGAGTAGGGAATTGTTACTGCAAGCTGGATTCATGGTGTGGTGTGTAGGGACAAAATGTTCGCATGGGCTTCTTAGATGAAAAATGTTCAGCAGTGTACTTAAAAGGTATGTGACACCACTTATTTAACTCTCCATTTTGTGTGTTGTAACTGTAAGTGTCTTTCTTGCAAACAACATTAAAAGTATGTTATTTCATGCAACTTCAAAAGGACGTTTCTCCAAAGTTTCACTTATGCTTTATCCAAAATGGTGGAAGACTACAGAATATTCTGTCCAGTAGCCTAAAGACGCAGCCTAATACAATTTCAATGTGGAAGAAGGAATTAGGCAAGCTTCACTGCACCATTTGGAAGGAAAGAGTAAGGTAAATTGGAACAGAGGTGACCACAAACAGGTTGGTAACATAAGTAATGGGCAGATAATTGTCAAAGGTAAGTAAAACCAAGTAAAAGCCCCAAGCTGGAGGTTCTATGACAAACATAACAGCAAGACAATTAAAAATGTATAGCTATAAAATGTCAGTGCAATTCTTGGTGATGTCAAAACACAAGTGCAAGTGCAACCCAAAAACTCTAAAAACACATCAGTGGACATTACCACGTTGAATTCACTGTCCATCATGAGTTCCGTTGGTCCCTTTTCCCCTCTCCTCTCGCACTTAGAGACTGATACACTTGTTGTACTGTGGGGCTATTGCACAGATTTGTTTGTTAATGAGTCCCCGCTGACACGTTTACGACATGACAGGAGCTGTCAAGCTTTCATTTGCTCAAGGAAGCAGCAGCACAGTGCCAGAAGCACAAATCTGGCTGAAAGCTGGCAGAGGCTCCTCTATGCAGAGCTGATATCCACACAAAGAAAATGGATACCCTCAAAACACAACAGCAAGGGCACTAGAAACTACAGAGGGTGCATACTTTATGAGCAGTAATAAATGTCACTCATTTATCCTACTCAGTAAAATTAACATTACTGCCTTAGACCAAATAAAACCGATCGTCATATTGGAATTGCAGTAATTGAACTTTTTCACTTGACCTAACATAACATAATGTGTTTTATGGTAACGCTGCATGCTCTAAAGTTTTCTGCACAGGGTGTAACACAGGAGGTAAACATGGTAAAGAGTTGAATTAAGAGAACACTTATTTTATGCACACATTCTTCCATTAGTAACTAGAGTTGAGTCTGTTTTCTGGCCTTAGGAGTCGGCATCCAAGACCAAACAGCTTCTCTGAATCAGACTTGGAAAGAGCTGGCCTGGTGTTATTTATGAGGGCGCCCGGAGCCAGTGCACCTTGTTTAACAGCCCAGCCACATGTTCCCTTTGCATTCATCTCCAGTTAGGAAGATGGGGAAATCATTCCAAGCCTTTCCCCATTTTCGTGCGGCACATGAACATTCATCACAGGTGTTGCAAAAAGGATGCCATTTGGCAGCACCTGCCTGAAATTCAAACAAACAAAGCAGAAGGAAATAAATAAATGTCACCAACCGAAGAAAAAAAGGAAAGTTGTCAAAAAGTCTAAAGCATCTTCAGCAACTGCTTCAAGAGGAAGAGAAAAGAAATAAAAGTCACAATGAAGCACTATGTGACAGTTTTACTTTCATGTTCAGTGTGATTACTCAGAGACAATAAATCCCAAACAATGACTCCTCCAAAAGACTTTCCTACTCACAAATTAGCCCCCTAAATAACTCTGCTAACTTTTCATGCAATTAACTTCCTCTATTACTGACTGCTTTGAGCAAGAAAACATTAGCAGCTCTCATTAAACCCAGAAACGTTCCCATTTAAAACGAGGTGTGGGCCATTAATATTGTTGTTTGGAGATGTGACTATATTTTCCTGATCATTCAACAACAGTTATTAAGCATATTTAACTAAGAGAGTTAAAAAAGTGAGTATGAAGTCAGCACTAATATCACTTTTTTTAATACTGACAATGCAACCACAATACAGAATGTTGACTGCCACAGCCAGAGTGGGATATATTAGGACTTGTGATTTAGCAAACTTAACACATTACTAGAAAAGTGCAGTATAATAACTGGCAAGACTTAAAAGCATGGCTCAGGCAAGGCCGATCAAACCTCAAAAGGTCTTTACTGAGGCAGAAGCAGACAATCGATCAGAAAAAAAGAGAAGAGATAGATAGAAATAAGCTTCAAAAACACCAGGTCAACTCACAAATGGGCAATAAAACACTCAACATTTAAAGGACAAAGATGAACTGGGAGTGGAGACAAGACTCCAGCGCAGCACACTAGGACTGGGCTAACTGAGAGACAGAATGAGCACAAACAGCACAACATCTTGTTATAAATATGCAATTTATTGTCACAGTTGTACAGTTCTGAAAATAACCGTCTTGTATGCATGCAAGAGACAATATACTGGTATATATACTGTATATATGCTGTTCAAAAATAGCACTTATTTCAGCTCTCTTGAGACTTACTGTATTTCTAGCTCGGCTTTGGTTGTAGGCTCCCTAGAGAATTATCAAACTGATGCGCACCAGTTTTGTCTGCGCATATCCAAAAAAGATGCTCTGAACTTAGGAGTATTATAATATGTCTTTATGAATTTTCCGCACGCTTCACAGGTCTCCATTTAAGTACACATTTTGCCCCATCCTAACTGTCTGCTGTGAGCGTATAACCACTTTGCATTTCATTGTTATGTTGTTGTTGTTGTGTAAATCAGATGAAATTTTGACCTTTTCTAACCAGAGGGCAAATGCACCGGCTTTCAGGTCTCCCAACACGCTGCTGAAAAGAGCCTTGAGACCCTTTAGCCCTGGCTTCAGATGTGCTGAATTATAATGTGTGTATGATGTTGGTAGCCTTAAGGCTCATCGTGGACCACCGCAGCATAAATGCATAATGATATTCAACCGGGAATGTGTCCCAATAACAAAGTTTAATTCAATGGAGATAGCGAGTCGGTACATATACATAGCATTGTGGAAATTACTACTTTATATTTGACCTTCATTATAGCTTAAGGAACACATTTACCTCACTAAATTGAAATTTCTGATGGAAGTTAATGTCTCAAGACTGTTGTAACAAAAGTCATTTAGTCTGAAGGATAATAGAGATAACCCACAGCCGTTAATGATGGGTGAGATGTTTCACTATTTGCTCAACAAGACTGCGGTGAGAATTGCAGATGAGGCTGTCTTCTTCCTTTAACAATCTTGTGTCTCTCTGCTGCAGTCATTCCGCTCCACACCAATCCAGTGGTAGCTTCAAGCAAACCATAAATTATTCATTGTTTGAAGCGGACAAAATGAATACCAATTCTCTCATATAGCCCAACACCATCATCAAGCCTGATTACCCTACCTGAGGTCATTAACTTTATTGAAGGTAATGTGTCTGAAATACAGAGTGCTTGGTTTGGAGACCTGACACCAAGGTGAGTCAGGAAACCTATACTGAAAACACACCCTGCTCAAAATAAATTAGTGCAGTGCATTGAAACAGTATCATTAAGTCTGTCTCCTGCATGGTGAATCCATCATGGCTGCCTGCCTGCTCACTGGCAGGCAAATTCAATTAGAGCAGACTTTATTTGCTGATGGTTACATTTCTAAATTGGTAGAGTCCGGGCCAAAAAGGAAGCGGAGATCAGTGACAAGACTGGCATTAACTACTGGAACAAGGACAGAGACTGAGCTGGCAGTGGACAAGGACATCCATGTGACGGGATGCTATTGTTACGTTCAATTACAAACTTCAGATTTGAAGAGGAGAATGTAAGCTTTCCCAGTTTATTAGAAACTAAACTAAACAACAACAGCGGACCTTCATAAACTTAAAAACTACATTAGAGTCAGGATCATTTTACTGTTTATTCTATACCAACATACCATCATAATTAAATTGTTTGCATGCTTAGTCTATTATGTAAAACATCACCCGTTTGTTAACCCCAACATTTGTCAACAGTTTGTCTCCTCCTCTGCATTTAAAGATGCTTTAAAAGAACATTAGGCTTTAAACGATATGCAAATCTTTGTTTTTCTCATTCTCTCCATAATCTTTCTACGATGAGAGGTTATTATGATCGGTCTGTAATTTTCGGCGCCAGTCAAATCTTTTCATGGTCTACACAAGAGAAGGACAAAGTGCTGTGTCATAACAACTGGAACCATATGATCTATACCGCATAGATTACTTTCAGCCAGCCGTTAGCCTTTACAGTATAGAGATGGGTATGTATGCATTATCTGCAGCACTTGCAAGGGGAGTTACATTTCCTTCGGCGCTCTCACTCTGCTTACCATCAAATCATCTTAAGTTTCTCAGCGCCCATGTGACGTCCTTTAGATACTTGACACTTTAATCCAGTGAATTTCAAATGCTGGACATAATCTGTGGCATGTGAGAGAATCAAAGTCAAAGAGTGACATTTAGCCAGATTTGGACCAGGAAGTCAAAACCTGTACTCAAGTTCTGTGAAATGGCTCAGGGGGCAGTAAATAGTCTTTTAAAGTATTACATGGTCAAAATACATAGTTAAAGTTGAAACAATGTATTGATTTTTATTGAAAACACTAATGAATGATTATTTCATTTTCATTTATTGCACAAAAAGGTGGAACAAAATAACCAAGCCTGGCCAGTGTGGCACACTCATTAAGATGTTTAAGGTTTCAGAGACCACACACGGTGATGAAAAAATATTTAACACTTTTGGTTTTATTGTAGTGTCTGATGTACAGTGATGTGGCATCAACCACAAACCAATTCTTTTACAATCTTGACTGTATGTGCATTATCTCACTAAATCCCCCCCAAAACATGGTGGACTACAGGAATGTTACAGTTTTGCTTTTTATGGGGTAATAGAAATGAGAAAAGTCCTGATTACAGTAAATCTCACAGACAGTCTGCTTCAATATGACTGCTAGTTCTTTTCACTTTCTAAATAATTGGAAAGGACACCAATGCCTTTTAAAATTTATTGTGAATTGGTAGTGCCACGCTTATGGTGCTTGTCTTTAGAAGTGTTTCACTTCGCCATAAGCTTGTTTTTCAAAGTTATAATAGCTACTTCCCCTGTGACAGTGCTGAGGTAATTAATGCTTGACATAAATATTTTGAATAGGAGCGGCTCTGACTTTTCTAACAAGCCAAGTCAAAACACAACACTCCGGCAGAAAAGATAAAAACAAATCTGTCCTTAAGTAAAATCTGTGGATCTATCCAAAGAGTCCCAGCGGCAGGTCACTGTTTTGCGAATCTTCTTTAACCGACTTCTCCTGGCTGGGTCGTTACTTTTTTGTGTTTAGCATTTACTCTTCAAAGCAAGTGCTACAAGTTGAATAAAAAAGACTATGCACATACATTTTTTTAAGTATTGTATCTTTCAGAAAATCTAGTTTTAACACAAAATTTAGGAAAGTATATTTAATGAGTTAGCTCTTTTGTGTCTGCACCCATCCATTTAGTGTCAGAAAGCAGTGAGAGGCTCCCAAAACCAAACCAACACATTCTTTCTAATTCTTTTCAAAGTTTAAATGAAGGCTTAAGAAGAAGTGAATTATGACATGGAAAACGCAGAATGACACATAGAGTCTGAGACTTTGAAGTTCCTGTCCAGTAACTTCCACAATCAGCTTGAAAAACCACACAGCCTGCAAGTAAATTGCCAGTTTACAAGACAACGCATTGGAAAAATATGAGCACTGCCAACAGAGAGAGGCGTGTGTCAACTTCAGCACATCTGAAATTTATTTAGAGACTGTGAAACAAAGATTCAAACTTCTTTATAATTGATTTTAAGAAACACATCCTGAGAGAGTTATACTGTGTTATTCTTCTTAAAAGAAAATGGCTACCTTCTTTTTTAGACTTACGCCTGTGAAGAAGTTATTACCATCCTCATATACGTCAGAAAAAGCTGCACTATTAACAAGTTGTGAATGGGATCATATTATTTTTCATCCACATTCATTAAAGCCACACATATCTCCCCAAAGTGTTTTGTTTCGTCTTATCAGCCCCTGCGTTGTGGTTGTATCTATACCCTGACAAGATAATAACCTATATTTGCGGCATGTCGACATGACAGACTACTCAGACATTCCTCAATATTACGAGGATACAATAACACTTCCTGCTCTGCCCAGTGAAATATGAATGCCTTCATGCATCAGCACAAAAAGCATACACACAGAGACCAAAACACAACAGCCTTAAGAATCAGCTCTGTCAGCTCTGACCACAGGTGGCCACGGCCCGGAGCTGCGGCAGTTTTTCTGCACAGCCTGCGATCCAGACACGCTTTATGTCCGAAGGTCACCCCAAAGGTTAAGGCTTTTAAATGTAACTCAACAAAGATGTCAGGTTTGCACTAATTCACAGTTTTTAACAATTTTAACATGGTTGGACTTATTTACTTTTAGGTTGTTTTGACTAGAAACCTTTTTTTATTTGTTACTCAAAGCGATCCAATATGGCAGCATGCATCTACACAGCGGCTTGCTTTATTGGTGTAGTTTTTTTTATTATTTTCTACACCATATGGATAATGATGCTCTGATGATATTTCCTTATTTTATTTGAAACAATGACAAAAAGGAATTAAATTGAAAGGTGAACAACAGGGCTAGAAAGCACTCTAAATAAGTGGAGGATTGTTACTATTCAAGTGAAAGGGAAGGAAATCACAAACAAGCAATGTTTTTGTGTCTTGTGGCCGGAATACACACATTTTCCAAGAATTATCCTAAATATTGTGTGTTTTTCAAACAAGCACAAACAACCTAGTGTGCATTAGTAACATCTGTTTGTGGTTCTTCTTGTGACTTAAAAACATTATATTCTGTCCGGAATGAGATACTCCAGTGTGAAAACAACTACATGTCAAAAACAATCAATGTGAGACTGTATTAGCTCAGGGATCTCATGAGTGAGCCATGCAGAGTCCAACCTGAACCCATGCTCTGAACCTGCCTATTTCTTCCTCGTCCATGCCGCTGGAAGCAACTGTGTGGCCCGCTCATCTCAGTCTGGACCAATGACGGATGGATTTCCTAGGTCTGCATCAGCTGAAGCTATTAAGTGGTCTGCTGGAGCGAAATGGCTTCACTGTTGCAGGCGTGCCACAATTGGCTCAGCGATTCCAGCCCGCTATTGTCTCAGACCTCTGTGACTAAGTTCATTTCTTGCCAGACAAGCACAAACACATATATGCTGACACACTACAAAGAAAAGGCAAGGAATATTGGCAAATCCAATTTCTATTGACATCTGGTGCTCCTCTTGATTATGAACACAGCAATCCAACAAAGGAGGTTATCTATGAATGGAGCGCAATGAAACAAATGGTTTTGTTTTCTTCTCACCCAGGAAGCACAGCAGTAAATCCCATTTGAGGATTCAGTGCTATTGTGACTTAATATTGAAAAGTAAATGTAACACTGAAGTTACATTATTTATAACAACATTTAAGCCGTAAGAGATAAAGCCACCATTTACATTCATGGTGACAGGCCGGAATGGCTTAGGGAAATTTGCACCCACTGTGATTTAAGTGGCTGACATGGTTGGTCAAACAACTGGATTTCCCTGAGCACACTGAATGCAGCAAATTCCCATAAGACATTGTGCACACAGTAGGGACCTGCAGCAGCAACAATGAGACAAAAGAACATACAGTGAATCAAGCAATGAAAAGACACTTCACTGTTGGTTTAAGGGACTGATGGAGAAACTGATAGAGGACTCAAATGCATGGCTTGGACCGAGGCTGATAGCAATCGTGGAATCTATAAATGTGCAAGCTCTGTGTGAAAAGTCAGTGTAAGACTCCAGCAATTGTATCCATAGAGTGTGGGTCTGCCCAGAAACTGGTCAGAAGTTAACAATGCAAGAGCACAGAGTGAAACTGGCACTGACAGAGAAGGATGCATACAGGCAGAATACACTTGATGCTTGAAAGGAAGTGTGTGAAATAATGTGATATATCCTTAAAAAAAAGAAAGTAGCTACACTGGAGTATTACAAATATGGGATTTCATGATATTACAAGATAATTCTTGGACAAACCCCTGTGGCCTGAATTATTACATAGTTTTACTGTTTTTGTATAGAATTTAACTAATACAGTGCCTTAGAAATGGTTGATAAATGATGCATAGTGCATTTGAAAACATTAAATAATACAATCTGTGAGACAGTGTTTGAAAGCTATTCATTGTAACCCAATTAATGTACAGTATTTTAAGAAACAATTGGATTTTTCCACCTGAGCATGAGCCACCATTAATGAGCATCCCCACACTGTCAAACAGCACAAGCCTGTAGGGAAATTAAGAGCGATTTAGCAGAAGTTGTTCGAAAGCACAGAAGGTGACAAGTGGGGAGGACTGTCTGAGTTGTTGCTCACGTATCTGCTCTGGGGTTTGTTCACTCCATTGTGGGGAGTGGGTCTAGCTGCAGTGCACTGCTCCGTCTGGGGGCCTTATCTGGCTGTGAAGTGCAGAGCTCTGTGCTGCTGTCTCTATTGGCATGGTGATAGAGGGAAGGCCTGCCTTACCAGATAAACCTCCCTCTGTTCTCCCAGCAGCCCGACGGCTTCCTGTTTGCTGCAGGCGTTGTACAAAATGCTCCCACAGCCATTAGACATCAACATGTCTACCGGTGACAAGTTGGCCTCCACGTCTGGGGAAGATAAAGGCCAGAGACGGGGGTGAAATGGAATGGAAGTAAGTAAACAGGGGTAGGGGTAGGCATTTTTTTGGCTTGGTTGTCTATATACTTTTCTATCACAAAACTTTTTTGCGCTTTCTGTGCAAAGGTTTGTACGACAAGGTGAGACAGCAGCATGAAAAAACTTTATAGTATTAAATCAAAATTCAACTGTGCATGTGCAACCATGGCAACACTGGGTCATAATTTAAGAGGTCCTAGACGTAATGTCTGTGGGAGAACCATTAAAAAGATTTTAGAGAACTTAGTCAGCCTTGAATATTATTTCTTCTTTATCATGAATTCTTTATCAGTGCTTCATTTTTCTTTAAAGCTGCACTCCATATTTTACGCTTTTTGATTCACAAAATGTGCATTTTTATCATAAACAGTCCACTGGGTTCAAATGACAGAGCATATAGTCTTCACATACCACTTCTTAGAGTCTCATTTTCACTTCATGCAAGGAACAATTTTTTTTCCAGAAAGACCTAATAGGGCTCTATAAAATCTCTGTTCTTAAAAGCATACCTTTCAATCAGAAATATGTGTACCAAAAAAGAGTCAAAACTTAGGGTGTTATCTTTTAAAAACATGGTTAAGACAATTTAATATGTAATAACTGTATACGTAGCACTATTTTCTGCCAGATTCACTTGCCTGGTAAACGTCTATGAACACATTTAGTGTTTGTATTTATGGAGCATTCTTTCAATTAACAGATAAGCTACATGGCGACAGTTTGTCAAAAAACTGTGGACATCTGTGGACAATCTGAGGTCACAGTGATTGTGGGCAAAACATCCACTTGAGTGCCACAGAACTGTGCCAAGCAGCGAGAGGACAGTGGAGTGGGCAGATTAGACCACCTGGCCCTGCCAGACTGTCAGCCTATTTATACATGGCCACGCAGACCAGCCATTTGCACCACGGCGGCCCGGTGCCATTGACAAGGAGATCCAGAAAGACACTGTGGGAGGAAAAAGATGAAATAGATTCATATAGATTCGGAGAGACCTTTGGAGAGTTTTGTTATCCCTCTGCCAGCTCTCATGTCTTCTGCAAGCATTTGACAGACCAGAAAATGTAGTAGCAAATATACTCTTGTATGAATAAAAACAACTAAAGAAATGTGCTTTCTACATAGTCATTTTTAAAGACATTATGAAAACCTTATGCCAAGACATGCTTTTTCCTAGTTACTGTTTTAGAAGTTGAGCAATGGGTTTCTGTTACAAATCTTTTCATATATATATTCAATTCAAGTTATAATGAATAAAATGATTTGAATTTGCATCATTTGTAAGAGAGAGTTCCAAATTTGCAACTCGGCATGAACAGGTTTGGCTTACCCCAAAATATTCAGTAAGTCATAGTTATTCCGTTTTTAATGGATAGGTTCTCCAAAAACAGTTTATGTCTCCTATTTGTAATATTGTTACAATGTGAAACTATAAATACAACACAAATTCTAAAAAGCCTGGTTAAATGTGCATGATCTTACAATGAAAGAAGCATAAGTTTGGCGTCTAGACTGAGGTGAAATTACATTGAAGGTGAAATTACATTCAAATTGCAAGAACAGTCACTTAATGTGTCAGAATGAAAGACTAAAAAGGAAACTATCAGTCAGAGCTACCATTAGTCAGCCTTTTTAATTAACAGACATGCCGTTCTTTGGCTGGTGTTGAAAGGAGAGAACAGCAGCAGGTAGAAAGCAGACGGGGGAGGCTAAAGACATTGTAATTAGTTATTGAGTGGGATAGGTGCCTTGCTGCAGTGGACAGTGTCAGCTAGTGTAATGTGAGAGAATCATTGGACAGGTGACATTAGTGTATTTGCTTTCTGTCACCTCTGGAGACACCCGTGGCAGTTTTAGATAGTGTCAGGATTTGCCTGTCTATCAGCAACATTCTTTAGTCCACATTGGGAAAACACAGATTAGCCTTATACCCTATACCTTTGTGATCACAAATCAATCAGTGTTCCTGCTGTTATAAAGGGGTCTTTGTATTTCCCAGACATCACAGCAAAGATATCCCAGACATTTTGTCAACTTCTAAGCTTTGGAGAACAGCTTAATGTTTGAAGGATGATGTTTGTGCTGTAAACTAATGCAATAGGTTAAAGGTAAATGTCAATGGATACAAGAGAGATGTTAATGTTTGGCAAGAGGAACCCCAAAGCAGAGGCAGTTCACTTGAAAAGTTTAAACAGTTTATTTAACAAAACCCCAGGCAGTAGTGGCAGAGAGCTGGCTGGCATTCCAGGAGTCGAAAGTGCAGCAAGACACAGGAAAGATCTGGACACAGAAGAAATGCAGGTAAGTACACAAAGAAAAACATCCAAAAAAGTAAGTGGTAGACTTTTAGCCTTTCAGGTAATACTACCGGACAGAGACAGAAAAACAAAATTATCTGGCAGAGAAGTGGTGAGGAGACCAGGCTGAGAAAATTGGATGCCGGTGTGTCTCATCTGCTGCGAGAGAAGCTAGCCACGCCCCCTGCCACACACAAGCCCTGTCAGAGGAACACAAAGGGGAGGGGGAGCAAAAATAAAATACAGGCTGTGTCCAAATGCACTCCTTAGTCCCTAACCCCTCAATCACTGTATAGTGCAGCATTATATAGAGGACTAAATAGTGGCACTCAATTAATGAACGGTTTTGGACATTACACGCCTGTTTTTCTGAGTCCAAATTACTTTCAAGTCCTCAGTGTTCCGAGTTATCCCAAAAATTTCAAGTCAAGTCCAAGTCAAGTCATCTTTATATGAAGTTCAAGTCCAAGTCACTAAAGAAAGGTCCAAGCCGAGTCCAAGCCGAGTCCAAGCCGAGTCCAAGCTGAGTCCAAGCCGAGTCCAAGCCGAGTCCAAGTTGAGTCCAAAGTAAGTTACAAATCTGGCTGTGGGAGCCAAACTGACACATCGATTGGGATTTTAGTTTTGTATAAGCCATTAAACACATTTAATGGTGTTTTGAATATGGAATATCAATTAAGGTTGTAGCCAATATAGGCCTACATTTTAAAAATTATCAACTTCTCGGTCACATTTAAGAGCTGGGAGTTAAATAAGATCACTATGACCACATGCAACAGGCTGAGGTTGTGCAGCCTTGTCCCTAAGCATGACTTGTGGAGTCCTTTGTGCTCAAGCCTGAGTCGAGTCACAAGTCCTTGTTTCTGAGAATAAACAAGTCGAGTCATGAGTCACAAAAATGAACCTGAGTCCGAGTCCAGGATTCTAATCCGATTCCGGGAGTCGAGTAGTCCATCTCTAACTCTACCACACATGTTAAAAACTCTGCTGACAATAGACTCATGAAAAAAAAAAAAAAAAATTAATTAAAACAATTAAAATTATTAATTTAATTAATTAATTAATTAAAATAAAACCATTTTATTTCCTTGTGGTAAGAACAATATCAGTGAATGGGGGAGCAATGAGCTTGCGCTATCCACTATATTTACCGAATTGCTCTCCTCCAACAATTTGCAAAGCATTATGGTCTATTTTGACCGTCCAGTGACCATCGCTACTCACTACTACGGCATTGTGGGAAACTTTGAGTGCACTACATTTCAGTCACTAGACATTTATTCACCAATACAAAATGGCGTAATCACAATATAGTGATTAGTGTGTTGATTTGGACCCAGCCACAGAATCCGAACAAGAGAAGTTTTGTGACACTATTGGCTATTTAGTTATTATTTTAGCCATACTCATGCTGCAAAGAGCCTAGTGTCACTATGTAATAGGAACAGAGGTCTATAGACGTGTGTGGGCACATGTGCAGACAGGTGACATACAATTCTACCTTTATGTTATGTGTGTTTACAAGTGAAAAGGTGCGTATGTGCCCCAGTCGTGACTATGTGTCTGAGAGGTGCAAAAGAGAAGTGTTGCAAAAAGGACATGTGACTAATACTTTGGGTAGGGTTTCAATTCCCTGTGACCGAGTGCAGTGATTGTACAAGTAAAAGTAGATAATGCTATGTAATTGTGTCACATTTTATTCCAAGAAATTATGAATTATACATGTCGATAAATTCAGCCACCTGTCTCCCCAAACTCCGAATTGCCCCATTAAGGCTAAGCTGTTCTATATTGAAGAAATGGGTGTCCCATAAATGATAGTCCCAATACAGTCCCATCAGACAACATACAGTGCCATCAGACAACCAACCTTATGCTCCTGTTAGCAACACAGCTTCTAGTGTAACCTATCTCTCTTCTTTTTGTAAAGCACTTTTTGCTGAATTGCTGTATGTATGAATTGTGCTATACAAATAAACTTGCCGTACATCATACAATAAGATGTTTAATACGATTAATGTTTGCAACGGTTGTATTAAAGAAAATTAAATAACATTTCTCATGAGTGGATGTCATTGTATCCTTACATCATACAACGTAATGGCTGCTCATTTGCTTAGGTTTAGCATCACATAACATCCAAGAAGTATACACTTAAAGGAGGTGTAAGTTGTTTTTGGTGGCATCTATGCCATATACTCCTATTAAAAATTTAATCAAGTTGCTTTGAGGGATAACTTTGTTCTTTGGAGAGTGAAGAGACTATATTCCACTGTCTGACAATGGCAGGTGAGATAATTTGGCACAGAGGACAATCTGTGAGTGTCTGTCTCTTCATGTTCAAGCTCTATTACAGGGAACAGACTGTTTATTTCTTTGAATTTATGACCTCTCACTTTTATTTTTACCATACCGAACCCAAGAGTATGGATAGTATTGGTCAACACTTTGAAAAAACGTGGCTGTGACTCGCCACAAGAGCCTCTTCTTTGAAATCTTGGGTCAATAGAAGAAAGCCTAATTGAAAGAGACCAAAGGGACTGGCCAAGAGAGAAGTGCCATGTTATTAACTGATCTGTAGATAGACTTGTTGGCTTTTAAATTGAGAGGGAAGGGAGCAGACTCGATGCTAGATAACCCATTGTTCCCTCTGGACATCAGACAGCTTGGCTTCATCCACCGTTCGAATATAGCCAGAAGGCCTACTATCACACAACTCAACCTGAGAATAACATTGGAAAAATACAACAAGAAACAGCTCAAAGTCACTCTAATGACTTAACAGTTTAAATGTTATAAATTGACGTAAATGCCCAATGGTAACCTGACAGTTAGTAATCTAGTGTGATACAGACAGCCATGTCGCTATACCCCGTGAAATGAGATAAATATTTAACAGCCGCGTGCACACATGGCTTTGTGAGCATCTTGTTTATCTGCTGCTGGAGTCTTGGATTGACTTGTGATGATACATGAGAAAAAGAGCAAGGAGAGCTAATATTGGCACAGTTGGGACTGTGGTGCATAGAACACATGCAGGACCTTTTCACCTTGAAGGTATTTGCAGTGAAAAATCTACACAAGCACCAACTGCAAAAGAAAACCCTGATGTGCATTCTTAATTTAGCAGAGCTTTAATTTCCCTACTTGTAAAGCCATAAGCGGAAGACATCACACTGCTGTCGATATAATATTGAAATGTATCCAGGGAAAAATTAGAATGCAGTATTAATCAGTAACAAGCCAATATGCAGCTCCCTGATTCTATTTTCTGTACATACGGCAACATAAATCATTGTGAACCTCATTAAATGCCCCGCATGCTTGAGGTGATTTCCCTGGGAGGACGCTTGGCTCCAAGCCCCTGAATCTGCATGACTGTCTCAGGCCCGGATGGAGATAGAGGGAGACAATGAGACAAATAGAAAGATAGAAAGTAAATCAGATGGAGGGACAGAGAGGGAGAGATGGATAACTGGGCATTGAATGATGAGCCTCTCCTGTATGGCTCTCTGTTTCTGATAGTGACCAGGAGAGCAGTGGACTGGAGTGATCTCACTCAGCTGCTGACTCATCTCACACCCTTTAGATGTGCTTTTAAACGGTCATACTGCCAGCTCATCAACAGTATAATACAGATAATATTCTCTATTTTACTTAGTAATATTTGATAGTGGCTCAGTTAATAGTTAGTAGTGTTTCTTTCATTTGATGAAGATGGTGCTATGTACAGTCACTCTAAAGCAGAGTGGCAAACCTCTCGAGCCGCATGCTGCTTTTGATGGCTCTTTAATTTTTTTTAATTTCATAAATATTTTTGTGATGTGTTAAATGCATTTGAATATGATATGAATGATACAGATTTACATTACTTGATGAGATGATAATAATAACGATTCTGTGCTACTGACTGGGGGCGGAGTCGGGAAAACGAAACGCTAATAGAAAATATAAAGATGGGAAAATGTATATTTTTATAGAAAGAAATGGGACACCGTTTTGCTTACTTTGCCAAACTTCACAAACAGCAGTGTTTTTCTACACTCAAACAAATGAGATCAAAACATCGCTCTGTTCTTTGGGCCAAACAAGTCACAGAGTTGATTCAAGTCGCCACAGCTACATGCAAACCAGACCTAAAAAATTGTGGAAAACAAAGATGTAATTTATCTGTAAATTGTTGATGTGTGGGAATTCCTATGTTGTTTGGCTCTTGCAGCAGTGTTAGGGTTTAATTTGTCTCTTTAAGCTGAACTGGTTTGCCACCCCTGCTCTAAAGCCATTTGGATAAACATTTATTTATATGTTTTGGGATCACTTCTATATGGTATAATTATATATTTATTATCACTTCTATATGTTTTGGGATCACTTCTATAAGGTATAATTAAGTGTAAAGAGGATATGTGAAAACTTACTCAACATCTGCTAATAAGAATGCAGATATACATGCTGTTTATATGTGCCCTGTCAAGATAGAAAAATAGAGCTAATATTTTGAGGTGGACAGAGTAGTCCAAATCTGTACTCAAGTTAAAGTACGGTTGATGTATCAGAATATTACTATATTACTACTCTGCTTCCACTAAGTGAAAGTAGTAAACAAAATTATTATATTCAGTCAAAATACTATTGCTATTAGGACTATTATTATCGCTACTAGGACTACTACTATTGCTACTAGGACTACTACTATTACTGTTGGGACTACTACTTTCGCTATAAGGACTACTAATATAGCTATCAGGACTTCTACTATTGCTACTAGGCCTACTACTATTTCTATTGGGACTATTATTATCGCTACTAGAACTACTACTAACTCTACTAGGACTACTACTATCGCTATTAGGACTATTATTATCGCTACTAGGACTACTACTATTGCTACTAGGACTACTACTATTGCTACTAGGACTACTACTATTGCTACTAGGACTACTACTATTGCTATAAGGACTACTACTATTGCTACTAGGACTACTACTATTGCTACTAGGACTACTACTATCGCTACTAGGACTATTATTATCGCTACTAGGACTACTACTATTGCTACTAGGACTACTACTATTGCTACTAGGACTACTACTATTGCTATAAGGACTACTACTATTGGTACTAGGACTACTACTATTGCTACTAGGACTACTACTATCGCTACTAGGACTATTATTATCGCTACTAGGACTACTACTATTGCTACTAGGACTACTACTATTGCTACTAGGACTACTACTATTGCTATTAGAACTACTACTATCTCTACTAGGACTACTACTATCGCTATTAGGACTATTATTATCGCTACTAGGACTACTACTATTGCTACTAGAACTACTACTAACTACTAGGACTACTACTATTGCTACTAAGACTACTACTATCGCTACTAGGACTATTATTATCGCTACTAGGACTACTACTATTGCTACTAGGACTACTACTATTGCTATTAGGACTACTACTATTGCTACTAGGACTACTACTATTGCTATTAGAACTACTACTATCTCTACTAGGACTACTACTATTGCTATTAGGACTATTATTATCGCTACTAGGACTACTACTATTGCTACTAGGACTACTACTATTGCTACTAGGACTACTACTATTGCTATAAGGACTACTACTATTGCTACTAGGACTACTACTATTGCTACTAGGACTACTACTATCGCTACTAGGACTATTATTATCGCTACTAGGACTACTACTATTGCTACTAGGACTACTACTATTGCTATTAGGACTACTACTATTGCTACTAGGACTACTACTATTGCTATTAGAACTACTACTATCTCTACTAGGACTACTACTATCGCTATTAGGACTATTATTATCGCTACTAGGACTACTACTATTGCTACTAGAACTACTACTAACTACTAGGACTACTACTATCGCTATTAGGACTATTATTATCGCTACTAGGACTACTACTATTGCTATTAGAACTACTACTATCTCTACTAGGACTACTACTATCGCTATTAGGACTATTATTATCGCTACTAGGACTACTACTATTGCTACTAGGACTACTACTATTGCTATAAGGACTACTACTATTGCTACTAGGACTACTACTATTGCTACTAGGACTACTACTATTGCTACTAGGACTACTACTATTGCTATAAGGACTACTACTATTGCTACTAGGACTACTACTATTGCTACTAGGACTACTACTATTGCTATAAGGACTACTACTATTGCTATTAGAACTACTACTATCTCTACTAGGACTACTACTATTGCTATTAGGACTATTATTATCGCTACTAGGACTACTACTATCGCTATTAGGACTATTATTATTGCTACTAGGACTACTACTATTGCTACTAGGACTACTACTATTGCTATTAGAACTACTACTATCTCTACTAGGACTACTACTATCGCTATTAGGACTATTATTATTGCTACTAGGACTACTACTATTGCTACTAGGACTACTACTATTGCTATTAGAACTACTACTATCTCTACTAGAACTACTACTATCGCTATTAGGACTATTATTATCGCTACTAGGACTACTACTATCGCTATTAGGACTATTATTATTGCTACTAGGACTACTACTATTGCTACTAGGACTACTACTATCGCTACTAGGACTATTATTATCGCTACTAGGACTACTACTATTGCTACTAGGACTACTACTATTGCTATTAGGACTACTACTATTGCTACTAGGACTAGTACTATTGCTATTAGAACTACTACTATCTCTACTAGGACTACTACTATCGCTATTAGGACTATTATTATCGCTACTAGGACTACTACTATTGCTACTAGGACTACTACTATTGCTATTAGGACTACTACTATTGCTACTAGGACTACTACTATTGCTACTAAGACTACTACTATTGCTATTAGGACTACTACTATTGCCATTAGAACTACTACTATTGCTATTAGGAATACTACTATCTCTACAAGGACTACTACTATTGCTACTAGGACCACTACTATCGCTATTAGGACTACTACTATTGCTACTAGGACTACTACTATTGCTACTAGGACTACTACTATTGCTATTAGGACTACTACTATCTCTACTAGGACCACTACTATCGCTATTAGGACTACTACTATTGCTACTAGGACTACTACTATTGCTACTAGGACTACTACTATTGCTATTAGGACTACTACTATTGCTACTAGGACTACTACTATTGCGACTAGGACTACTACTATTGCTATTAGGACTACTACTATTGCTATTAGAACTACTACTATTGCTATTAGGAATACTACTATCTCTACAAGGACTACTACTATTGCTACTAGGACCACTACTATCGCTATTAGGACTATTTGTCAGATCCACTCAGTGTCTCTCAGGGATTCGCTCCACTTTCCAATCTCTTAAAGTCTCCAATAACCCCAGAAAAAGTCACTAGATTTGTTGCTAGTCACCTTTTTTTGAAAAAGAGTGGCAACACTAATACTAGCCTGAGCGGAGCACTGTTGAATCATGCAAAATAGCACAGTATTGCAGTCCTATCTGAGTTGTGAACGTAGCCTAACAAAGCATGTAAATGTAATGATTATATGCTGTGTCCACCGGGATTAAAAAAGAAGCCTAATTTTCCCCACAGGTATAATAAATTAATATATTTGCCATCTTTACCTATGTTTGTGTGATTCAAATGTTGCTTGGTAGCTAATTTTCAGTCATGTAAAGCACTTGCATGTATGATAAAGCTGCTATGGTCATCGATAAAAGAAGAAGAAAGAAGAAGACAAATTTATAGAGCACATTTTCTAATAAAATAACTCAATCAGAAATGACACAAAAGTTGTAGCAAAAAACAAACTTAGAAAAAAAGAAATAAAAAAAATTATATTTTTCTACAGCTGTCTGTCCCAGCAGCTTTGGGCCTATAAGGCGGGGTACAAACTGGTCAGTTGTAAGTTTATTTCTGGGCTAATACAGGTGTCTGGCACTATTTGTTTTTGTTGTAGATTTTTTGTTGTCTTTCAAAGGCGGAGTAGTAATCTGGACGCTCAGTAGTTTTCCCTGGTGGACCGGTGCAGTGGCGTCACAGTCCAAACATCCAGAGTTAGAAATAGACCAAGCGGCCCAGAGTATATAGGCTATACTACGATCTATCGTTTGTGCCGCTAGTTAACATGGCCAGCAGTAGAGCGGACACCAGTGCAGTTTCATCTTTTTTATACTTTGCCCTTAACTGTAGAACAAATACACAATTGAAGCTTTGATGAAATAAAACAAATTAACAATTTTGAGAAAATCTAATTTAAATTAACACCTCAAATGTGTTGCAAATGTGTTGTGTTGACTTTTAACATATCTGAAGTTCCACCAGATCTATGACAAAACCTTCCTCCTGTTTCCTGTCAGATCAGATCAAACCCAGACTAATATTGTTCAGAAATATACTATAATTTTTATTTATTCATGTTTTTAGATTTTACTCAATTTGTCCGTTTTTTCTTAAAAACAGTGATCCTGGAAAAAAGACTTCCATGCAAACTAATGTTTCCATAGCAATCTGGCCACTTGGTTTTGGAATCCCATGATGTCACATGATGGTGAAATGTCATGACATCACACGGTGGCATGTTTATAAGTGTTTGAATTCAACTGGAGTCAAACACTTTTTACTCAGACACAACAGACGAAGGCAGACATTTGTGGATTTAAAGAGAATATAGAATACAGAATAGAAACAGAATATATAAAGCAGAAAAGGTTCAGAAGCACCAGCAAAAGGTAAGGTAAGCTGCTTTGGCTCCTTATGGAAAGTAAAACAGATTTTGCATACCTCAAGGACGAGATGGAAAAGCTAAAGTTTAAGCATGCGGAAGTACAAGAAGTACACACACACACGATCACGGAAAGGGATGAGCTTATTAAGAAAGTGGAAAGTCTTGAGGAAAGAGAAACCTCAGTAAATAATTTTAAAGTGCGCTTCATGTTGGAGATGAGTGAACTCAATTCCGAGAATGCAAGATTCAGACAGGAGCTGCAGAAGAGTGACGACGCTTGGAGGGGTTTAGTCACGGACTTCGAGAACAAAGAACTGTACTGTCGGTCTTACCATGTCAGCAAAAAGGACTTCATGATGCTAGAGGCCGAGAAGAAAAACCTTCTAAATCAGGTGCAGCATCTCAAGAACATTAAAGAGTCTGTGATGGCAGAACTCGATGAACTTAAGCTATTGAACACGAAAATGGAAGAGGTCCACAAATCTCACAAAGAGACAGCTGAAGCTGAGATTTCTCATCTGAGGGATTTAATTATGGACGAGTCCAAAGAACTTGAGGAACTTAAGTCACTGAACAGGAAAGTGGAAAAAGAGAAATTTGACCTGATGACAGAGAAAAATGCGCTTTTAGACCAACTTCAAGAAACAAATAGATCTTTGACACAACAACAGAAAGTCACAGAAGAGTTACAGGCCAAGGTGAAAGAATTGAAGGACAGTGGAATAATGGCGTGGCTGAGAAGAACTATAGTCCAATTTCAGCATCGATTCACTCGTAGAAGACAAAACCGTTAGAGAAACCTTGGAACACATGAGCAAACCATGCTGCTGTGTATAAGCTAAAAGAACTTATGCGCAGCAGCAGAGTTTGGAGAAGCAGACAGGAGTAACAGCATCTCCTGCTGCTGTGTATGAATGTGTTGAATCATGCAAAATAGCACAGTATTCCAGTCCTATCTGAGTTGTGAACGTAGCCTAACAAAGCTGCATGTAAACGTGATGATTATATGCTGTGTCTGCCGGGATTAAAAAAGAAGCCTAATTTTCCCCACAGGGATAATAAATTAATATATTTGTCAGATCCACTCCGTGTCTCTCAGGGATCCGCTCCACTTTCCTTCTCTCTCCTTCATCTCATCACTGCCACCTGTCCCAAGCACCTGTAACCTATTACCATCAGTGAGGTATTTAAACCTCTCCTGTCCACCTCTTCCCTGCCAGATCGTTCAGCATACTTTGTGTGAATGTTTCCAGCGTTTGTTCCAGCTCTTGTCTCAGCCCTCTCTCCAGCCTTCGCTCCAAGTCTCAGGTTTGGACTTCACTCTCAGCCCAGCTTCTCAGCTTGGTTCCAGTCACCGGCTCGGCTCCAGGCTTCGGCGCAGCCCCACAGCTCACTCAAACTCTGAGCCCAGCTACCCAGCTTGGCCCCAGTCACCGACTCGGCTCCAGGCTTCAGCGCAGCTCCACGGCTCACTCCAACTCTCAGCCCAGCGCTCCAGCTTGGTCTTCAGTCACCGGCTCGGCTCCAGGCTTCGGCGCAGCTCCACGGCTCACTACAACTCTCAGCCCAGCTATCCAGCTTGGTCTCCAGTCACCGGTTCGGCACCAGGTCTCGGTTCAGCTTCACGGTTCAACTCCAACTCTCAGCCCATCTCTCCAGCTTCCTATCACTATCTGTACTTTAATAAAGTATCACTTACCTTCACTGTCTTGTGCGCACTTGAGTCCTCATTCCCGCCTTACAGAACGATCTGGCCAAGATGGACTCAGCCAAAGCAGAGAAAGTAATAAATCGATTTACCCTCATTGAAGAAACTCTCCAGAATCATGAAGCCCAAATGAACACTATTTCCGCCGGGTTCCAGCGGATTGTGTCTCAACAGGAGGACGCATTCCAGGCCATGTCAAATCAGATCCATCTCCTGACTTCTCAGCTATCGAGTATTCAAGACCACAGAGAGTCGGGCCTCCGCTCCACCTTCAGATCCTGTTTCTGTGGTTCAACCGATTCCGGTCCAGGAGCCTCGGGTCGGGATTCCAGAACGATACTCCGGAGAGGCAGGTTTGGACTTCTGGTTAACTGTTCAATTCTGTTTGCTCTGCAACCCCACACATTTGCCACAGAAAAAGCCAAGGTGGCATTTGTCATTAATCACCTTACGGGCGCGACGCCTCTGGGGAACTGCAGAGTGGGAGAGAGGTGCTCCAGCCTGCTCTAGTTTCCAATCCTTATCTACTGAACTCCGGAAGGTGTTTGACGCTGAGGATCAGGAGGCGCGCCAGGGCCTTTTTCAACTAAAACAGGGATCTCGCTCAGTGGCGGATTATTCCATTGACTTTCGGACGCTTGCTCGGCAGAGTGGATTTAACGCTCCTGCACAGCACCAGGCTTTCCTTCTCGGGTTGGCCGAGCACATGAAAGATGAGCTTGCCTCTCGGAGCTTCCAGAGGATGATTTAATCCTATGTCAATCCGGGTTGATCAGAGGGTCCGAGCTCGTCGAGAGCGGGCTACCCGGAGTTCTCTTTACCTTCCTCTTGACCCCAGCGACCACAGCTCTCTGTATCCACAACAGATTCCAGTTCCACAACAGATTCCAGTGAACCCATGCAAATTGGCCGCTCTCATCTCACTCCTACGGCGTCTGGGGAACCTTTGTATGTATTGTGGTGCCCGGGCCATGTTGCATTGGTCTGTCCGTTAAAAGGACAGGCTCAGCAGTAGATGGAGGAGTACTGTTGAGTCTTACAGAGGGGGTCTCCTCCATCAATCGCCCGCTTGTCCATGTCCAGCTGCTGCTTCCTGGGGGCCCACAGACTTTAACTACATTGACTCTGGGGCAGACGGCAGTTTTATGGACGAGACCTTGGCACTTCAGTTGGGGTTGTCACGAGTTCCTCTACCCAAACCAGTTCCTGCACGGGCCCTGGAGGGACACCTCCTGGGTACCGTGACCCACCGGACCAGTCCCGTGACTCTATTGATCTCTGGGAACCATCAAGAAGGAGGTGGCCTAAGGAGGAAGAGGATGTTTGGGCGTTTGTCACAGCATGTCCTGTCTGCAGCCAGCAGAAGCCCTCTCATCATGCTCCATCTGGGCTTCTTCGGCCACTTCTGGTTCCCAGACGACCCTGGTCTCATATGTCCGGTCTTCCGAATCTAATGACAACACGGTGATCCTTTCCATCATTGACCGTTTCTCAAAGATGGCTCACCTCATAGCTCTGCCTAAGTTGCCCTCAGCAAAAGAGACGGCAGAACTGGCACTCCAGAATGTCTTCCGGATCCATGGACTACCAATGGACCTTGTGTCTGACCGGGGACCCCAGTTTACGTCTACAGTTTGGCGGGAGTTTTGCTCTCTTTTAGGGGCTACAGTCAGTTTGTCTACAATCTGTACTTTAATAAAGTATCACTTACCTTCACTGTCTTGTGCGCACTTGAGTCCTCATTCCCGCATTACACTATTATTATCGCTACTAGGACTACTACTATTGCTACTAGGACTACTACTATTGCTATTAGGACTACTTCTATTGCTACTAGGACTACTACAATTGCTATTAGGACTACTACTATTGCTACTAGGACTACTATAATTGCTATTAGGACTACTACTATTGCTACTAGGACCACTACTATTGCTACTAGGACTACTACTATTGCTATTATTACTACTACTATTGCTATTAGGACTACTTCTATTGCTACTAAGACTACTACAATTGCTATTAGGTCTACTACTATTGCTACTAGGACTACTACTATTGCTTTTAGAACTACTACTATCTATTGCTACTAGGACCACTACTATCGCTATTAGGACTATTATTATCGCTACTAGGACTACTACTATTGCTACTAGGACTACTTCTATTGCTACTAAGACTACTACAATTGCTATTAGGAATACTACTATTGCTACTAGGACTACTTCTATTGCTATTAGGACTACTACTATTGCTACTAGAACAAATACAATTGCTATTAGGACTACTTCTATTGATACTAGAACTAATACAATTGCTATTAGGACTACGCCTATTGCTATTAGGACTACTACTATTGCTATTAGAACTACTACTATTGCTACTAGGACTTATTCTAGTGCTACTAAGACTACTACTACCGCTATTAGGACTACTACTATTGCTTTTAGAACTACTACTATTGCTACTAGGACTTATTCTAGTGCTACTAAGACTACTACTAGGACTACTACTATTGCTATTAAGACTATTATTGTTGCTATTGGGACTACTACTATTACTACTAGAACTACTACTATTACTACCAGAACTACTACTATAACTACCAGAACTACTACTATTGCTACCAGGACTACTACTACTATTGCTACTAGGACTACTACTATTACTACTAGAACTACTACTATTACTACTAGAACTACTACTATTACTACTAGATCTATTACTATTAGAACTACTACTATTGCTACTAGGACTACTACTATTACTACTAGAACTACTACTATTACTACTAGAACTACTACTTTTGCTACTAGAACTACTACTATTACTACTAGAACTGCTACTATTACTACTAGGACTACTACTATTGCCATTAGGACTACTACTATTGCTACTAGGGCTACTACTATTGCTACTAGGAATTATTCTATTTCTATTAGGACTACTATTATTGCTATTAGGACTAATACTATTACTACTAGAACTACTACTATTACTACTAGAACTACTACTAGTACTACTAGAACTACTACTATTACGACTGGAACTACTACTATTGCTACTAGGACTACTACTATTGCCATTAGGACTACAACTTTTGCTACTAGGACTACTACTATTACTACTAGAACTACTACTATTACTACTAGAACTACCACTATTACTACTAGAACTACTACTATTGCTATTAGGACTACTACTATTGCTACTAGGACTACTACTATTACCACTAGGACTTATTCTAGTGCTACTAAGACTACTACTACCGCTATTAGGACTACTATTATTGCTACTAGGACTAATACTATTACTAATAGAACTACTACTATTACTACTAGGACTACTACAATTGCTAATAGGACTACTTCTATTGCTACTAGGACTACTACTATCGCTATTAGGACTACTATTAGTGCTACTAGGACTACTACTACTACTAGGACTACTTATATTGCTGCAGAATTAAAATAAAAAAAAAAAGCCTGAAAAACAGTGTTTAGTACTTTCATCAAAATAATACATTATTTTTCTGTTTGGGGTTAAAACAAAAGGCTAGACAACGTCAAACTAAAACAACATCAGCTCACTTTTTGTATTACTTGCCTAACCACAGTTTCACCCAATACAAGCTTTAATACTTGTGCAACAAGCTTTTGAATAAATCCATAATCCTGTTTTTCATTACTGTGTGAATCTTGATTTGTGCTCAACTGTTTTTAATCTAAAATATATATATATATATATATATATATTTTTTTTGCTGTCTAAATCCTTTCTCGCTGCTTTTCAGCTGTGACATAAAATTTGTGTCTTGGACTGTTAGATATGCTTCAGTGACATCAGCTCAGTGATTTCAGCTGGAGTAAATACATTTTGTTTTCTTTTGTTGCCAGTTTCCTACTTTAAATGGGTCTGTTTTATGATATTGTTCCACAGTTTATGCTGATATGCATCCTGAGGGCGGAAAGGGGTGTAGTCATGAGACTGTAACAACAACAGAGCAATTGGATTTTTAAAGCTAATCATAAAAAGCTGTTGCTGGAACAAATGAAAACTAAATGGCTACAGTTTACAGTTTAGCAGAGATCAGACCACAATATAAGCCTTGGGGAATTGTTTAGGATGGAGTATTTAAGCGCAGGTCATGCTGCCAAATCAACAGTCAATATTGGTCCAATCAGAGGGCTTGTATGATTTATATTTGCAATCTTTTATCGTTGAGGGCAGTGTAATGACATCTCACACGCCACAGGTACAAGATTCAAGAACTGATCAAAACTGCAGTAATGGAGACGGGAAGATGTATCATTAGAGTTAGATTCCATTATGGAATTGTGAGGCAATTTCAGTTTCACTAAAGGCTCATTATAAAACATAGTTTCATCAGCAGTTAATATCCCATTCTGTTACTGACGCAGCGGCGCAAGGTTCTTAAAAGGAGTATAGGTGATATATGTGAGCAATGTAATATGTTATGGAGTGATGGTAATATCAGGACAATGGGCTCTAGAGATGTCAATGGAGAGCTTGTGTTCCCAAATGACTTTCAAAAGACAGTGATTCACCAGACCTTTTGTTATTTTCTTCTCATCCTGATATTTTTCAAAACGCACGCGGATGATCAACTGCTCAGAAATTCACTAAGCTGCTCAAGGTGAAGCCATCCTTGACAGTCATCCGGCGGAAATGTCCGTCCGAGGCGTGTCAATTTCTCTTCTTTAAAATACAATCTTCTCCAAACTGAAGAAATAATTACAAATCCACTGAAGACAATGTCACTTTGAAAAATGGAAACAATATAATAATCTCCCCTGAGAGAGAGCACTGTCATATTTTAATTAACGTTAAAATATAGAGGAGAATGGCGATGTAATGGCTCCAATTTGTTTTTGTCATCTGGTGGCTAACTTGTGTTTTAATTGATTTTGCACATCAGTCATTTTGAAGAACCAAGTGTCACTTTCAATTTTCCCCTGGTTGATATCTGTCACCGGAGCACACTCATCAGCTGGTAATTGCTTTGTTGTGAGTGACAGGGTGTATTGACCAACCATGGAGGGATGACACAGGCCTGCTGACTGATCTTAGCATATGAAATGGTGCTATCACAGCACTAATGAAAACACGGTATGCACTCATGTGCCCTGCTGAGCTGGCAAACCTGCCCATTCTGCGTGTCTCTCATCACTGATTGACCTCCTCGTTTGTGTCACCTCCGTGGCATCACTCGAGCGGGAAGAGGAGAGGATGAGCGGGAAGTTGTTTAAGATAGAGAACCACAAAAAAAAAAAAAAGATCTGTGAAAAATACTGATCACATAAATTGGTGACTCAGACTCATTCAACTGTTTTGAGTTTTTATTCATGTACTAATGCTTCAAGGTTTTACTTTTAGCCATTTAGTCATTTGTGCTTTACGTTACAAACCTGACTATTTACTGGTTGGGTGCTTTCATTGTGCCTATAGAATAGATACATGAACCAAAGATGTCTTAGTGTCTCAGATTACTTTTGCATCCAAACAGCAATCTATCATTGTCTATATATTGTTCATGGAACACTCACAACCTCATCCTATAGAATTTTTTTTTTTAATGTCTGTAAAAAAAAAAAGAGAAGAGTTATAATACCCAATGTTTGCAAGTGTACTGTCTTATATTAGCAGTATGTGCATTTGAATTATAATATTTAATTTTTTTCTTTCATATCCCCCTTTGATGTTTGTCTTTTATAAATATTATCCCCTGGAGAAATTTTTTGTTGGTACCATAAGTCATGTCACTAACTGGAGACATTAGCATGTTTTTATGTTGGTGGGTGACACTGGAGTGACCAGAGGAAACCCTTTTATTTATCTTAATTTTTATTTATGTTTATATTTTTAAGCTAATTATTTATACGTTTGGGACTTATCTCTTATATCTATGTTTTAGTGGAGATATAGTGCAATTAGTTTCCACAAGAATAGTGCTTATATCAGCAGCCACAGTACTGTATGCATCATGAGACACTAAAATATGTATTAGCATGGAACTGCTGCTGATGTAAACAAGGAATGACCTTGGGATGTGAAAAAATGCTGGGAACAAAGATGTGAAACAGCTGTTAGCGTGATAGACAGATTACGGTGTAATGTTGTGATAGAGCTGTGACAGGGGTGAGAGTGTCAGTGGTCTCAGGGTAACTACAGGGGCAATGCCGAGCTGTGATTGAGAGATTCATACCTGTCTTTTCAGGTGATGGATTTGGGGACTTTTGTGATATTCTATTATTATATTTTAATATAAAGGTTATAGTAATTACTACATTGTTCCAAATCAGATGTCGATTGGAAACAATAATTGATGATATTGAAGGTCATTCAAATTGCTCTGTGTGTGTACGACGACCTTAACAAATACATCAGTGATTTTCTATAGGATCTGTATCAGGACAAAGGTGATTAGTGCATACTCTGACATCAATCAGGGCAGAAGCTGAATTATTAGCTTATTGATGCAGCTTGTGTGTAATGAACACAGGCCATTGTGGAAGACTGATTACCCAGCATTTGCAGCTAATAACTGGGAACAAGGACAGATAGGCAATATGGAAGGGAATTAGGAAAAAAAGGGAATGAAATGCAGATGACAACCCAAATACAGTTAGCATAAAATGTATTAAAATGTAGAGGGATGGAAAAAATAAATTATATAAAAAAGGATTTTATGGGACGGGATAAAAGGTAATGCAGAGTTTAAGGACACTATTGGCATGGCTGGCAATATTTGCAGTGTGGTTCACAGGCGCTGGGGAAATTAGTGCAGATAGGGCAGCCACAGAATTGAAAATCCTGTCAGGGGCTTTGCAGAGCCAAGGTTTCTTCTGTCTAGAGAACAGTTATACATGATAGATGGCATGGTCTCAATTTTAACAGTTGTGCTCAGAATTTTATAAACATATGGCTATTACACTTATCCCACCATTTCTCATTGCCTTAAGTTTGGACTTAAACAGGGACACTAATCTCTTTTTGTAAAGCACTTTGAATTACTGTATGTATGAATTCTGCTATACAAATAAACTTGGCTTGCCTTGCCTAATAGCTGTTAACCAGTGTTTGGCACCAGATTGGGTATTGACCACTGTTTCACCCAACAGTGTAGAATCTGCATCGAAGCTCTTAGATTAAGCATGCAGTGTGTTTGTTTTTATTGAGAAAAACTGTTTACTCACCTATGAATACTGTAATGAGAATGAGCTTTGGACAATCAAGATCATAAGATGTCATGTAAGCTTTATGATAAAGGAATTTAATAAATTTGAAAGATCAGCTCAAGACAACAAGCTTTAGCCATTCATGAGCTCGTGTACACGGGGGTCTGCTCCCCCTTCGCACTGGCGTGTTGGTTTATACAGCTTGTCGACATTGAATCGATGGTGGGGACTGGGAAAGTGCCCATTCCAGAAGCAATGGCTATGTCAGCTTTACATGCCCTTGAGTATCCAGGTCATGAGCATTATCAGAATAGGAAACTTTGTGAAGAAGCAGTTGTGAGACCAGCGTTAAAAATAAAAGTGGCCAATGTGATGGACTGCACAGGTTTTTGTGAAATATCACATGTTTAATAATAGTCTGAAGTTTCGAATTACACTTCACGTTTGTCGCCATGTTTGTTTTGCTGTGCGTCACTCAACTCAGTTTGCACATGCTCAGTTTCTCACTTTCTATTGGAGTTCTCCAGGTAGTATATCTAGGTTTCTGAATATACTGTATATAGGATATAATATAATATATGTTTACGTACACAAAGACACAACTTTAAAAACCTGATTATGAAAAAGTAATACAAAAATAGATAAAAGGGAAGAAAAGTGAAACACAGGAATAGATTGGCTGAACTCAGCACCAGAAGGTAAGCTCTAAAGCTCTAAAGCATTTTGCTCTGGTAAAATTGGTTTCCGGTTTACTTACCTAAATAAAATAAATGCAGGCAGATGGTGTAAAGGGTGGGAGGGTAAAAAAATGAGTTGTGTTGCTACAGCTTTATTCAAGTTAGATAAATACTGGATGGTCCTAATATGTATTACTAACATCACCATGTGCAGTTGATGCCAAAACATAACAGTTCAACAAATCTTATCACTAATGTCAGCACTATGCAGCATGTAGTTTATTGATAGTGGTTGAGAAATAGTGCCATTAAAAACTTAGGGATTAACTAAATTGGTGGGAGCACCACTGCCTACTGAAAGGCTTTTTGCAGCGCTAACACAGGATTTCTTATTAGTCCTTGTAAACATAAAAGATCTTATCATCAAAGACCTGAGTGAAAGCCACACGTCCAGATGACAATAGCTGGAAGTTACCTGACATGAGGACAGGCATCTGCCCCTTTGAAAATCCATTTCCTCTCAGCGTGTAGCGTGATCCAGTTACAAAACAAAGAACAGCTCAGCAGCCATCAATCAGCCAGATCCTTTTAGTAAACACGTCATGCATCACTACAGTACAGCTGTGTCCTCAACCAGTGGGACTCTCTCAGCTGTGAAACAGAAAAGTGGAGCCCAATAATAGACTTTCCACTAGTTTCTTTCCCCCAGCATTCAATAACATATGTCTCCAAGTAAATACTTTCCCTTTAGCCAGCCACTAATTGCAGCCAAAGGGTTAAAAGTAGCCGCTATGTAGAGCTATTTATTTTTGCAGAGAGAGGGAGAAGACAGGTTGCTGTTCATTTTATTTTTCAGCCGAGATATCACACAGCAACACTTCTAAGGAGGGAGCTGACAGTTTTGTTTTGATAATCCCACTAATATGCAAATCTGGGATGCTTTCTCATTATTCAGTGTGAGATAACCTCACACTTTGCGATAAGTCTCAAAGCCATGTAAGATATCTCATAACATTATGGAGTTACATCAGTGGTTGCTGACCTAACCAAAATATCATATATAGAAAAGCCACAATGCAGTCCACATTTGTTTTTTTTCTCTTAATAATATCTCATTCAAAAATTGGTGATGGGAAAAGTAGCTGAATGGTAGTTGGAGCTAATACTTTGTCAGTATTATACATCCGTTTGTTTTTGTATTGTAGCTTTGTATTTCCTTGAGCCTCCTGGCCCATTGTACTCTGCCAAAAGACATCGGCTCTTTACAGATAAGCCCTGTCCAACTTTCGACGGGAAGCCTATTTTTTTTTTTTTTCATCAGTACTTCTGCCAGCCTGTGTCCCAGCACGACAGCAGGTAAGACTTAAAACCCTGAACTGATGTGAGAGTAAAACGTATTGATAGCCCAGCCCAGAGGTCTCTCCCTGGGCTCCTTTTTCCAAGCCTGTGAACCGAGCGCAGGTCTTCAGACTGCCGGCTCCAAATGGCAGTGCATTGATCAGAAGGTCACACCGGATTGGATTCAACTATTTAATTCACCGTGTCACTCCACATTCTGACTGCAGCAGCTGTCAATTACGCTGCAAGTAATGGAGGCCAGCAGCAATGATGGCAGTGCATTGTTAAGGTTACATTTCAGAGGAAAAAAGAGGAAATGGACACAGAAGGAACCCTGGCAATTATTGAAAAGGAAGGGAATTGTCAGAAAGTAACAGCGTTGTGCCGCTTCTACACATTTCTTTTTTGGACTGCGAGCAACAAGCACTTGCGCAATGCAATTTAGACCTTCTTGCTTAAACATGCTAGTTTAAGGACAGACTATGGAAAATGCAATTTTGCGGATGATCTCTTGATACTTGACAAAACACAGATTAGATCATTCTATGTTGGTTGCATCATCATAAATATACAGTGTAAAGCTCTATTAGCATCTGACATACTGATGGGCAGTTTGATTTAATTCACGTTATTTTGGTGCAATAGGATTGGAAAGCCTTTGACTCTTCTTCCAGTTTGGAGGAAAAACAAGTTGAACCTTACTGCAGATTAATCCAGATGGCCCGGCTGCAATTTTAAAAGCCTCATTGTCATTCTCTGACATTTCACAAGGGCCTTTGTTTATTTGAGTCATGCTGACTGAGATGAAGATTGGTGCAACGTGGAATTCAGATTCCTCAATGGACAATCAGCACCAACTCTGCCCTGATTGTCTTTAAATGGTTAGACAGTGTGTCAACCATCTGTATCTCTTCCTGTATCTTTAGCCTACTAAACAATTTGTAGAGAAGTACATTACTTTGTTTGGAAATATCTGAGTATAACTTTAATGCATGCTGGGTGCCAATTATGGGCTAAAAACTCAATTTGTCTGTTAATACAAGTACAATATGTGCAGAGTTTTGTATTTTGTTTCACTAAAATGCTAGGTTGGCATTGGAGTGCACTGTGACAGCACTCGTCTCACAGGTTGTATTCTCTTTGGAATCTGCATGCCCTCCCCGTGCATCCAAGGGTTTCTCTGGGAACTGTCTGTGTCTTTTTGAAACTGTACAAAACTTGTATAAATTAGTCATAAGTGTTTGAATATGAGTGTGACTAGTCAGTGTATATGTTATATGTCAGTGTGGTCCAGTGATTAACTCCCAGCTCAGCAGCTATAACTCTCCTCAACCCCCAGGATAAGGTGTAGAAAATAAATAAATAAATATTATTTGTGGGTCTTGACCACTGCAGACTGGCAACAACACTCAGAAGCGGCAGTTTGCAGATGCTCTGAGGATGTGACTCATGCTGCTCAAATACATTTCTTGCAAAACAAAAACCCTTCACCTCTGTATTGTTAAAGCAGTCACTGTGTGGGCAGTGATTGGTTTGTTACATATGTAAATGTACAATTAAGTTGAAAAGAAACATGCCTATAGGTTGCATTAGTCATTCCAATCTCAAACATTAAGAAAAATCTTGGCTGTGGCCGCATCACATCCTCATTTGGTTTGCAGTACAAATGGTGTAATCACATTTACAGACTGACTCATCTGTTCCCGAGGGGCAGATCTACCTGCCATTAGTCTGAGCTGAAAGGATGCCCTTCACTTTATTTATGACTGAAAAGATTGGCCAAGGTAAGAACCTGCAATGATTTCCTTGTCACTTTCACTGGTATATATCAGACCGTGCTTCATCACTGCCAAAGCTGATGGCTCAATTCCAGGAGAAAAAATACAATCAGCCCCGACATTGACCAGCTGTCTTTCTGACAAATATAGTGCTTATGAGAGAGAGGCTAGTAAGACGTTGATTGTTTGGTGAGAAGTAACTCGTTTATGTCGAACAATCATGCACAAATAAAATATCAACTCACAAACACCTTACAATCGGTGAATTGAGCTTACATGTGTGCACCACTGGATTAACACAAAGCTCAAGCTCAATCAGCGTCGCTGCTCAGTCAGAACCCGAGTTTTCAGGCTTGAACAAATTCACTTACTTCACATTTCTTCTCAGACTTTTTTTTTATATTAAGACATTGTGTATTGTGAGTTCATTTAGCTATCTTTTGCAACTTTAGACTGTAGCACTTTTATTGTCTTCTAATTACAAAGCACAGCAATATGTGTGTGATTATATTTATACCATTTTGTCTAAATTATATTACTCTTGCTTGTCTCCAAGATTGGTTCCACTACTGCCTTGTATCATGTATCCAAGAGGCTGGCCTGATAATGATAAATTAAAGCACTTTGTGTCACCTCCAGCTTTATTTTTACAGGTTATGCAGGAGTTTAGGCCCCTGTGTGGCTTATGTAACATGCCGCTTTGTCATCTGTTGATTTGGAACTCATTTAAAACAAAACTGTTAATGGCTTTGATCCTAGTGGTGACCATGCTTTTGTAGTCAACTTCAAAAAACCCTTTATGTGAAAGTTGGAGACTGTGATATTTTTCTTTTATAGTGTGTTTTTACTAAAGCGCAGCCCATTATTTTTACATTTTCAAGGCTTTGATTTAACTCAAGGTGTAACACAAAAGCGAAAAGAAGTTTTTACAACATTTCAAGACAAACAAAGTTCTGTCATACACATTTTCAAATTATTTCACAATGAAAAGTCTACATAATATTCGTGGCCAAACATAAGTGCAACATTAATATGTATATTATATATTGACATAGAATGGGTTGCTTCATCATTTGTTTGTCACAATTATTTAACACCAATTAGCATATTCAGTTCTTATGAAAAAGGATGACTTCACAGCGTTTTTCTATTTTTCACATTTTCTATTGCACCGTGCTGGGAACAGTGGTGGTGCCATTTTTGTTCCTGTCAAGGCACACACCATAAGGCTGTGTGCAGCAATGTTTTAATTGGAACAAAGTCTGAATCGTATGAAATCCTGAAGTGTAGCTCATTTACTGTTTCATTTCTGAAACTGACTACATTGTGTTACTGTTACTTTAAAGTGGATTTAATCCTTGAACCTCCACCTTATTGTGGTGAAGAGGTTGAACACATGAATGATCCTAGTAGCTATGTAACTAGGACCATGACATCGTGGTATGGGCGAAGCTGGTAGTGATGGGAAATCCGACTCCTCTCAAAGATTTGACTCTTTTGGCTCAGCTCTCTCTTAAACTGGCTCCCAAATGGCTCTTGAGTTAGTATCACTCAGAGCTTTTTATTTTATTCCAATTTAGCAATCGCTACAAAGAATCAGCTTTTGGAGCCAGCATGTTCGAGAACAACACATCACTAGAAGCTGGAGCCCCACCTTGGAGCCAGACTCAGGGTTGGGGCTTGAATACAAGTGCCTGGTGCGCCTGTGGCCTTGCTCAGCCCAAATGAGCGGGGTGGGGCTAACCTCTTCCACTGCCTGTGGTCAAAAGCCGGGTCCTTGACAACCTGATCTCTTGACATTGAAAAGTATTATGTCTGTCGGCTGGCCTGGGGACACCTCAGTATTCCCTGGAAGAGCTGGAGGAAGTGTCTGCGAGAAGGAAATTTGCTTAGACGGCTGCCCCCGCAACACATATGTTCACATAACATAATACATCGGGGCGCAGTGGCTCAGTGGTAGAGCGGTCGTCCTTCAACTGGAAGGTAGGTGGTTCGATTCCCGCTCTCCCCACAGTACATACTGTTGTTGTGTCCTTGGGCAAGACACTTAACCCGCCTTGCCTACATGGTGTTCCAGTTGTAACACTGGTGAATGGAACCTTAATGTAAGTCGCTTTGGATAAAAGCGAAGTCAGCTAAATGACTACATGTAAATGTATCTGAATCTGGTAAATCTGAATTCAGTCATTAAACATGTGAAAGATCATATTCCATGTGGCTTTTGTCTTTTAATGACATAAACATTTTTAGGGAAAGTTATTGAAAAAGTTGTATATCAACAACCTGATGACTTTCTATTGCTAAACAACTGCTTTGATCCTTTTCAGTCAGGATTCAGGCCCCAACACAGCACTGAAGACTGCACTTATCAAAGTCACAAATGACATCCGTATGAACACTGATGCAGGCAAAGTCTCTGTCTTAGTTCTGTTGGACTTGAGTGCTGTGTTTGATACAGTGGACCATGGAAATCCTGACACAAAGATTAGAGGAATGGATAGGTATCACTGGAACTGCCCTTAAATGGTTTCAGTCCCATCTTGAAGACAGAAAGTACTTTGATTTGGTTGGTAACTGTGTATCAGTTAATACACAGCTGTAACCTATCCTACCATAACTATGCAGATGACACTCAGATTTACATTTCACTCACAGCAGGTGAAAATGGACCAATCCATTCACTGTGTCACTGCAACCAACAGATTCACGTGTGGATGCAAAATAATTTTCTAACCCAACTGAATAGAGAAAAGACTGAACTAATCATCTTTGGGAACAGAAACAAAGAGAAAGTGCCAGCAGTAACCTCTCGTCTCTTTCTCTAAAATCTAAAAATCAGATTAGAAATCTAGGGATCATCATGGAATCAGACTTGAATTTTCAAATCACATTAAGTCAGTTAAAGCATCAGCATTTTATCACCTTAAAACATTTCTCAACCGGACTCATCCATGCCTTTATCTCCAGCAGGTTAGATTACTGTAACGGCCTGCTCACTGGTCTCTCAAAACGAGGGTTAAGACAGCTGCAGCTTATTCAGAACTTGGTTGCTCGGGTTCTCACTAAAACCAGGAAGTACAACCACATTACGACAGTTTTAAAATCTCTGCACTGGCTTCCTGTTGCTCAGAGAATAGACTTTAAAGCAGCACTGCTGGTTTACAAGTCTCTAAATGGTTTAGCACCAGAATATATCTCTGACATGCTAGTTGCTTATGAACCTCCTTGGACTCTGAGAACATCTGGGACAGGCCCTCTGCTCGTGCCCAGAGTTAGAACTAAACATGGTGAAGCAGCGTTTAAGTTTCATGCAGCAAAAACCTGGAACAGCCTCAACTTTAACAATGTTCAAGGGGAGGTTAAAAACCTTCCTCTTTAGCTCCGCCTACATTACAAAAAGTGTTTTTTATCCGCCCTCTACTTTTAAAATGTTTTTATTTTTCTTATGTTTCTTAAATGTTTCTAAATCTTGTAAATTGTCTTTTATTCCTGTAAAGCACTTTGAGTTATGCAGTATATGAATTGTGCTATATGAATACAATTGCCTTTCCTAAACCAATTGTCCTGAACAAAGATTTAAAACACTTTTGTTTTTGTTCTCATTTATCATGAGCTGAACTCAAAGATCTAAGACTTTGTCTCTGTACACAATATTTTGCTCAAATATTGTTCACAAATCTGTCCAAATCTGTGTTAGTGAGCACTTCTCCTTTGCCGAGATAATCCATCCACCTCACAGGTGTCGTTTTTTCAAGATGCTGATTAGAGAGCATGATTTTTGCACAGGTGTGCCTGAGGCTGGCCACATTACAAGGCCACTGTAAAATGTGCAGTTTCACTTTATTGGGGGAATGGGCCCAAAAACAGTCAGTATCCCAAACATGCTCAATGGGTGACATGTCCAGTGAGTATGCTGGCAATGCTAAAACTGGGAGGTTTTCAGCTTCCAGGAATTGTGTACAGATCCTTGCAACATGGTAGGCTGGCAAACCAGAATCTTGCTGATACAGCGAGGAGCCTGGTTTGCCAGGCTACTGGAAAAGCTAAATGCCAGCTCGTTTTCCTCAAGGCGGGGCTTGGCGGAACCTTGCCGGGCAAAGCGACTTGGGACCAGCCAATCTGAATTGCAACAGACATGACGCCAGCTAGGCAACAATTTACGAAGTAGTAAACAAACCAACATGACGTGCGGCGGAGCGGCTGTAAATGACTTCTGTTGTTTATTCTGTAAAAACCTGAGGATTATTTCAAACTGATTCAAGATCAGATGAACAAACTCTCAGCAGTTCCACGCACCATCTTGACTGTTTTGAACAAGGGACTTGGGTTGCCTGTGATGCAAGGCAAAACTCCAGCGTCTTTCAAATGTGACTGGCTTACAGAGCTTTGCCAGAGTTCCTGTTTATAGAATATACAGAGAGCTCACGTCAGGCTGTGCCAGGCTAGCAACATTGTGCCTTGCATTAACAAACTAGCTGCAACATAAGGTGATAGTTGTGAATGAATGGCACAACAATGCCACAGGATCTCATCACTGCATGTCTGTGCATTCAAAGTGCCATTAATAAAATGCACCCGTGTTCGTTGTCCATAACATAAGCCTGCCCACAGGGGTGTAGCACAAATTTCTGGGCCCTAGGTACAAACCATCTTGGGCCCCAATAACATGTTCTGTATACGTAACCTTAAGCAATATAAAATTCAAAATTATTCCTGTATATTCATATTCTAGAGATGGACCCAAAAACAAAAGTGTTGTGTTTAAATTTTTATTCAGTGTAGATCTAATAACTTTTATGGTAAGTCTAAAACATAGTCTCGGGTGTGGTGGTTCAGTTGGGTGAAAGTTTGAAATGTTGCATATGTTATATTATTTTTCACTGTAAACAGAAGCTGCAAACACATTTGAGAATGAAAGAACGTGCTCTGGAGCTTGCATTGTGTGCAGTAATTCAGCTTGTATCTGTAATGTTTTGCAGGGGTTAAAGATACTACTGTTCCTCTGACAGACAGCGCTGCCTATAAAAAACCAATTGATTGAAAAGAATGGAACCTCCTCCCATCTACATCTTTCCTCATCTTGCTGGCGCCCTTGAGGGTCAACAGAGAGCCTTTTGTAATTGGAAATGCTGCCGAAGCCTCACTGTGAAGGACAATTTCAGCCCCTACAAATGGGACTAATGTCTTTGCTGTACAGATGCTGTCTGCAGGCTAAGTTTTGTGAATAAAGCCTGTGGCGGAGAAAATGTTCCTCTTTATCAGGTCAGATTTAAAAAATCTTTGATCTCAGCCTGTCAGAAACATGGAGGAGAAATAAAACAACAGCCAGCGAATATAGAAATAGGCATCATGAAAATAACCTGTATCAATAACATCACTAAGATACGTCCAACAGCATTTATCTCAAAGAAGCATATTTGTAGTTTTTTTTATGTCTGAGAATTTATACATGCTGAACAACACTGTTGGCCAACAAACCTAAAATAAAAAGTGGAAATTATAATTATATTCAGGTGTGGTGAGATTATCAAGATCAGTCATAAAAATTTACTTTTAAAAAGCAAAGTTAACTCTATAACTCATCTGCAGACTAAACGTGCTTATTAAGTTAAAAAATATTTTATGTCTTAAAGTATCACAAAAAGGCCCCTCATATGTCTTGGGAATAGTTCAATGTTTTATCAATGCTATACCATATTACTGGCTGTATTTCAAGTCTTTCAAACAAAAGAAAACTATGGAAAAACCTAATTATTTTTTCACCACCTCACTTTTCTCGGGCCAAATAACACAATTATTCACCAAGAACTTTCAGTTTTGCCAAAAATAAGTTTGAACAAAAGTCCTCACTGTATTAATCAGGGTGTGGATACAAGCCAAAGCCTGACAGTGATAATTAGTGGGAACAATTTGTAAAATTAAATTTGTAGTACAATTTAAAACTCTTCAAAACCTAAACTTATCTAAATTTAAGGAGCCACTGTCTGTCTTTGTCAAACTTTCCCACTCTCCAAGAGCGAGAACAACAGTACACCTCCTTCAACCTCTCTGGGCGGGCCTAAAATGGAGCTGTAACCACTGCAACATGTCACGGGCTGCACTCTGTCTGCTACCTTGCCCATCTCCTCCCATTAATTTGAGTTTGAATCACATCCAAACTGAGCTGCATGGAGGGCATTCTAACCAACTGTCTGAAACTCCTAGGATCCACATCTTGTCTTTTTGAAAACTGCCAAATCCATCTAATAGTGCAGGATCGCATCAGTGCCCTTGTCCAGGCCTAAGCAGTGCGCAAAGAGTCTTTGTAAAAGAACTTTAAATTGAATGTCAGGTCACTTTCTGTGTAAAAGTTTGGTTTGATGTAGGCTTGTATGAGTGACTTAAAAGTCGATGTGGCCTATTAATGCCATAGTTGGGTTCAGCAAGAAGGTTGTGGGTTTTATTCCCAGGTTGTTTGACACATGGCGCTCGAGCTGTTCTCTCTGGGTACTCTGGCTTTCCCACACTGTCCAAGACACGCAGGTATAGATGAACTGAACAATCTTATCTGCATACAGTGAATGATTGTGAGAGTGAATGGTTGTTTGTCACTGTTTGCATCTAAGCAAGAATATACACAGCCAGGGTGTACCCTGCCTAAGACCCAAGGCTGCTGGGATAGGCTCCAGTCACCCGCAACCTCTAATGGAACCATGTGGAAGAAGATGAAAACATAAAAAAAAAGTTATAGTCAGTCACATAACTTTTTACCTTTAACTATCTTGCTTCAAAGGATGTTTCCTTGACATAAAACCCTTTTCTTAGAGTCTTTGCTGGATCAGCTGCTGAGAAACTGCACAATGTAAGTTGTTTTCTTCTCTTTATTTTAGCATTGTAAGATTATAACTTCACACATTTTCAACTATAACCTTAGCAGGTAATCAGTTTTTGGCCACAAACAACCACATTTTCGCACATACATTATGTACAAAGTTGGCAAACAATGGACTAAAAAGTCTTAACACTAGCAAAGAAATACCTGCACCAAAAAGTAAAAGGCCTATTACTGAACTTACTCGGACATCCGTAAATTCTGACACATTGCAAAACAAGTCTCTATCTTGACATGCTGATTCAAATGTAGTTTAGAAACGCAAGTGTGAATCTAATGCAGTACTCCCTGGGCTAAAATAGTCCTTGGGATTGTACAAACAACTGTGCAGAGCATCCTTTCAGTCTCACTAAAAGCCTCTCCATCACACATAAGTAACTGCCATTGATTTCTCTGAGGAGCACTATAGACAGCATTGGACTATGCTGATTCACTTCTCTGCTGTCTTCTACTGTGCAGGCCACTCTGAGCACATTTCCACTGGAGCGGTAAGGTACAGTTTAGTGTTAGCATGCCACGTTTTTTTGGTTTAGTTTGCTTTAATTTAAAGTAACGCACACTTTTCGGGTAACCTCTAAACACTTCAGTCTGTAGATTGAACAAAAGAGAAAACTGACACAAGCAAGAATATGAAACATAAGAACTTCAACCAAAAGACTTGTCCAGCCAATGCAAACATGCTCAGGTGTAATTTCTAGCACCGTATCAGATCTTAAGAGCTCCCAAATCTCTGAAAACGAAGTCCTCATATTCACTCACACCCTTTTGATTAGTATGTAGCAGCAGTTTAATAAATGAGAGAGGCTTTATCTGTAATCCACAGGCAATGATGGTAAGATTAGATTGTTTATTCAGTCTGTGAGAGTGTTGGCTTATATTCCAGTTGTGTAGAGGGAGTGATTTTTGTAATTGCTTTGAAAAAAAAAACTATATTTTGAAGTACAAAAAGTGTGATGAGTTATCGGCTGCTAGATCTGTACCTGTGCCAGAGCCTGTTTCAATGCCAAGCTGTTCAGAGGAGAGATGCATAAAACTCATAATCACATATTACCGAACGTACTAAAGTGTGAAATCATTTACTCAGGTGAATCCAATCTCTTTAACCGTGTAATCTATTTCACCTTGGAATGGTCCAAATAAAACCCATTCATCTAGATCAAGCTTTTGTTGTCAATAAAAAAGAAGGGTGGGTCAGGTGACGTTGATAGCAAGGTCATCCAGCCTTATATGCAGGATGAGTCTGGCAGATTAATGAAGCTAGGCTTGCTGACATGACACCTCAGGATGCGACTACTACATCACTGTCTTGTGCTCGTCTACCTTACCATCACTGTGTAGTGGTGGGAGACTTTTCAGGTGATAAACAAGCCTTACAATGGTGGTTTTATTCCAGTATTCTTCATGCATGGGTTTGAAAGTTGTACAAAAAACACTGATTGCTGCTCACCTGTGGTCCATCTACAATCTACTCAGTCAGTTTAAACCCTGGCCCTGCTTTAAACCCTACCTGCTTCAGTGGTAACTCGTACAAGGCTCCCTCTGAAAGACTTCTTGAGCTTTTGAAAACCATTTGGATTTGTAATTACCAGAATTTCTTGCCTGCATTTTCCAGCCATTCCCAAAACCCGGACTCTAGCTTCTCATTCTGCTCCACCCCACACCAGAAACTCTCTTTGGCTCAAAACTCACCCACGGACTACCATTTAACATAGAGATAAAACTGTAACTACTTACCTGAGTCCAGTGTTTGGGTCCTTATCTGTGATCTGCAACAGCTGTTTCCTGATGTTAGTCACAAGACTATGACATAAAGAAAAAAGCCACTTAAAGTCTGTTGATGGATTTAACTAATGTATTTTTATGACACAATCTGACAAGAGAAGAACAGATTTACCCAGAATATGAGGAAAACTACTGTGTCTGATCCCGACTTGATTATCATTAATCCTTACTTTTATTTGTAAATGTGAGCAATTGTAAATATAAAGTGGCCACATTATTTGTTGAACTTGTGCTTCTAACTTGTTTCATTCACTAATCAATACAGATATCTTCCCAGTTCTCCTCTGATGGATTCCACAAAGCATTCTGGTGTATTTATATAGTGATCCTCGCAGTTTACTGCGTCAACTTCATTTTATCAGACGCTACTACATTCACTATTTTGTCACCAAATTATAATTTTTTTTTTTTTTTGTCTGGCTTTATGCAATTTAAGTTTTTATGTTTAAGTGTGTTGTGGGGGCATACATGGGTGGATATAGTTCCTCCTTAAAAATTCTAAAAATCTTTTTAACTAATCAGACCAATTTAGATCTGAGGCTAGGTGAACAGAGCCAAAGTAGATTTTTGATTTGAATTCATGGGACAATTTACACAAATATTATCTTTTTCTTGCATGTAAGAAATTTCCTGTATTTTTTACCGTAATAAATAGTGTTTACGAAGCAATGCATGATGCAGTGTGGCTCATCTGTCTAGAATAATTCAATTTCTCTTTTCAAATTGTTTAGCACTTGCCCCCAGGGTTGAATTTAAATTACAATTTACAATTATTTGAATGTTTTTTATAAAGGTCTGTGGAAAACTGTCCGAAGTTGTAAAAATGAATAGTGTTAGGTGTGGAGCTATTGTGTCGGCGATATATCAACACTGGTTGTTCGTGTCATTCATATTATTGGATTGTGCTGCAGAGTGTTTTCTGCTTTTGCATCAATAAACTGAATAATATAACTAAAGATCCCCTTGACGTTACAGTTTGTCACATCTAATTTGGACACACCCTCTCTGTGCAGACATTAATGATGACTTTTATTATAGCTGTTCCGAGTGTCAATATTTCTCAGACAAAAGCTGTCAAAGAAAGACATGCTTAAGCCAATCCCTGTGACATCCCATCTTTCACAAACTTCAGAAGGCAAATCTCTTTAGTGCTGCAGATAGGATCTACCTTGTGATCGTCCCACTTACTGATAAATGGGGGCGCTGCATAGGTAATGATCTGTCATGTTTTGTCTAGGTTCAGGCTCTGAGGCTTTACTGTCCTCATCAAAGGCTTATCTCCCAGCCCTTTGGGGGAGGTTTTATCTCCAAAATAAGCTTTTGCTTTCAGATTCTTATATTCCCATACTCCAGCATCAGCACATTATCCACAATTGGACACACCGCTTAAGGAACCCTGTTGGATTTATAAGACTGTGTTCTAAAAATTTCACGCAGCACTTTCTTTTCTCTTATCGTGCTTTTTACAAAATGCCTGTACCTGACTGTATCATTTGCATCTTGCACGCCACATATTCCTTGTTTTCATTGCTTTCCCTGCTATATGACAAATTTATTTGTCGACTCAGTGCAGCTCACAATTATGCATTTTACCATTTTTTATTTGAATCCATACTGTGAGCTGTGAACAGTATCATCTTTCTCCCATCTGTAGAAAAAGCTGACATAGTTGCTATGCACTGGCAGATACAATTACATTTACCATATAAAGAGCGAGCCACAATGCGAGCTGCTGATTATCATATCAGTACTGTCAGGACAGAAGCTTTTTTTTTCTGTCTGAAGGGTATAAAAGTTTCTGCTGCAGCCTGTGAAATTAACTAGCTAGTCTGCAACATCTACTAAACGTGCATTCCAAATGATGTCTAGACCCATGCGTGAAAATATACAGTGCATTACAGATAAGGATTATGCATCCAGCGGCAAAAAGTTACACTGGCACTAATTGAACCTTTTACATGTGCAATTATGTGCATTTCTTAGTGAAGTGCATGTCATATGAGTAAACGCTGTCTTAATATAGTGTGTAATTACTCAATTAGACGCAGAAACTTTAATGATGCAGTATGTCATATGAAGCGATGCCAACCAATTTAGATCACAAGGAAGAGGTTTTATTACATGTTGCTGGATCTTTGTATTGATGTACGTTCAAAGTCTGTTTATAGTGCCTTTGCCAAATAGAATGCAGAGATGGTGGTCTTTCAATGTGGGTCAGTGTTAATACATTCAATATTGCTTTAACAATACTGTCTGTAATTTAGCTGGTCTGTGCTTATTCCAAAAACAGCCTTCTAAATGGAACGGTATAAAAGACTGGGGACAAACAATCTTTAAAATCAGGTCAATCACAGGAAGTGGGTCTGAACAAACAACAGTGCAGACATTGAGTGTGCAAGATTGAGGTTGTTAAAATGACAGGGAGGTGTGGTGATAGAGTAACTAAACACAGGGATGCCAATGGACAGGAGAACAGACAGAAAAAAGAGGAACTGGGAATTACTCACTACAATACTGCAATTGGGCTAATGACTCAAGCCGACTAAATGCCCAGTTTTTATTGTTTTACCGCGTCAAAGTGATTAACACCTTGTGTGAAAGTGTTGTTTCATTCTGTCCAGGATCTACATCATTACTTATTTGGAGCAAGAAAATCCAAAACAGAAAATGTCAAAAAAAAAAAAAAACTGTTAAAAATATATGAGTATAAATCTTTCATCTGAGGTTGTTTCATGCCTGCATTGATTTCTTTGGGTCAGAGTGCTTGGGCTTTAATCCATAACTTGGATGGACCAAAATGATGGAAAACATTCTATTTCTGCTTCTTCAGCACGGAGATACTTTCCCTTTTCGAATCAGGTGGCTCTTCTGGCATCAGCCCAGTATCCAGATGGCCAATCCATGCCGGATGTTAGCTGAAAAGATGAAGCTAGGTGACAGACTGATGTACAAATGGATGAACGGACGGATAGACTCGCTGGGCAGCTTTGTGTATTAGTACAGCTGAATTTCAGTTTAGTGTGAAAAATCCACCCAGCACATGTTTACCTACCCATCTGGTCGACAGTGGCTGTTTGCCAGAGAAAACCAAAGGGACAAGAGGTGGCAAAGATTTAATTGGTAAGTCCAACTTTTGAACACCTGTGAGTGAGTTTGGCTTAGAAATTTTTTGTCTGATTTACTGCATTTAAACACGGGAGTTTAATTTTAAATAAACCTGAGGCAGCTACCATAGCTTTATACTTATATGGGTTCCCTCTTTTGTAGAAATCTCCTGCAAACAATTCCAAGCTTGCTGTGACCTTAAAAGAAAATTATGCTTGCTTCCTGTCACAGTAGTACTCTCTGTGTCTCGCAGGCACAAACTTCTTTAGGGCCAGTTCCGGTGAAAGTTATTGTCTCATCATAAATTGATAGCCGTGCGTAAACAGGATGTGTGTGGAAACTAATGACATGAAAAAACAAAATAAGTTCCCTTAAAGAAAACGTGTTACGTGTCACAACTTGCAGAGATTACTCTACAAAGAAGTTATATTTGCATTGATATTATAATAAAAACAGCCGGTCGAGGTAGAATTAGATGCAGCGACGCATGATGACATCTTTGAATGTAACCCGACATTGCTTTAATTCTGCAATTACTCCCTGCTCAAAAAACTGATTGGGTCTATTTCTTTCTTCGCTATTCTGTGGGTAAGGAAGATTTTACAGGCTTCGGCTTTTGTTTAAAAAAATAAAAGAAATCCCCATTACACTATGGGCTCATGTATGAATGATTAAAGGCGACCTCTGATTGCTAGAAAACACCTCCTCATCAGTTCATAAAGAGGCTGTTCTTTTGACTCTTAAGTTCGCAATAGCCAAAGGCAATACCCAATCAGAGCTAGCTTTTATTGGCCGTTGCTAGGATACCCAACTTTCCATAGGCTCTGTGAATCACCCTGGACATGATGAGATTTGTGGAGGTTTGACACTTAAATTGCATTGCATCACTCCACACACACTATGCACCTCAAAAAATACTTGGGATGTATACGAGGCGGAAATCTAATGAGGAAAGCTGAACATCCTGAAAGAGGGACCAAAACAGCGGCTTGGAAGGAGATTGGATGCCTGCAGGGGGGCTGATATTGAACGTTTACGCGCACACTGTTGATCGGAAGCGGAATGTTTTCTCTTGTCAACACCAACTTAATCTCTTTTCGATGTTTCTATGGGGTGTTTAGCATCAAAGGCCTGCAGCTGTCTGTAAAATCCTTTATAACAAACATGAAAGCAACCTGTCCATCATTAGTGTCAACTGCAATCCTGAAAAAGTCACAAAAGTTTGGCCAAGATTTAACCACACTAGCACCATTCAGCCAAATTGACTGGTGAAAGAGAGTAACAGATTTTGTTGTAGATTTACAATGTGAGGCCCCAACTCAGACTCAGAGGCTTGGGGCCTCTTTTTTAGACACAAAAAAGACCCCAACATTTTCTACAGAAACTTGGCCCAACATAGCTCATTTTCAGCAGATGTACAGTAGCTTCTTGCTATCTGAAGTCATGTGAAGCCAAGTGAGGTATGTTCCTTCTTAAGATGTGCATTTGTACAGTGAGATTGTCTTCTCAAACTTGCTGAGAAAAACAAAACAAAAAAACAGCATTTGGTTGCTTAATTGCAGACCAGTCAGACAGTATAATCACAGTGAGTAAAAGCTCCTTTCAATAGGTTCTATGGAATGTGTGCATTATAGAGTTTTATTTATTTATTTTTTAGGTCTCATACTGTTGCTTTGAGATAAACAAAGTGCTTTTTTGAAAGATGTATTTCATTTTGTTTGAGTTAGTTTTTACACAATGAATAATTACAACCTATAACTCTATATCCAGTATCCTTGGTTTTTATTGAATGTCTATCATGAACAAATGTCTAATCTCACTTAACTGTTTTTGTCTTCAGACTAGGTGAGTATCTTTTTTATTCATCAGATGATTGTGATTGTCAGTGGATGACCAAAGTATGGCATGTTGAAAGATATAATCTCCACTAGTTCCAGTTGTCAGTAAATACTTCTAGATGGATCTCCAAATTACTGGCTAGCTCAACAAACGGACATTGTTTGGCTTGAAAAATAAAAACTCAGTGTCTGACAGAGAAAAGTGGCATAGCTCCAACTGATACCTGCAATGAATATGTGAGTCAAACCAACTGAGCCATGTTTTTCCAATTACCTTGAAGCACGTCAGTGATAACCCCCTGGCGGACCTTACCACAAAGGCCTGTGGGTTAGAAATCCACACATGCATGTCAAAACCAGCCTATGCAAATACTGTCCATCACAAACCATGCACTGTATTTGCACGCTCAAGATTTAAATTGCTTTTTCAACATTTCTCAGACTTGGAAGCACTTTCTTCTGCATCTGACAGTCAGACTACAGTGAGGAAACATGAAAAACTTCTTTCCTACACTGAGTACTTTTAACTCTAACCCTTCAAGCTCCAGATATGCCACAATCTAAAAACGTTATTGCCTTATGCAGTAACTCCTATAAATAGTAAGCTTTTAACAGAAAATGAAAGCTCAGTATCAAAATGATCAAATCTTTCTGTCCAAAACAAACACATTCTCCATTGTTAAATACAGTCGACATTAACGCACATCAGCACATCTGCCGTTCAACTGAGACTTTGCAGTTGGTTTCTAATTGAAGCATCCCACTGTGAACCAGGCAACATTACATCCCTCCAGCTGAGAGATACACGTTAACTGGGATTATCACTCATTGGGGAATATTAATAGCTCATTAGACATTAATTGAGCTCTCTGATCAGTATTTGCACAGCACCTATCTTACGCTCTAGTCAGATCTGGATCAACATACATCGTAAAAACCCCAGTAAGTTTTAGACAAACAGACATCTTCTACTGAGCTCAGATTCTACTTCAGTCAAACCAAGGAAGACATACATTAAAGCATATTTGGCAAAAAAAAGGCAAATAAAGGGCGAGGGAAAAAACATTAGAAATTGTGTAATTGGCTGTCAAAGTGGTATCAAAACACTTTAATGACAAGGTAATGGGACACTTACTGGCACATGTGATAATTGCACTGTAATGAGAATTCACAAGATATTATTGTTTTGTTCGTGCCCTGGCATTTTTCAAAAGTGCTTATAGCCGCCAGAACAGTAACAATAAGGCACTGAGAGCAAGAGATGATGTGGGGAAGGAAAAAAACAACTGATGTGAAATTAGCGTCCAATATAACACGATTAGCCTAATAAGGACAAAGTGGAAATGACAAGTTTATTATTCGTCATTCTGAAAAATAAACAAAGATGGAGGAGGGTAAGCGATAATACTGTCATGATTTTTGGGTTTTAATAGCAATGTGTTAATTATGTTTATTTTGTCTCTATTAAAAAGGAATCCTAAAGCTTTCTACTCACCCATAGTTACTTACTGCTTTAGATTACATATTCAGTTATGAGGGGAATCCATTGAGTGACAGGGCAGCAGTAATTACAGGTCTAATTCCAAACACAGAAAAGAAAGAGATGTTGTTATGATGCTAAAACTATGCCAGGTTTTTATAAAAATGAGGTATAAAATAAAGCCACACCATGTTTGTCCTTTCTGGGTTTTGGGAAGGGGCACAGAAGTCACAACAGAAGCAAAAAGGGTATCATCACAGTACAACAAGTGGCAGGTGAGATGTCTAACAAAAATTGTAATTCTTTGTAGCTATTAGTGTATTGATTTTACTTTAATTACATATTAAGTCTCTGCTTTTACCCACAACAAAACTTATTTGCTTTTGTCCGTTTGTTATTAGCTTGTATAAGCCTATGACATTTTATTAGGTATGCTCTTTCTCTACATGTGCAGCTCATGCCTGACTTGTTTCGCCCATAGGGGGATGAAAAACGTCAACAAAAAGCACGTGTTGTCCTCTCGCTTGCCGTAGTTGGCTCCGCCATAGCTTTGACAGCGCCTGTTATTAAATGATTAACCAGAAGCGTTTCTATTTTGCCACTTTATGAAACTGCAGGAACAAGCTACATTATTCTCCTATGGATTTCAGGAGTGCTTTTCTGTGGGACAGATAACACCAAACGAAGCAGACCGGGTAATTTTTAATAGTTCTAAGCTAATCGCTTTTCTCGTTGGCTTCCTGGTTGCTCATGTCCGTTGCTAGCTGCTATGTGTCAATGTAAAGTTACGATAAGGATTCGTCATGTCTGTGTTCCTCGACTAATTATTGTACAATAGTGAGCAGGTTTAACGAAATTGTTTAAAAGACAGGTATGATAAAAATTGTAACTTACCCGCCTTTAAATTCTATTTAACTTTTCAGATAATATCATCCTCTCTTTCCAAATTGATTGATGGGACAGTTAGCTACCAGTAATGTAGGCTAATGGTGGATCGCTGAAGCTAGTTTGGTTGTTACGCAGTAGCACAATAAAATATATTTATGTATTATTTTACTCATAGCTCTGAAGGTATACTCGACTAGCTGTTTTCGGGCAATGCCTATTTAAAACTTTTCTTCACTTTTTTTGTCACATGCACAGATAGCCTTAAACATTTTCTATAGCTAATTAACTAACGTTAATACTTTCCACTTCACGTTTAATGCTAGGTATATTCATTCGTTAAGTATTCATTAGATTAAATTAGTTTATTTGAAAGGGTATAATACAATTTCAGTAGTTAAAGTTTTTACGAAGTAAATATTTAATGATTAACCTAGCTTAGCTGAAAAACAAAAACACTTGTGAGTAGCTTAGTTAGTACATTAGTACTTAGGTGTAAAGTTAACTGAATTGGCTGTTTACTTATAATACTGTGAGTGTATTGTTTTTATATATAAGTGTATTTATTCTGCTTGCTTGCTCTTACGTGAAAAATAGTCAGTCATATCACTGACTATTTTCCTGTTATGTCTTCTTCCTACTATTATGTGTATTGATCATTTGTAGTCTGTAGTTGATGTCTTGTGCAGTTCATTTCATTGCTGTCGATGTCATCCAAAATATTTATGGTGTACTTGAGTAAGAATTTCCATCATTGTGTTTGTCTAAATGTATTAAAGCACTATGTTTTTTGGGAGTGCACCGAAGTGAAAGTGAAAATATTGTTTTTCACTATTTCTGAAAAACTCATCTCTAGGGAAGCACTTTATTAGATTTATGAGTCACTTATTGTAACCTAATGCCAGTAATCTATGGAATGTCATACATGTCTGGAAAGTGACGCCTAAAAAGGAGATAAAGCTTGTCTTCTCAGGTATAATCCTAAATCTTGACTCCACATTTTACTGAGATGAGTGGGGTTGATATGAAAATTAAATCTCTCTATTAAATTGAGACTAGAAAAGTTGTTTGTTCTTGTCCTTGGTTTGCATCATGAACATGGGCATTGAAACACAGAGGCTGATGTGATTTGCTCATAAATAATACCAGTATTTTGACACTAAAGCATGTCTGTGGGTTTGCATAGTTTAGGTGTGTTTTGTGAGTATATCAGGGGTTCCGTTGTCCGGTAATTACCGGTCATTGGCCGGGAAAAAAATGAAATGTCCGATAAAATTAAATCTCTCCGGTCAAATTGTCCGATTAAATCTGCTTTATAATCCCGGCCCCGCCCCCCAACACAATCTGAATGACCGTTTGAAAGTTTTTAAACAACATCGCATGTTGCATTTCAAATAAAGCGCACGCCTAACGGCTATAATATAGACTGTAGTATATAGTGCCGCGTACATATACTAATGTTAAATAGTGCCCGCTTAGAGGCGGAGTGATCTGAGTTTGTTGTAATGTGTTAAGTAGGCTGTTGCAGTGCTTGACGGTTATTAAAAAGAGTTAACGGATTAACTTCAAGTCATTCTTCCTCTCACCACGACGCACATGGTAAATGAACATAAACAGAAAATACTACATAGACCTAAACCACGAACTATTGAGAGACGTTTCAAATATGGCCAGGCCCAGGCAGACTAGCCTTAAAGGTTTTTTTCAGAGGCCAGACGCGAAGGATGATACTGAATCAGGAACGCCTGAAGCCTCAGATGTCCAGAGCCAGGCGGCGGAGGCTCCGCCAGACAGCGGCGGACTGGCGGAGCCTCCGCCGCCGGTGGTGGTGGAGCCTCCGCCACCACCGGAGAAAAAGCCGAAGTGTAGGGCGTACATATACGGCCTGATTATGTAATTTTTTAAGTTACATAAACTGCTTTCAGTTTAATCCTCAAATCTTGACTAATTACTGAGAGGCGATATGAAAATTGAAATCCGGCATATCATCAAAAAGTTGTCCGGAAAACGAAACCTATGCCGGTCACTTTGACCGGCACAATTTTTTTCTAGCGGAAACTCTGGAGTATATAGAATACACCACAGTAATTAAATGGGGGAAAAAAAATGTACATGTAATGTGTGTGATCATGTATGTCAGGTTCACACACATACAGGCTCTCTAAGCAAGGATGTATAACAATACAATGTGTTATATCTAAACATGACTTATAATTTTGCAAGTTGAGACAAAAATAACTGAAGATGAGGCCTTTGTCCTATTATTCTGCTGTGCAATGCTGTGAAACTTTTTTTAAGAAATACCAACTGATATTGGTACTGCTGGATAGTATTGCGTTAAAAACCCCTGCTGTGTTGATTTGTTTTTATAGTATTCATGCATTTAGAGCACAAACACTAATGTTTATAGTAGCAGACATGACATGACTGTTAGACAGTCAGACAGAGAGTTAGACAGAAGAATATGGTAGCAGCCTGATTATTTTATTGTGTGACATTTGATTTTAATATGTCCATTGAATGCCAGTTGTATTGTCTTTTCTCTTGTATTTATCATCTGCAGGATTGGTTCAAAAGGTTACCTGCCTCTTTCTACTTGGCTTTGATTTATTAAAGCACTGTTGAGGACTGCTTGAGCAACATGTAATAGGGGTGTCAATATTCGTCATGTCAGCAAGTTGTGCATCATTAAACTGGCTGATGGATCTGGTCTCATGGCCCCATGACCTTGCTTTGCACAAATAAGAAGGGAACCGATGCTAGTGTTACCTGATCCACTGTGCGGCTGATGGATCTGGGCTTGATTTGGCAGAGCAGGACAGATGGGCACAAAAGCTACACTTGTTCAGGCGTTTTTCTAGGTAACAGAGGCCTTTGTGTTCCAATCTTTTAAAATACACAATAGATTGGAAACATCAGGATGAATTCATTCTAGTGTTGGGAGAATGCCATTATGTTGTGTATATCACCTAGTATTATGATGGTCACAGACGGTATGGGCAATGGAACCAAGAGCATTAGATGGCAGAACTGATTAGAACTGATGATCCCCAAACACATGGTCATAAAGTATATGTATAAAAATGTTTGTTATCTGATTATGCACAAGGGTCATTTGGGTAGTTTCTGTTATTATGATTTTAAAAAGAGTAAACGCAATTGTTTGACAATAAATGGCTTTGCACAACCACTATGAGTAAAAAAAAAAAGTTTTTGTGTTTCATTCATATTCTCTGAAAAATGGCCCAAAAAAATCACAAATTCTGCCGGGGTATGTAAACTTATAAGCACAGCTGTATATTATTGACGTGAAGACAGTTTTTAATTTTTATTTATATTTTCAGATTGGGCAAAAACTTGAGAGTTAGTGAGAAGCTGTGTAGCGCTATCTTGTTGCTTCCTTCGAATTGTTTTCCTCCGCAGGGCTATGTTGAATGCTTGTAACTACAACATAAGCTATATATCAGCTATAATGCAGTTAAAATCTTTCTGATTGTGAAAACTATGACAAATTTACGATAATAAAATGTTTAATGAAAACTTAATTATTTTTTGGGAGTGAGCGGTTTTCCCCTGCACGTTGCCATGTTGTGTACCTACGCCGGGCGGGGGAAGGCCAAGCTCACGTAGAACTTCGGGGGCCCAAAGGGAAGCGCTTTTTTTTTTTTTTTGGCCCAGCCCTAGTAAAAAATGTTTCTGTCTACTGTCTTTTTCTTCCTGTTCCTTTGCAATGATACCTAGCTACCGTTAACTAAACCAATTCTAAGCTTCCAGTACAAGATTAACAGATTTGATGAAAAGTGGGAGCAGAAATATCCCCATTTTAGATGACTTCTAACATTTTTATTTTCCGTGAATACCACCAGTAGCATTTTGATTCTGGTTGTGAGTTATTAGCCATATGTGGAGAAAAAAAATATATATTTCAATCTTATGTTAGCAGCAGTGGCTGCAATACTTCCTTACTTTATTGAAATACATAAGACCCCCACTTTCAACCCCGGTGGTCAATATTCTTATTAGTAGAAAATGCGGTGCCATGCCAATGACGGGCCAACCCCCGTATTTCAAAGGCCACATGTAAAGTGAGTGCCATGTCCTTGATTATCATAGAGCCGTGTAATAGGAGCTGAAAGCTTGCTTAGGAATATTAATGAGGTATCGGCTTCAGTTGATGGCTTGTGCTGTGTATTCAAATGTATGTTTTTGACTTGTCAAAAACATACATTAAAAACATATATACTGCAGCAGTAACCCCCTTTTTAGAAAACATATGAGCCGCCATTTGGGGAATCTGTTGTATACTGTATACATTACTAATGCATTTGTAGTGCATTATTATTTGCTTAGCATCCATCTATTCTAGCCTTTCTGCCTTGTTGCACTCTGTTTATCCAGGCTGTGTGATTACACCATTTTGGATGACTAGACCCTGCTACCTCAAGCAAGCTCACCCAACTTAGTGCAGTGGACACCAGTGTCATCATGTGAAGATTTATTTCCACTGTAGGTGAAGAAAGATGATGTTCAGCACACATTCACATGCTTGGAGGAAACTATTGATTCCACTGATTTCTTTGATCATGCTAATGCTGCATTCATGTCGTTTTGGTATTTAAAAACATGTAGCCTTTTTCAAAAAGAGAAATGAGAGTTAATTTATAACTACTTATAGTCTGTAGTGGTAAATGCTTATAACCAGATTAATGTAGTCTAGTGTTTCACACATTAAGGAGACTATGGCTCACCAAATGAGCTATAAATATACTATAACGTTTGGGCGTTGTCTTTTGCGACAGTAGTATTACATTAGTACAGTATATATTTTAGGCCTGTTGCTGCATTGAATAGTGCGTAGACTCCATTCCTGCTGTTGATCAGCTCACTCATCAGGGCTGCAGCAGCGGGAGAGTTCTGAGCATGAGGAGACAACTTCTACTGACACAAAATGAGTGAAAGTTTAGCGGTCATTTTTCAGAGAAAGTGGAAATCAGCGCAGTCTTGTTTGTCTGCAGTGACACGAGCAATGCGTGGTGGATACAAACATGTCCAAATAAATCTGTCCAGTAATCCACTGCACTGAGCTAAAGCAATGCAATACGTGTGTTAAAATCTAAGTTATTTGTGGGTCATTTGCATAAATCTACATGTATCTAATACACTCCTCCTCCCAACACATACACCTGATGACGTCATGCCCACCCCACCATATAGTGCAAGTCTGTGGCAAACACTATAGTCTAGTAGGCTCTAGGCTCGGTCTAAGGCAATCCTAACGCAACGACTGTGCTTTCCGATCAGTACATGATTGCATCACAAGCCTTTTCCATGGTGACTAACATTCAATAATGGTAGTGGCCTATGTGTATTTGTTGTTTGTTTTTTTTTTACTTGTTTTTTGTAAAGATTGTGTATCCCTGCTAACTAATCCAGACAGAAAGTGCAGAGTGAACAATGTAAATGTAAACTCATAAATGACAAATGTGAGATTAGCCTATAAATTCCTTGCAGTAATAATAACTAATAACTTTGACAAATTTTGAATGGTGTGATATACTACAATACTGTTCTCAGGTCTATAGAACGTGAACCATTGTAGTCATCTTTAAAAAGGTAATTTGTAAGCATATATTGACAAATTGAGCACATTACTTAGTTGCCTGCAACTTAAGCTGAGGGAACCCAGAACCCAGGGGAGAGTAGTTTTACTATACAGTAAAGTGTGACATAAAATTTAAAGTAATGTCAACCACATTGATTCACATTAAATATTTCAGTTAAATTCTAGTAACTTTTGACAGTAAAATTACACTTTAGACAAAAGTGCGCTGACATAAGTAGAAATAAGGCCAACATGAATTAAAGGCCTTTAGTTGGTTTGGTTCTTAATTATTGTCACCTACTCCTTGGTCATATGGCTGTTTTAAAAAAAATCTACTTCATAGTTTCTGATTACTTACAGCCATGTTAATATGAAGCAGCTTACAGTGCAGGTTTCCCAGGAGGCTTTTGGAGCAGAGCTTTCTCAAGGGCCACATGGGATCTACCACAGGGATGTGTTCGATGAAAGATGAATACAATTTCCTGTACAACCTTGAACATACCTAGGATGAAAAATTTCTTGCATTAGTTTTATTTCAAAGCAGAGCTGAGGGCTTGATAAAAGATTCAGTTTAATTGTAAACAATGACCTTTTGCACCCTGTTTGTCCTGTGGCAGACTGAAAGGCTGAAATTGGTCTAATAGCATCGCTGCAATACTTATCATCACCCCTTGTGGTCAGTCATTTAGGCTCTGTGGCTTTTAGCTTGAGGCTACATCTTCTCAGGTCTGAGTGGACACTCCTCTTTTGTGAAGGTTCTGAAAGGTGTGAATTAAATTAATTTCATACCCCAGTAACTCTAGCTGTCCTGACGCTGACAGGTAAGGGGCGAGCCGGGTGGACTTTATTTTTAGATTTTCTCTGATTACCTCCCCAGGAGAGGACCATTGTAGTGTTAAAAGCATTTTTTGGCACGATGTTCTTAAGTAAATGCCACTTTTTTAAAGGTAAATCTACATTTTCTCTTCAGGCGGCACTGATAAATGGCTGTAATTTTGTGAAACTGATGGCGCTTTTTGGTTCTGGTAAGGCCTGAGGGGCATCTATATTTGAGAAAAATGTACAGTACTAATGTCTGTTTACTTTTGGCATCATAAAACTACATATAAAACATTATTATTATTGTTGTTGTTGTTGTGTTCCGGTCCCAGCTATGAGTTAGCTATGAAAGGACAGTGTGACTCCTGATGTGAGAGTTGTTAGTGACACTGTTCCATTCAGGTGTTCTAGAGTGAAAGTCTTTTGATTTAGGTTTCAAAACACTTATAAATTCTAGGCAACATGAATCTGAGGCCACCTCCTCTGTTCAAATAGGGCTTTTCCTTTTTAACAAAAATGGCTTCCTTCACCCCTTTCTCAAAACATCTGGCCTCTCTGGCCAAAATTTGGACATTGCTGTCCTCAAAGGAATGCCCTTTCTCTTTGAGGTGGAGGTAGACTGCAGACTCGGGTCCACCAGGATTGGCTCTTCTGTGCTGATACATCCTCTTGTGAAGCTGTTGTTTTGTTTCTCCGACATAACTGAGTTTCACTCTAGAACAACAACATCTTAATGGAACAGTGTCATTAACGACTCACTTGAGCCTTTAACAACTCTCACATCAGGAGTCACACTGTCCTCTCTTAGCTAACAACTATGAGAACAGAACAGCCTGGTACAATCAGGTTTGGTTTTATCTTAAACCCCTCCCTCTAGAGATATAAGCTCAGCTCTCTTACCAGTTGATCTCAGAATTGATAAAGTCAGACAGTGTCTATGTCTTCACCTTTGAAAATTGAGGCTTGGAAAATGGATGCTTTTGCTTTAATATTTTCTTTATTATTATTATTGTTTTATTATTATTTATTAATAAATAAACAAAAGTATTATTGTACAAAGCAATGATACAAAGATATCACACATGCACTTTTGCTTACTGTCACAGCTAGAGCTTTGGTCTAGCTCAAATTTAGTCTTATTTCTCAATTATATGATCTGCCTTTTTGGTAGTTGGGTGGTTCAACGTGGTCAATGATAACCTACTGTGACTACCAAGCCATTTCCAAGAAGCTTTATACTATACTAGTCATGCAGGGCTCGCAGAATTGCTAGCCCAACATCCCGGGGCTATAGCTTTTTCCAGTTGGGCTACCAAAATGTGAAAGTCCCTGCCCGACGGGCTATCTTATCTCTATTAAATAAATTTAATTTGATTTGCACTGTTTACTGTCTCAACTTGTTATCTGTTGGAAAGCAGTGGTGGAAGTTACTGGTCATGCGAACTTGCCACTTACCTGTCCCACTGTTAACACTGGCTTTACACAGAGAGTCTATGGCTTTTACTTCTGAGCCTATCCTTTTTAAGGGTTTGCGTTTCAAGTAGCGTAAAAATAGAGATACAGTTCAGTTGCTTGGTCTCTGCCTTTGCGCACAGTCCGTTGTCGAGGTGGGTTCAGAGCATAGTTAAGGAGTGTTGCCTCCTTGGCTGTCCCATGCTCACAAAAATAACTAAATGTCCCATTAACCTACAGAAAAGAGGGAGAACCCATGAATAATTACCGTTAGCAAAGTGGCTAAATTGCAAATGATGTGCTGCTTAGATTCATGTCTAAACCACCTCTGAGCGATGAGTTATTATTTCAGAACGAGTCTGAACAGTTTGTGGCCTGTCGCTGTCTCAGAGACAGAGATGTGATTTGGTCATGAGTCTGTTTTATGTCTTTGCAAGTGTGGCCCACGGGCCAAATCAGTTTTAAATTATTATTTTTATTTTTTAATAATTAAAGTAATGGGTAAGATTATATGCACATGTTGTGCCTTACGTGACAAATACCACCGTATACATTCAAAATAGTAATTGTGTTTTATTTGGGCTTGTTTATTTTATTTTGGGCTACTAATATCTGCCATGTGCCTGCTCAAAGGGCTACCCGGTATTAAGAGTTAAGAGTTTGCGAGCCCTGTCATGTTATCAGATGCATCACTGGTGGATCAATTATTTAGAAGGTAGAACTGTGTGAGATCTCAGAACAAGCTTCAAAACATGGTAACCTGGCATGTGAGTTTATGTGCCAAACTTGACACTACATGATCCTGCTGTTCTTTCCAACCTCATAATGAGAACATCTGTAAAGTGAGTAGGAGGGGTTTTACTAACCAGGTTTTATGTGGTGGTTTATTGCATTCTCCTTTTATTCGTAATGTTTATAGAATGACATAGTGTTGCCAAATATTCCATGTACTGGCTCTATTTATATGATTGTTCTCAAACTTGTGAGCCTCTAGAGCTTCGAGAACCTGCACCGTTCAACCATACTCCTACTCTTTTGATTTTGTAACAATAGGCATGGCTCTGCCACTGTCTTTTTGATGAAAGATGGTAGCTGATTAGCTGCCAAGGCTTTGAAATGGCTCCTGTTGTAAAGCCAGGATACAGTTCTGACAAAGCTCTCCGTCTGAAGAAGCCAGACATCTGGATTAATGTGTAAAAGGATTTAACTGGCTTTTCCTTTTGTGTGTAAGCGCTAGAATCCAAGATGGACCGTTCTGAGAAAGTTTTACCAACCCAGTGGCTTTCTTAAGAGTATCATGTGACATTTTTTTATGAATGGAGTAAAGGTTTTAAAATCCTAATTGAGATTGCTGACGTCTGTTCATGTCTCAATACAGCAGGTGAACCAAATGAGGGCTTGCATGCTCAGCCAGAGTGGTACATTATGGCTCTTGCTCTAATTGCAGACAGGTGTTTAAAACATTGTTAACTATTGCAAAGTAATGTTTTCTGAATGAGCCATCATCTTGACGTGACTTGTATTGCGCTTTAATGTGTTGACGATTATATAACAGAGGCTATTAAGTGAGACACACATGTTTCTCCTTAATCTGATAACAGATGATTTTTAATGTTCATTTCATTTTTCTTGAGCCAAGACCGTAACCTCTGGCACCATGGGAGCTGCCACTTGTGATCCTGGCCTTGGTTTACCCGGGACACAACTGACAGCTGCTGGAATGGGAATGAGGATTGACACAAACAATTACAGGCCTGAATTTGACCTTCTGATCAATGCACTCCTATTTAGAGCTTGCAGGCTAGAGAGCACCACTCCTTTTCCAGACTAATAAAGACGACACACAGAGCTGCTCCTGGGCTCCACCGCCAATACTTTTAACACCCTCATCGATTCTCATTACTGTTAATGGTTTCCTTGCTATTGTGTGCCGAGGAGGGTGCCGGCGCGGTGGCTGTTGGAGATTTGGGTAGGGACCGAGCAATCATATTGTGACCCTGGTCAGTGAAGCTTCAGAGATTCAGTGTTGATTTCTTCCATTAAGGAGCTTATTTAATCAACCATGTTTGTTTGTTGTCGGTTCTCTTTTTCTCAAGCAACTGTGGCCAGACACCGGGTATAGTTTATTTTGTATTATTTGTCAACAATCCCACATTCATAAAATAATCTCTCTGTATTGGTCAATTTGATGTTATGGCAACACTTTCAGAAAATCTAGTATCTAACTTAAACCATACATATAAATCTGCATGCAATACATACTTTTTTCACATTAGGGGCTGCACAAAATATTGCAAATTAATCGTTATTGTGATATTATTGGTTGCAATATTCATATGGCAATCAAACTGTTTAGACTGGTTTAGGCCCTCTTAATCTTAGTTTAGACAGGTTTAATACTGCCTTAGTCTTAGTATAATCTTTGATTCTGATGAGTGGAAGTCAAACCAAAATGATCAGTAGGTGATACTAGAGAGAAATATTAAATTTTAACTCCAGCGGAGCATCTTAGGGATACAAGGTTTCAAGAATATTATTTTAACTGTAGCTGTGATAATCCTGCATCAGTGGAAACATACTCAACAGCCCTGTATTAATAATATTCAATCAGTAGCACTTATAAGCCTTTGACCATGAGGCTGTACAACAAACATTTCAATAACTTCAGCCTTTTGTAACAGACTCAACAGTGCTTTTATACACACACACTGCAAAGTACTTTTACCCACTCACTGAATATAACAAACACTGTACTATTAAACCTATTTAGTCACTTTATTCAAGCAGTAATCATAAAGATGACATAACAATCAGAACATTTCAGTAACAGCCAACTTTAACAGACTCAGTTGGTGTTTTTATGCAAAATACATGAAATAAAGTGCAAATACTAGAATTTTCAAAAAGATTCAAATTATGTAGTTTCAGCTAAAAAAACTCACTCACTGAATCAATCACAGCCAACACTGCACTATGGGACCAAAACGATTTCTTCAGAAGCAGTTCTTATCCACAAACGCCACAAACACACTGAGGTTTTTGTCCCCAAAGTAAGAAAATCCTTATCTCATGTAGTGCCTCATGTCATACTAACGTTGCTCCACAAAATTTGCAGTCTTTTTCTATGCTGTCAAATGGCAGCTGTCAAGCATTACATGGAATAAAATTCCCCTTCACTATAAAAGCACAGAATGTTTGTTTTTTTTTTTTCTGTTTTTTTTGTCCAGGCAAAGGCCTGTGACCCACTCAAACAAGTCCGGGACACACTTTTGAGCAACCCACCAATTGAGAACTACTGATCTAGATCTAGTTTTCAGTGACTGTCAAGAAATGATGAGTCACAAAGGAAGATGAAAAGGAACTTCTTTGCTTGGTCTCAGTGAACTCGCACAGTTTGCACTGAAGTAAATTTCTCATACATGCATATTTTATTGACCTATAAAGCTTTGTTTTTTATGATTCATCTTTTGCCTTTGATTAGTGTGCACCCTGGTTGTTAGTGTTTGTTTGGGGAAAAAAACTTGGGTGATTCTGTTTATCTAGGACGGCTGCGTTCATTTTTTTTTTTTTTTTTTTGTCAGGTTTTGGTTCCCTCTTAGATGTTTGGTACATTACATTACAACAATTCTCTCCTGAGTGTGACATTAGAAAGCTTTCACAACCCCAGCAGCTCAATGGAAATGTAGCTTATGGTCATGTAAGCGTGGATGTGGGTAAAGATGGGGGAAATACAAATGAACAAGCCCAGGATTAAGTCTTAAAATGCGAAGACGCCACTTATGTCCTTGTTCTCATCAAGCTTTGAAAGTACTTCTCTGGGGATGCAATTTTGGCCGCAGCAATAACAGTCTATATTTCAGTAGAGCTCAGGTCGGTTGCAAATTAATCCAGTCCCACAAGGTACACGCTACAAGGTATTCCACGATTCATAGCAAAATCACATTTGGAGAGCCACAGCTTTGCAGTATACTGTCTACAGTAAACCCTTTGCTGAGGTTGTAAACTTTAAAGGAGTGAAGATGCATGTATCACGAATATTTGGTGCATTGATAATAACTGACTTATTAGACGTATTAGAAGCCTTTAAAGTAACTATTTTGCTTTTCTGTTTTGGAAGCTCTGGTGCTGCGTAATCCTTGGGCTATTAATACTAAAAATGTGCCTTCAAAATTTATATTTCAGATAACAGCAGCACTGTCTCCACTAATTGCCTGTACTTGTGCGTTCTGACGATGTGGGCTGCATGTCAAATAGTTTCAGATAACTGTGGGTCTGCATTAACAAAATCGGAGACTAGCTCATACTGTTGTGCCAGCAGAGAGAACCATCTTTATTAACAAGTAGAGACGTTTAAGATGGCAAGTTTGGAAGAATATATGCATATTTTGTACAAATAGGACTCTGCTAGGGTCCAGTGTATGGGCCTATTGTCTTTATTGTATGCATGACACTGGCCCCGTGGCAGGACATTTTTTTTGAAGGTTTCTGTCCAGTTTAGAGAACTGTGTCAGTGAGATTTTACCAATCTCATGTCTAAGAACAATTAGACACAGAATGAATGAATGAATGAATGTTTTTGGGGTAAAGGTTACGCAGGGTGGCCGTAAGTAAGTGTTATGTACAACTTATAAATGATCCAGTGGAAATAGTAAATATAACTAACTGTTTGTTGCAGGTTTAAATTATAGTTTTATTACAATTGGAGTGTGCATGCAAAATCTAAGCCCATATGGCCTGCATTTGTAACGGACCGTATAGACTGGTTAATGTTCTGCCGAAACAATGTGAACCATATGAGTATCCGGATAAAAGTCTAACTGGATTTAAGCCAGCAGTGTGTTTGCCCTGTCACCTGTTCCTTTCAGTTACTTGCTCCATATTTATAATTTTATCCTCTTTTAAATTCAAGAGGTGCTTTCTCAACCCTTGACTGTGATGTAGAGGTATTTTGACAGTGGTGCAATGTTAATAACTGTGCATTGAAGGCCAATTCACATCACACAGCTCTCATCCAAATACACCGTTACGCTAATTTTCTGAGAATCTCGAGAAGCAATGCTTGTTGCTATGTGTTTGATGCAGGAAGCATTAATACGAGCTGTTGCTGTGATCTTTAATCATGTTGAGTGGAAACTTGGCAGTAAGATGAGCTCTAATAACTTCCATAGCTGTTGTGTGATTTTTATGTATTGTTCCATCTTTGACACATTTCTTGGCACAGCTGATTATTGATTTTTGGTAGTTGGAGTAAAGCAGCTACTTTGCTCAGTGGGTCAGTGAAAATGTTGCAAGAGACAAAGGTGCAGTTCACAGTGCTAATACTACAAAGTCAGAATAAATTAGAAATGAAGAGGCCCAACTTAAGTTCTACTCCTTTCCTTCCCTGTTCTGATTTTACACATGATTAACACAAGATTATAATGTATCCCAGTTTGAAGGCAAATGGGTCAAAGATCCACACATTTTAACTGGTCCATCTTTGAGATTTTAGGCAAAATTAAAAAATAAATAAATAAAATAATAAAATTGGATGGTCATGCTAGGTGACCAAATTTGTTTGCCTTCAATTTTAAATATACAGACTGGAAAAAAAAGCTTTGATTCTACACATTGGGTACAGGAAGCCCTTGGCCTCTCTCTAGCTAACGCAGTGAATGGTTATTTGACATTTTGGGAGCAACCGAGGTACTTTGGATATTACCTGTTTTTACGTTAAAATCACCAACATTTTACAGTATAGACGGGGACAAAATGCTGTCAATTTCTAATTTGTTATATTGATGGAGCCATTTTCTCTCAAGTGCTATGTGGATTCTTTCTATTGGCATTTCTCCTGTTAGGGCAGTTGTGTGAGGTATTCTCTTTAATACTCTTTGAGAGCATAAAAGTGTGCTGTGTAGAGGGAGTAATAGTTTTGAAAGTAAATGTTCTGCGCTCCAAAAACCTGATATTGCTTCAATCCTCTGCTTTGAAATTCTTCTGTGGAGTGTTTTGCTGTAATACGCTTAAGTAGTTTGTCAAGAAAATGGCAGCTGGTTTTGCAGACTGCTTCTGACATAAAACAGAAAAAAAGGTATTGTCGCTCCCTGATTTTAGCCAGTTATCGCTTAAAATAAGTCCACAATAGCTAGTGGCTATTAACTAAAATCAAACAATAATAAGCAGTATGAAATCAGCACTTCCAAATAAAGGCCATGGTTCTCAGCTGGAAAAGGGTGGAGTGCCCTCTCCGGGGTGGAGGAGAGCTCCTGCCTCATGTGGAGGAGTTCAGCTATTTTGGGGTCTTGTTCGCTAGTGAGGGTCAATGTACCGGTCTGTTGTGGTGAAGAAGGAGTTGTTCCGGGCAGGTCCCACTTGGAGGAGGGACTTGATCTTGATCAAAACATTGCTTTACCAAATGAGGATGGTCCACCTGTCTCTTTCTTTATGAATATGAATAAGGTATCCTTCGATTAAATGTTAAGAACAGGCCACAATAAGCTGCAGTGAAATATAAACCTCTTAAAAACCTCCTCCTGAGTGAATGGAACAATTTGTTTGGAAATAAAAATTCTTCTCCTTTACCAACCATTTGTAATTTCAACAGCTTGGTCTGCTTTTAACCTGCTGATATACTTTCACTTGTACAGAATATTTGATGGCTGATTCTACTCTGAATATTCTAAAGACTTTATGAACCGTGTGTTGGAACGGCAGCTGTACTTACATTTCTTTACAGCTTAGACACATGTTGTGGTTCAAATGATTAACCTCTGATCCAAAACGATGTGCCATTCGCAGCAGAAGAGTAATATTAGCTCTCACCTTTGCTCCTTGTGTCTGTCAGTTCCGCAGAATCCGCGCTCCATTTTTCTCTCTTTCTGGTGAAACAAACACATAAAATAAACCCACTGATGCAGTCGGCAAAATAGTTCCACTTAGCTCCACCGGTTTCAAGGCTCACTGCTAAGCTCCGTCTCACCTTTCTACGGCACGAAACAGATGTGCAAGGATAGTAATCCTGCCTCTCCACAACAACACATCAGTGATTAGTCTTCATAGAGTTTAATCCACTTCCTGCAGTTATAATTGTGTAGCATTTATGTAAAACCCAACCTATTCCCTTACTAATGTTGCAGTTTCATTCTCAATTTTGTTGCCTTTAAATTTATAAGGAGTAGATTTCTCTTGGTTCACTAAACATACAGTATACTCCTAACATGTGCTATTTCATGTCTTTCTTTCTCCAGCAGTACCTTCCGCTGCTGAAGCTTTGTGACAGCGGTAGCTAATTAAAATATCTTCATCTCTGCCTCCAGCTTTTTGTGTTTTTCAAAGCCATGGCCAGTGATTGGCGATGAGGTAGGCTGGAAAAGCTGTAAGAGCACCTACACACACACTCCAGTTCCCCCTTCACACCGACACATTAAGTATGAATACCCATAAAGGAGGCATGATTTGTCGTCATCTGAATGATCGATCATTCGGTAACATATTTTTGGTCCGATTAGAGATTATAGATTTTCCGCATTGGCTACCTTTGTCATAAGCTTATTTATTTATGACAGTGTTTTTCTTTGATCCAAGTCAACTTGAAGCAACAAACTCAAATGGGTTAAAACTAGAGAGCTTGGCTCGTAATGCTTTATGTATATACATTTTTTTTAATGGTTGCTGTTTCTGTCTGGCTGCTGGCTAATTAGGTACATAAAGTTGTGCTCATAAGTTCTCATACCCTTGCAGAATTTGTGATTTTTATTTATTTATTTAATTATTTTATTTACTCATAGTTTGTGGTTGGGTGAAGCCATTTATTGTCAAAAAATTGTGTTTACTCTTTTTAAATCATGACAACAGAAACTACCCAAATGACCCTGATTAAAATTGTATATACTCTGGTAATTTTGGCTTGATAACATGCACACAAGTTGACACAAACGGATTGGAATGGCTACTAAAGGTAACTATCCTCACCTGTGATCTGTTTGCCTGTAATCAGTGTGTGTGTATATACACACGTGGACAAAATTGTTGTTACCTTTCGGTCAATGAAAGAAAAACTCACAATGGTCACAGAAAAAACTTTATTCTGACAAAAGTCATAATAAATAAAAAATCGATGAATGTTAACCAATTAAAGTCAGACATTGCTTTTCAACCATGCCTTAACGAAATTATTTTAAAAAATAAACTCATGGAACAGGCCTAGACAAAATTGTTGGTACCCCTAGAAAAGACTGTAAATAATGTGACCAAATGGACATGTTAATTCAAGGTGTGTGCACTAATTAGCATCACAGGTGTGTACAATCTTGTAATCAGTCAGTGGGCCTATTTATAGGGCTTCAGGTAGTCACTGTGTTGTCTGGTGACATGGTGTGTACCACACTCAACATGGACCAGAGGAAGAGAAGGAAAGAGTTGTCGCAGGAGAATAGAAAGAAAATTATAGACAAGCATGATAAAGGTAAAGGCTATAAGACCATCTCCAAGCAGCTAGATGTTCCTGTGACTACAGTTGCACATATCATTCAGAAATTTAAGATCCATGGGACTGTAGCCAACCTCCCTGGACGTGGCCGCAGGAGGAAAATTGATGACAAATCAAAGAGACGGATAATCCGAATGATAACAAAAGAGCCCAGAAAGACTTCTAAAGAGATCCAAGGTGAACTCCATGCTCAAGAAACATCAGTGTCAGATTGCACGATTCGTCGTTGTTTGAGCCAAAGTGGACTACATGGGAGACGACCAAGGAGGACACCATTGTTGAAAACAAATCATGTCCTATGGACAGATGAGACAAAAATGGAACTTTTTGCCAAAGCACATCAGCTCTATGTTCACAGACGGTAAAATAAAGCAGATCAAGAAAAGAACACTGTCCCTACTGTCAAACATGGAGGAGGCTCTGTTATGTTCTGGGGCTGCTTTGCTGCATCTGGCACAGGGTGTCTTGAATCTGTGCAGGGTACAATGAAATCTGTAGGGCTGTACTAGAATAATCGAATATTCGTTCGGTCGGGTGGCATTCGATTTTTAGTTTTGAGATTCGAATATTCTTTTTTTATATATATATATATTTTTTGTGTGTTTTGTATCACTTATGCACTGTCCGCTGAGCATAAACCTGCCCGTGTAATGTGTACCGAAACTGTTCTATTTAAAAGATTATTAAATGTTTATTAATATTCAAAGAATGTGTTCCACCTGATCATATTGCACCAAATGCAACACTGCACTCCACTGGGTCTGCCGCAACACATTTACGATACCGAAGAGTGAAACGTGAAGTCGTGAAAGATGATACAAATGCAAACCGACTGTAATTCCCCCAAGTACTTTAGACACAAGTGGTTTCTCTACTGATGAATTTATTAGCATTTTCAATAGCGCCATAAAAACACCGTGAAAACTGATGAAACACACAGATAAAACAACAGTTAGCTTAACGAAAATAAGTACAATTGATACATTAACTTCTAGAAAATAAAACAGACAAAAACAAACCTCGTTGGCTGAGTACCATGAGAGGGATTAGCTTTGGAGATCTTCTTTCCTTTACCTTATAAATTTAAACTTTACCTTTTAGCGTAATTATTCTCTTAATCATGTATCCTTTCTTGGTTTCTGTGGAGATCGCTACTTCTGCTCTAATCAATCTACCACTGCGTATACAAGAGCCTAACTCTGCGCTACAGCGCCCTCTGGTGACACTTCACAAAACACACCAAATAACAGTTTAACCAAATAACAGAAAATTAACAGAAATGAAAATGCGGCAGTTACACCGACACTATTATTATATATTTATCCCCACCCACCGAAGCTTAGAATATTCGATATTGATTGCCACCTAAGCTTCGAAGCTCAAAAAATGGCATTCGAAACAGCCCTAGAAATCTGAAGACTATCAAGGGATTCTAGAGAGAAATGTGCTGGTCAGTGTCAGACAGCTTGGTCTCAGTCGCAGGTCATGGGTCTTGCAACAAGACAATGACCCAAAACACAGCAAAAAACACCCAAGAATGGTTAAGAGGAAAACATTGGACTATTCTAAAGTGGCCTTCTATGAGCCCTGACCTCAATCCTATTGAGCATCTTTGGAAGGAGCTCCCTGATGAAGATACACCCTTCAAACCGGAAACAACTGGAGCAGTTTGCTCATGAGGAGTGGGCCAAAATACCTGCTGAGAGGTGCAGAAGTCTCATTGACAGTTACAGGAATCGTCTGATTGCAGTGATAGCCTCAAAAGGTTGTGCAACAAAATGCACATGCAATGAAAATTAAGTTAGGGGTACCAACAATTTTGTCCAGGTCTGTTCCATGAGTTTATTTTTTTAAATACTTCGTTGAAGCATGGTTAAAAAGCAATGTCTGACTTTCATTGGTTAACTTTAATAGAATTTTTATTTATTATTACTTTACCAAGATGGCGCCTGTGTTCGGCTTTGCCTCTGCTCCCTCTCTGTTATCAAATGTAATTTTGGATTTTCTAGTGCTGTTTGTTGCTTTAATTTTTATTCTCATAGTTTTATTGTTCTTTTATTGCACTTTGTAAAGCACTTTGTGATTTATATCTGTGAAAGGTGCTATATAAATAAAATTTACTTACTTACTTACTTACTTTTGTCAGTTTTTACTTTTGTAAAGTTTTTTCTGAGACCATTGTGAGTTTTTCTTTCATTGACTGAAGGGTACCAACGTTTTTGTCCACGTGTGTATTTATAAGAAGGCTTAATAATACAGTCATTGTTTTTGAATCCTTATTATAAAACTAAAGTCTCCTCATGGTGGAAGTTGTCTTTGAGTCATTATTGATCAATAGACTTTTGCCATTTGACCAAAAACATGCAATGTCCCTTTTATATATTTATTAACTTTTTTGTTGTTATTGCCCCATCCCTGACTTATCTGTCAGAAAAAAATAAATAAATAAAAAGAATAAATTTATAGTATATAACATCAGATTTTTGCACACTTAATGTCGAGTAACAGCAAAATAAACGATGACATTGGGGTTGTATGAGCTGCAATAATGGGCCTGATATGCAATTTCTGAGCGATTCATATTCTTAACTTTTATTGGATCTGTTAACCACAGTGACACGTTAATTTCACTTGGTGACATGTTCATTACTGTTTGAAACACTCTCTGAAATGAAAATCCGGTGCCACCAAATTACACGTTTGTGCCACTAATGGGAAAATGTCTTCCGAAGAAGTAAAAGGAAAAATAGATGTGGCGGTTGTACATTTAAAACAGCCACTTTGATTGCAGAAACAAAAAAAATAAGACTAATTTCAGAAATATTTGGTGTTATTAGTATTTATAAAACACAACACAATTCAGATGAACTTGCAAGCCAGTTATAGGGGAAAAGTTGACAGTATGACAAGCCCAAACTTTGACTAAATATACAGCTTAATTGAATTTTTTGCCCTGCAGCACATACTATATATAAGTTATGAGGATGTTGCCAGTTGAGAGGAGAACAGGTCATCAAGACAAGTCTTTTTTAGTGTTCTCCATGGGAACGTCACGTTGCGCCGGCTCTCCTTGGTCCATATGTGTCGGCTGCTGGCCGTTCCTGGTGTAAATTGTCCTGGGTATAAATAGGCTGACAGTCTTGCAGGACCAGGTGGTCTAATCTGCCATTTCAATGTCCTGCTCTCTTCCTGTTAAGGTGATGTGCTGGTTGTTGGCCCCCACATTAACATTTGCCTCAGTATCCACAGATGCAACACTAACATGGGACGCATTCACCATTTATTCATGTTTTGTTCATGTTTTGTTTATAGATGTATGCTGTTGGTGTATTTTATATCTAAAATTAGGACATGGTTTCTCATTGACAAAGTAGTTGGTGCGTAAAGTTTAACCAGTGTGGCACAGTTGTTTATACAAGCATTATTATGTTGCCATTTGCTTTCTTTAGTGTCAAATTATGGATTCTTGTAACTAATCTGTAGCCACCTGGAAACACTCTCAGTGCTGAATATTCACAATAACCAAGCTTTTTTTCCCCCTGGTGACAGTTTTTGGAGAAGCAACAACCATCATTACTGTAATGGTATTTCGATCTATCTGCCAATTTTTTGTTGTTTATTTACCCTTGGTTTATATGTAATTTTTTAAAGGTTGAGTTCTTTTCTACACACTTTTTATACTTGTAGGTTGTTATCCTATTAAGAGTAGTGTTTATAGTTTTTGGTCTAGTTAATATTGAATGGTCTCTAGCTTCAACTTTTAACTACAGTTATTAGTGTCATTTCCCATTGTCCCCTTGCTGTGTGTCCCCAGGTCCCCAATCATCACATTTCCCCATCTTCGCTCCCTTTCCATCAGAGGTGTCAACATGTCACTAGCGGCGCTAAAGTAGAAATAGCTATGGGAACATTTTCTCTGACACCTGCAGCAAACATGAAGCCCCGCTGGGCTGCCGAGAGAACAGAGGGAGGTTTATCTGGGATGGCAGGCCTCGCCTCCATCACCATGCTAGTGGAGACGGCAGCACCAAGCCCAGATAAAGCCCTTAGACAAAGCGCTAGAGCAGCTAGTATCCACTCACCACAATGGAGCAGAGGGGAAAAAAATGCATGACTAATGACCCTTGACAATTGGTTTCACTTAAAATAGTTTTGACTCAGACTTTTTCTTAGTGCAGTATAACTTTCTTGATACATATCATTAAACATTTATAAAAATACAGGCTGACCTAAAAAGTCACCAATGAAATTAACTGCAAGGGAAAAGAAAACAAATGGGAAAGAGTGTCCCATACCCATAAAATCCACTGTATGATGGGGTGAGAAAAATGACATAGTATGACCAGTAGGTCTTGGTACTAGTTAAAACTGGTGAAACAGTGTGTGTGTGTGTGTGTGTGTGTGTGTGTGTGTGTGTGTGTGTGTGTGTGTGTGTTTTTGTGTTTGTTTTTGTTTTTGTGTTTGTGTGTTTGTGTTTTGACCTTACTAAAACACTGACCAGACTAAATGCAGACTCGATTCAATATGCTCACATTCTTCTGTCGGGAACAAGGTCATAAAGGCCATATTCACAATTACCACACTTTAACTGCCTGATTAGCATTTTCAAAGCCATTTTCTATATTAGACAATTATGCAAATGCTCCAATCAAACATGTATTTTATTGTGGCATGTGATAAATGATCAAATTATCTCTCACATGAAACAAGGCTCTATGTGTGAATGAATTCTAGTTTATCTTTGCTGTAGTGTGCCTCGTGGTTTATCAGGTTATAACAATTTTCAAGTGCTTCTCTGATGTTTAATTCTCACAGTCACAGAGATTAAGTATTATATGCACAAAAGAATTGCTTCATGTACCACATAGCTCAGTTTTTGAGGATCTTATTCAAACTTGTATTATTTGTTATGCATGTATTTATTGCTCCTCTACAAACCTAATAGAATATTGGCACATCTAACACTGGATCAAGAATTCAGTGCCGTGTTTGGCTAAGGCTGGTAGGCACATTTTGGATCACTGCTGAAGTGTCTCAAGATGCCTGAGCCGTCCAGTCTGTTGCCATGGATATGAATGAGTGGCTTTGTTTTCCAAGACAGGAATATGTCCAGGAGTAATGTGGTCTAGACTCAACATGGTTTATTTTGCAGGGTTTTAGGAATTTTACAATTTACTTTTGCTTAAGCCTTAAAGGTTTGCATCAATGCACTCTATTTTTTTTGTGGAAGTATTGCTTTACGGTGAAATTCTGTTTATAGTCAAATGTCCCCTATTGTTATTTCATTACACAGTGGCATCAAACACAATAATGGGCTAATACTTAGGGCAAGGTCTAAAAGAACAACACTTTAAATGAGATATCTTAAGGAAAACTTATTTGGTCTAGGTTAACTTTATGTTTCTAAAAAGTAGCCATTCCAATGCTTGTGTTTTTGGCTTTTTTTATTTATTCTGTGTGTCACATAAGTGTTTGCGCTTGTCTGGCAAGAAATTAACTTTGTCACAGTGGCCCCAGACAATAGCGTACAGAAATTGCAGAGCCTAATGTTGCACTCTGGGAACAGTAAAGTCATTTCGCTCCAACAGACCACTTAATAGCTTTGGCTGATGCAGAGTTTGGAAATCCATCTGTCATTCGGGGCAGAGATGAGCAGTGCCAATGTGCTTAGCATGTGAGGAAACAGGTAGCTGGACAATGGAGACCTGCCATTATAAACTGGAGTCATACAAACATTTAATGACTTTCAGACTGCAATGTTAGCCCGTAATGATCCACTAGACACTGGGCATAGAGAAAAATGAAGCAGTGTAGATGACAATTGGTTGGTTAAATGCCATGTGCTGTGCTGTTGCACATTAGCTGTATCTGGTTAGGAATGCTAACACATTGCATCCAATGAGCTAAATGGCCTTAGTTTGCATAATCAGCTGTGATCATTGTGCAGAATTTATAAGAACTGGAACACTGTGCCCAATAATGAATTATTTATGTTGGAATGCTTCAAAGTACAAAGATTTCACAAAGAAAAGCAAGACAAAAGTCTGGTAAAGTTGGGTGGCAAAGAAAGAATAAAAAAATGGATTCAGCTATTGTATGGAATGTTTCTTATTGGCTAAACAACACAACTTTCTTTAGATTTTTGTTTCTAGTGAGGTGTTTATTAATGGTTTTGAGGTTCCATGCTGCTTACCTTTTCCGGATAATGATCAGACACATGGTGGTAACTAATGCTTTTTCCCCTTGTGTTAATATCCCTAGTTTAAATTGTGCATGTATGTGTTGCACACTTTCTCCTTGTTTCCAGGCCCACTGTTGAGATGAGGTAATTAGCTGGTAAGAGAGAAGACTGCCACACTCATCATCCTTTCAATCAAAGACTGTGCACTCTAGTCTGGACTGAGCGAGAACACAATTGTGCCACTAAATGAGGACGCCTCCTCATAAGTTGCATCCACAGAACCGATCGCTTTATTTCATTACGATGAGTGACAGGCACATCTTTATTCGTTTGTAGCTGTTGCATAAAATATACACTTGAGCATCACTCGGCAGAGCCCTCTCATGCATTTGGAACGTAAACTACACATGTCCATCTAGAGGAAAAGGCTTTGTTAAAAAGGAAAGCAGATGCTCCCTTTGGCGTAATCTATGAATGTCAAAAAAAGCTAATCAAATCTGAACATTTTCCACATCATTACTGTGAGAAGAAAAAATACTGCCCATAGTCAATGACTCACAGCTTCCCACACAGTGCTACTATGCAAAGCGAGAGTTGTCAGGTCGAGGTTGTTTGGTTGCTCGAGAGTCAGGGGCATCTTTTCTGTGCAGTCAAAGAGCCAGCGGATTTGATTTAAAAATATTCCAAGTGACTAGCTAGATTTTGTCATGACTGTCTAAGCTTGAAATGAAAATGTTTGGACTTTTGAATGCTCCCGTTTCACCACAGACCTCACGGTGTACCTTTTTAATCTGCTTATGTTTTAGAGCTCAAGATGGGACTCACCGTTTCTCCTTATATATAAATTGGTAAGCCTCCCCGCTTGTGTTTTCATCTCTGACTTACGCACTTGTGACAGGAAGAGTCGAGCCTCATATACCTTTTCACATGCAAGAGTGAGTTTTAAACCTTTATTTATCAAGGGTGAGATGACTTGGTTTTTTCCAGGTATTCCCCCTGACTGTGTAAAAATGATTTAAAAGACATGAAAACAATTAAAACTCATGCCCATTGTATTCTTTAATGTCCAAATTGGCACTTTTTTTGACAATTAGTTCTTTAAGAAACAAGTAGGCAGTAATAATAAAGCACTACCCAGCAGATATTATATCTTGTTTACTCCTTAATAAACCAAAACCTCCTTTTGACACTAGTGTTATTTTTGATTTTTAATTTTTGAGTTTTAATTTTAGTTTTCGTCTAGTTTTTCTGTGAAGCTGTCATTTTAGTTTTTATTAGTTTTAATCACGTTCATACTCTTTTTCGTTTAGTCAAGTTTCAGTCAACTAAAAGTCTGAGCTTTTTGGTCTTATTTTAGTCCGAATTATCCATGACTATTTTTGTCTAGTTTTTGTCAAAGAAATCTGATGACATTAAGTTTTAGTCAATGAAAATTGTATTTTAGTTAATTTTAGTTTCTTTTTAGTTCACATGGGGTCAGTCAGGTAGGAACTAAGAACCCACATTACGTTAATGTCTTGACTCACCTCAATTTCAATTGAATTGAATGCCTTGAAATGTCTCTTCAGGTTTGTGCTGTTTTTTTTTTTTTTTCTGTGATTTTGTGGCCGTATTTCTCACCATCTTTTTCCACAACACATTCCCTTTTCTTTTCCACTTCTATGTAATGAAACAATGTTGTTTATTCTTTTATTTTCTTTTTTTTTTTTTTTACCAAAGAGGAACCCCGGCTGGCCGGCCATAGGTCCCTTTCTCTGTGTTAGACTTAACTTTGTTTCTTGTTGTGAGTGGACCCTGACAAAGTGACTCTTGTTTTTATTCATCAACAATATTGCATTATACTTTTAATTAAAATCATTGTCACATAACCAGCATTTATGTTGCGTATTGTCTCGTTTTTTGTAATGTGATAAAGGTTCGTTGACAACAATATTTAGTCATAATTTTTTGACGAAAGCTACCCTACCACCCAAAGTTATAATAGAGCAGTGATTGTAAAGGCATTGCTGTAGCTTTTAAACGGTACACATTGGCTCCCGGCCCACTTGTAAATTACAGAAAACTTCTCCCTAGACTACCTTTTTACTAAAAGTGTTCAGTCAGTCAGGTTGTTTTCCAAAAGCCAGCACCACAGCTGTCAGTCAAGGTACTTTTGTGGCTCTGAGACCGGCGAAGTGGTTACAAATGATGAAAAGCAGCTTAGCTAGGTTCATTAGTTTCTTTATGGCCCGTTTTCTTGCCTGCATCTCGGGGAAGTATAGAAGAGAATCATATGTCTATAAAATTTGGCTGTACAGTGATACGCGTTTAAAATGGAACTACATAACCGTGCATCATAAATAACATGCCATTACATGGAGCTTGATAAAAGTGCTGTGTGAAGAGCAGTACCAGTTTAGGCGAATAAAATAAAAATGCACACAAATAAATAACAACCTGGCTTGTAAATGTTGTTTTTGTTTGTATACTCAAAGTATACTTTACAGTGGCTCACAGACATCTCACATTGTGTAATACAACATACAATACTTGATATTAGCACATTGAGAGCAAAAGTCATGATTCTAACAAGAGTTTGTACACAAATGGCTCTCGTTGTTCACTGTGGCATGTCAGATTATTGTATTGGGACTGGACATTGTTTACATTTTTTTTCTTTTATTAAGTATTTTAGGATTTTAATAACAATGTGTTCTCTGGAGGTGCAGGTGTTTGAAAATCAAAGCTGAACACAATTTGTAAATGAGATTCTAATAACTCGATGACATGTCTTGAAATGTATTTAGTAGGCACAGTGCAAATGTAACTTTTAACAGATTTAACGTCTGGGCTGCACATATTGGAGCTCTGAGGTAGTGCCACAGTCGTTTTTCTCAGTGCAGGATAGGCTGACAGACTGTCATCTCTTCCATCTGTCAGCAGGAGCTCATTAACAAATACCACACGTTTGTATATTTGTTGTGCCAAAGGAAACAATGGTGACATTTTTTAGTCTGTGTGGCTGATGTAACAATCTAATGTAGCTATGTAATCACTGCAGAGTTCACACAGAATAGGAAAATGAGTGCAAGGAATCCTGATAGAAGTAATTATACTAGAAAATGACTATTGAAGCATGTCCATTGCAATAGCCCTCATGTGACAAGTGTCAACTGATGCAAGGGTTTTATGTCATAACTCATTTTCAGTCAACCATACGTATGAAACACTTATTAATAAATCTGTTGTGGACTGTTTAACATGCCTTTTATAACACTTTCTCAGCTTTTGCCTTTAGCAGTTACCACATGGATGAACACTGGAATAGTTTGACTGAAGGCAAGGACCCCTGTTGTCATCGATGCCCTAACTTTTCTAGGTTAATTGTTGACATGCAGTCATTAGTTACACATGTCAATTCTGTGCTTTTCACTTTGCTTTATGTGGTGGACAAATTTTTTACAATATTTTACTAATGTAAACAAGCCTCTCTCTTGTTGTCTCTGTACAGGAGACAGGGCACTTCATCACAGAGATAAGCACACAGGCTGAGGGACAGCTACAGGGGAAAAGGTATGAGGAGTGTGCGCATCACTTCTTGTGAAGCTGTATATGATTAATCCGGTGCTGCAAATACTTGCAGAGGGCAGTTTGGTTCATGTCTTCCCATACTGCTGTTTCCTGCTGTGGAGACAAAAGATGAATGGTCCTTTCCTGCCTTTTATGGGGTATCTTCCTTCTCCATCATTACAGGGGCCAGTTGAGTCTGATAATGTGCTTTTTATATTGGAGACCCTTTCATCCCTTTTAGACACAGACGCCAGGCCTCATGGATTCCTTTGGATGACAAATGCACTTTAATATAGGTAAAAATACATAAAGTCATATATCAGGACAGTAGTAATTGAGAGCAGCAGATGTTACAACAGAGGTAATGACATTTTAAAGCAGTAAAACTGACGTCGTTCCAGGCTATTGATTGACAGTCATCAATAATAATTGAGTACGTAAAGCCACTGAGATGTGTTTTTGACCACTGCATATTGATTGACAGGTATCATGACCTTGTATCACACTAAACAACTCATTCTGCACTTTCAGATGAGCTACATCGTCTGTACACTTTTCATTTCTTCATTTTAATAATGTTCGTGGTTTCAGTGAGGATTTATAACGCTCCCACTCCAGCTTTTGTGTTCTCTGCTACACGCCCATAACGGTAAGTGTGCTGGATTGGAATTACAATTTCAGCAACGGTTCTCTAAGGTCACAGAGAAACTTCTCTTTCAGTGACTTCTACTTCATTCAGAAGAACATTTACATTTGCACAAGTTAGCATAGTGTTTTCTCAACCCCAAATAGTTTCTCAGTAAAAATAGTTAAGAATACAGAATGTTCTTCATACTTGCGGTGATGGCAGAATGGTTGCTAAGACTGATGAATGTCATTTGTTGTGCCGACAAAGGAGTTCAAAAATAGTTTTTCCTTGCATTCCAACATTAAGAAAACTCTTATTTTTTTAAATTAAACAAACTGTCATTATTCTTCTAAGGAGCCTTGGAGTGGGAGCGTTTCCTTTTTGTCTCGACTTTGTGGTTGCCATTACTGTGGTGAATGGTATAATAAGTTCTGTTTGTGTGTGGTGCAGTCTTTAATTATGGTGCATAGTTTATTCCCTGCATAAATCCTTTATTCACAGATAAAAGAAAGCTCAAAATTAGTTCCTTGCAACTTGATATAAAGCATAGTTTGGTGTTGCTATTAAGAATCATGCCTTCTAGTAATTTGATTCCAAACTGTGGATCATGCTCTTTCTGTTGTTAAGGCAGAGCATGCTGAGAGGTTTGTGTCCTTTTTTTTGACACTATTGACGTTTTATCTTATGTGCTCTTTTTGACACTTCTATAACTCTTTGAACGCAAGCCAGTATTTTAATCAAGTGTTCTCATTTTCCAAGCATTTCTATTACTTTGTTTTTGCAAAATTGAAACCATGTGGAAAAGGAAAGCAAATACATCCTCTAAACACCCCCTCCCTGTATTGTTTCAGTGTCTCAACTGAATCATATTAGGAGGTCATGGCAGGTCTGCTACGCTGGAAAATAAATAAGTGTCATGGTGGTTTATGCAATACTGAAAAGGACACTGGCAATAGTTTAGCTGTCCTTTTCTCTACCATAGTGACAACAATAATCTATATAGAGGTTTTATGTATTCAATATAAATGCAGAAGTGTCAAAAGTAATGCATGTTTGTTCCACCTGTCATTAGGTTTCCCTTACTGTTGACTGCTGTTGGTGCAGCACTTTCATGGCATGTTTCTCAATGACACCATGAAGATTTGATTACTTTTGTTGTCTGTGTGTCTAAAGTGACTGTGCAATATGTGACTCTGTGTATGTCACACACTGTACATGCAAGGCACCGATAAGAATCTTCTCACTACCTGACATGTAAGGCGCTGAAAAAACCTGATGTTTACGTTGGAAAATCCATATTAGAGTCAAATGTGATACCTGCCTTTCCATCTTGGTTTCACCTGTCTATGCATGTATTCTGCCATGCTATAGGTCAATTTGCTTGGTCAAAATAAAATGATAAAATGCTTCTTATCCCAGTCAGAATTGCACAGCTCAGTGTGGAAGGTTTGGGGATGGCTGTGACCTTCTGAGTGGCCTGAGAGAGTGTTGGCGTGGCATGACTGATGCAGATTATCATAGCTGGAGAAAGCCAATTACTCTGGTCATCACGGCACCCTCGGGGCCCTTTTTGCTGGAATGAAATGCATTACAGAATCCTCTGTACATCCCTTTTTCTGCGTTTCATTTTCGCTCTATGCTGATTCCCACTAGTTTGAGTGTTAATCACACAGTCAATGGGACCCTCCCAAGCCTGGCTCTGAGCCCTGTCTGGCTCCGATGAGCTTCTGCTCCACAAAGCAGGGAGGTCGTGCCTTTTGGAGAATCGGGTGAATTATACTCTCCTCTGTTTTGTCTTCTGTGTCGATATCAGACAGGGCCCTTTTATTTTGGTCGTCTTAGCCACTCCACTCGCTGAGCGTCCTTGAATAAGTTCAGTTGCAGTGCTTTGCTTTAAGAGATTGCTCTATGGCATTATTTATGAACAAAACAAACTGATCAGATTTCTGTTATCCTTGTTTTTGTATTCCAAAACAGATCCCCAACAAGGCTAGAGACGCTGGGATCACTCGTCGACGCTGCACCTCCAGGATGTACAAAGACTACAGATCAGGCCGAGTCTCAGGTAGGAGGCCGGGTTTTGAGATGTGCTACTGTGGCAACTTTGTACTCATCTTTTTTCCCTCAGTTTTGTTCCTGGAGTGTAGATTCAGTTACTTTAGTTTGGAGAACATTTTGACTTATTTTAATATTTGGAATCTTCATTCTTTTGTCAGATATATTGGTTTTCATTGTTCAAATACTTTCCTTTTCCAAATTCATGCTCGCACAATTTGATTACTGCTTTTGTGGAAAATCCAGGACACTTTATTCTTTTCTACAAATTCCCTTGATACACAGTTGTGAGTTTAAAAAGTCACAAGACATGCATCAATGTAAAAAAGGCTTTTGATTGGGCTTGGTTTTGTATAGTATAGGACCTACATAGACCTTGGTTTTAGTAAACATGTTTACCTGTTCTTCTTACTAGATTATTCATCAAGGCACTAGCCTCGCAATTTGATGTGATTACAAACCCTCTCTGTCAACTTTTAGTGCCTTGTTATATGTTAACAGAGAGAATGTCAACTCCTATGGATTTTCCGTAAATACGCTTATCAGTGCATACAAAAAATGGATTTCTGTCATAACCTGCTTAAAAATTATTAATCAGTTATAACCTACGATGGTTCTAAAATGTGTAATTAAACAAAGATCTGCGATGGAGGTTCTTTGTTTGTTCAACTAAGATATAAAATAATAGATACTATCTTAACATATAATAAATACCTGCAACATGTTTCTGAGCCATGTGGATTTCTCAAAAAGTTACCAGTGTTGAAGGAGATTTTCAGTCTCTTTACAGTTTGATATACTTTTGTCATCATTTCAAATATTCAGCAACCGTACTTTTGGTTTTCATGTGACAGACGTTTAATCTTCGTCTGTCAAAATTACTTTCCAGTTACAGCCTTAAATTAATTTCCTGGTTTGATCCTGGTTTAGCCATGGTTTATTAGTCCTTGTTTAAACATGTACAAGTTTACCTGTGCAACCGTTTAAATTCAGTTAAACTTTTTACTGTCAATGGGGCCATTACAGGTCATATTGTTACTGCAATAATAATCAACAGTTATTGGCAGGAACAAAAACGCAAAGTTCCAGTGGTCAAACAAGTGTGACTTAAAGTACAAGTTATCCGATACAAACCATGACTCAATATAAATTATATCGCAGTGTCACCATTTTATTTTCCTCCAGTGGCCACTTGTTGTACTACAACAGGAAATCTCATGCATCTCGCAATAGACCACAAAGTTAAAGGTAACATCTCACAGTAAAGAAAACCTATTTTTTCAAAAAGAACAATTAAGAGGCATTTTATCAGACTTCATCATCCAATTAACAGTTATGTGCCATTTTAATAAGCTTGTTTTCTTCCTGAGGCATATTATTATAGATTCAAAAAAACAACACAGTGTGCTAGTACATTTTGTTCGAGGATGTTGGCTGTGGAGTGAGGAAACTCGATGGATTGCTTAAGAGAAAGTGAATGGATGGGGAATGAAAAGCGCCTTTCTCGCTGGGCTTTGGCCGATGAGTGTGTCCTTTCTTATTACACTCACACAGCGCAATATACAGGTCAGTCAGGTGATAATGAATGCTCTGTCTGATACTTGGCCTTTCTCCTTCCCTCCTGCTTGTCTCCTCTGCTCCTTCGTCTCATTTCCCTCAGCCCTGTACACACCAAACTCGTTCCTACAGTAGCTCGAGTATATTTGCCTGTAGTGAGTTTAATTATCTACCCATCTCTGCTCCTTTCGTTCTAGGGCATCTGGCAGTTTAAAGGTGCCTGGGGTTGGTTTACAGCACAGTAAAGATGTCAAGTTTTTTGATCACTTGTGCCATTAATGCAGTCTGAATCTACATCGCTGTCAGTTGCTGCAAACCTACTAATTCTAGTGCATAAAAAAAAAATAAGAAAAATGTACACAAATATGAACTACTTTAATTCTACCAGCTGCAAAAGGACTGTGTAGAAATGCATTCAGCCAGTGATCCAAAAGGGCTGCAATCCAAGGTCCAAGATCTGATGTGAATTTTAGTCATTAATAAAATATTCTGATCCAAATGGACTCTAAGGTAGAGGTTAAATTATTGATTTGCTGCAGAATCAAGATACAGATTCCTGCATGCAATTTCGGCTGCAGGATGTTACCTTTCTTTCGCTTTTATGTTATATTTGGGGCAGTTAAGTTTAAAGCCTGTGTCCGGATAATGGTACATGAGGCGCCATCGCACATTGACAACCATCTTGTTGCACCACACGGCTCACAAAATGCCTCACTAGCATCCATTCTCACCCATAAACCACTTTTTTTTTTTTCATTATTGTTGAAGCTTTGTAATACAGCTTTGTAATGCCCCAGAACAAATATGATTTATCACCAACTCTTTTTGTGGCTTTTCTTCACTCAGGTGATACTCTGGCTGTAAACGATGGGAGATTAGTTTGTTCAACTGACAACCTTTGAGCAGTACTGGCAGGGTTAACAGTTGTTTTGCACTCTGCTTGAGACCTCTTTCCATCAGTATTCATCAAAATGAAATATTCTCAAGAGAATGGCCTGCCCCCTTTTTGGATTTAGTGTAATCCCATTTTTATAACAGATGTTTTCATTAGCATTAGTAAATCTTCTATCTATAGCCAACATGATTCAAATTGCATCAGCTCCAGTCACATTTTATGGCTCTTTGTCACTTCCCCACCTTACATTAAATACACTAGAAATACACCAGTATGGGAACTGGGACACTGTGAAGCCCACTTAATGAGGTGTGCCTGAAGCTGGGGAGTCACCTCAACCTTCCCTGTCCAGATGATCATCTGCTAACCATCAGTCAGGGGCAATGGAGGCGAGCTAAGGAGGGAGGAGGACAAGGAATGATGTAATTAGAAAGGGAAGGATTAAGACCGATAGAGGTCAGAGATAACTAGGGAGAATCCAAGTCTGAAATGCCACCCCACCCCCACCTCGAGGACAGATATTTTTGTGCCGCCCGTCTTACATTGAGGGCAATGGAGCTAATGACATTTCTCACTGCAGCACTAAGCTACAAACACACCGTTCATTGATCTCAAAGTGGAAGACACCAAATACCACCGCCTCCACTTTAAACTGATATGCTTTTTGCTGAGTAGAACCTTTTTAAATATCATCTCTGTCTCTAAAGGCCTTGAGGAGCAGCCACCTGAACCTGTTGTTTGACTGGAAAGGGCATATTGATCTGATGCAGAGCAGTGTAACCAAGTGAAAACAATACTGTTTGGTTTGGGAAATTACTTTGACTGATAAACAGTGTCAAACTCTCACAGGACAAATGACATACTAAATGAAATTGCTTCTACTTCCAGGAAAGGCTCACAGCTCTAGTAAAGATTTTATTGGTATAGTTGGCAGCACAGTCCAGCCACAATATGCACTAATTGAAAATGAATAAATGACTATACTTTTTTAATTATTAAAATTTACTTTGGACTGATTCATGTGTCCTGCAGCCACAGTTTTATGTTTTCTGGGTATATGGTGTTGCCGAGTTACCTAATTCACCTCACTTTCAAGTCCGACAGATTAAACTAAAGAGGACTGTAATATGTCAGCAGCATACCCGCTCCCATATGAGCCATGAAAGCCAAGCAAGGCTGCTTTCATCTGCTGAGGCGCAGTCATATTAGTGTTTGATTTGAATGTTTTGCTACAATAAGCAGGCCACCGAAAGAACATCATTGTTTAAAAAAAATAAAAAATAAATCAAGACATTTGACAAACATCATTCCCGAGGGACACTGAAATTGAATGAGAGCATGCACTGGCTGTTACTCATTACTACTGCCTGTCAGGGGTAATTGAATTTTGCCTGAAGAACATTCAGTTTATTTATGACGAGTCTTTTCTTGTGAAAACACAGATAGTGAAAATGCCATGTGCTTTTCTATTTCTAAATGCAGATGATGAACAACTATCTCCAGCCTTTGTTTGTGGGTGTGGTACAGGCCAGTTTGATAAATGGGACTAATCTGCTTTTCTCTGATATGAAAGTGACTACTGCTTGTCTTATCAATTTTTTCGTGTTGTAGTGATTCCAAGTGCAGGTTTTGGATTAGTTATTTTAAAGCAGTTGCTCTTTCTCCTGATAATTAAAATCTTTCTGAACATTTTTTGTCTATTTGTGTACATAACAGCCTTCACTCTGTAGGAGCTGACTGTAAAGAAAAAAGTGGCACTTGTCACGCAGCAAACCTTTATTGGCTGAAAATACATCTGGTTTAGACTACAGAAAGCACTTGCTGACTTTAAAAGGTACCCTCTAGCAAGCTGCCGCTACTCAAACCCCTTGTTTGAAGTTGGAGAGTAACAGTGAACGCGAAATTGAAAACAATTTTGAGTTTTGGAAAAAGGAAGCATACTCTGCTCTTTTTATTTTACCTTTTAAAATGATTTTGTGATGGCAGTGGAAATGGATGGGTCAAAAGAGAAAATTATTTGAGTGAGCTGATCCTTTCTAGATGTGTTGAAGCTAACACATGCCTTTTGTTACAGTGGGTTCCGAGTTTACTGTGCTTTAACAATTTATAGTAAATCTAACCTCTGCAAAAGTCGTTTCCGATTTCCACTTATGTTTTTGAATGATCTGTTGCAATTGTTTTTTGTTTGTTTCATTTCTTTTACAGACAGGATTGTGCTGCTGCATTGTTTATGAAATCGAACAGAAGACTATTGCATTGCTTCATAGGATCGACTGCATAGCACATCTTAACTCTTTTATCCACTCACCAGTTATTGATGGCACCTCTTGGAAAGCTACAAGACCAACACAAGTAACAGAACCATAAGCTATAAGATTAGCTTGTGCAATAAAACACCCTGGTCTTGGCACTGAGAAAGCCTCCTTCTTTCCTTTGTCAACTTGCCAGTAACATCATCTAGCAATCCTGGTTGGATTGGGTTAATTGGAATTAGTAAATGCATAGATTCTTATCCTCTCAGTTACTAGAAGGAATGTCTAATCGCTAGAACCTTAATAAATGAAGGATTTAGGGTAAGTTGTAAGGCTGTATTTATTGTAGTTGGCTGTACCTAATAAACCTCATTGTGGGTAAGTTTATTTCTCATGGCCATTTGCCCATTAATTCCTGCATGGACTAAAAACTCTGAGTGCCATAGAAAAAACAACTGTTGAGGCTTCAGTTTTCAGTGATATTATGTCTTTTCAGCAGATGAGGCATAAATAACTGTTCTGACCACTGCAGTGATACATTTCACCATTCTCACTCACTCATTCGTTGACGTCTTTGTCCACAGCTTGTTTCTAATTCTGGAAGCATAATAATGTTTACTATGCTTTTTTTCCCGCTGTTGCTGCTTTTGCGTAATTAATCATTTGCTTGTGTTGATCTAACAAAGACTGTCTTCATACACTCAGTCATTGCAATCATGTTGTATTGACACATTAAGCTACCCAAATGTTATGAATGGCGCTTTATAGTATTTTGTAACAGAAACATTATCACAGACAAAGCTGTGAGCCAGTTCTGAGATGTGCTGTAGGGTGGCAGCTGAATGCTGTCAGTGATGAGTTTATGGGATGAGTAAACATAAAAGACATTCAGGTCTTCTGAATTCTCCAGACCCAGAATATCTCATGAAGACATTCAAGCTACACAAGTGGAACCCCACACATTTTGATAAATTCTTTAATCACCATTCCCACGTAGACAAATGCTCTCTAGTTGAATGTATTTTGAAACATTAAGTGTATGGTAAGCTTGTGGGGGTGACAAAAATGCCTCTCATCACTGTCTGCATATTAAGCATTGAACTGCTAATCTTTGTGCTTCTCCTCCTCCAACTGGCAGCCTTCAGAATGACACCTTTACAAGCACCGCTGTCAAAAGTTTGTCAGCTTGTCTTTTGTTTCATTGTACACGTTACATTTAGAACTTTAATATTAAAGTAGCATTTAGCGGCGTGGAGCAGCTCTGGGCTGCGTGAGGTGGTTTTGTTGGCATTGCTGAGAGAGCTCTGTATGAAAACACCGTCCTCTCCTGACAGTCCTCTCATTGAGCTCGAACAACAGCAGGAGTGGTGTCCTGTGCCAGTAGCGCTCACGGACCCCTCATACCCGGACCAAACCCACTCTTCGCCCCCGCCGCTTGTTCCTGAAGCGATCTGCCGTATTGTGCCTGAGTCTGGAGCAGGGCACGTCGGGAGGGCGGGCTCGCTCGCTGTAGCTAAAAGGTCCCGCTTCGACTGGCTGCTCTCATTGCAGTCCAGTCTGCCGAGCGGAGCGGAGTGGACTGACTGAGCACACACCGCGTCCATTCAAGGATTTATTTCATTCACTTCGTCCTACAAGCGGAGGACCAACCGGAATCGCACCTCGCCCTTTTTGGACAATGTTTCTCTTGCAGTACACAGGTAGATTTCAGAAGTTTTTGCAGCCTTCTGTCTTGCCACCGAAAGCGTTATTTTTGCCTAGATATACGCGGACTATCCGTGCCGTGCTTCTGCAGCTGTAATGCATTAATAGACGTTGTTACAGCACGAATTATGCGGCACTTACCACTATGCAGTTCTCATCTCAACATTGTATTACAAGTTGAAGCGGATTGCTGATAGATTTTGCTTAGTTTAATGTAACTGTCGGGCGGATACCAGCTGTCGAGACGCATAATCAGAGTGCTTCTCCCTCTATCCACTGTTGATGCTCGTGTCTATAAACAGATTTAATATGCAGCGGTGTGCTTCATGATGACAAATGCCAAATAACTGCTTTTTGTACACATTGTATACTTGCGTTTCTGTTGGCTACAATAGACAAGTGGAGACGATGTTGATTGACGCACGCCTACTGGATCTGTTTTATGGATGAAGTTTTCAGAGTAGATTTAATCTGAGAGGCACATTTTCAAACGCTATTCAGTCCATACTCTATTATGTTTTGGCAGCATAATGAAGCATGGTGAGTCACGTTGTATGGAATAGGCCTATCGGGCAGACTATTGTGAGTTTTAAGTTATTTTGCTCCTTTGCTATTAAGCTTTCCATGCAATTTATTCCAGCATCGCCACCATGCATAAATTGCTGTTATAAATGATGCATTTTTTTCTAAGGCTTACATGTTCTAATTATGCAAGGATGCAATTTGAACTCTCACATCAAGCTGCTTGCATTCTCCTTTTATCTATCGCTGTCTTCACCTGTTTTCAACTTCATCTGTTTATAGCCTTGATGAATTTTACCTCAGGTGTCAGGCTGCTCGGATGGGGTTTTGCTTAGACTTGACAAACTTACTAAAGCATATTCATAGACTTGGAGATAGTTTAGTAAAATATGGATGAAATTAGTTTTATATGTTTGCATGCCCTGTCTTGTCATTTGTATAAAATCCTCCCTTCATTGTTATACAGTGCTGGTCTCTAATAGGAGGAACAGGCACATTTGCTTTGAATCACATTGACTAAGTGAGATTGGAGTACTTTCCATGACCAGTGGGAGAGAAAATGACCCCCCCCCCCCCTTCACACACACACACACACACACACACACACACAATCAATTGCCAGAGCATCTTTAGATTGCTTTTAATGGCATAAGGGAGGAGGGCACTTTGCTGAGATCTGTCAGAGAAGGAAGATTTAAAGGTTGTGCACAAGAGCGCTGGAGAAGGAGCTTGAATATTTCAGTTCGATTTGGCATGGGATGATAGTGCTGCACAACAAATTAGGACAGGGTGGACCACTGTACTCTACCAGGAGATTTGGGAGCTATGGAAACGCTCAAAATTTAATTGGTCTGTGCTTGACAATCTGAAGCCCATAGAGGAGAAGTTTAAGGCAGAAGAAGTCATAAATAACGGTAAAAGTAAAGTCAAGTCTATTTATTCATTAAGACATTTCCCACAAGTAGTTTGTTATCTGTAAACTTTTGACTCGATATAATCCGCTATTATAGCTCCTTTCCCTTTCTGGCACTTCTTCTGGCAATCACTAATGATTGCAAATTACATTGAATGATTAAAAGAGCTGAAATGTCAGTGCTATTTAGAACTGGACTCCTGCAGAATTCAACTTACTAATTCATTCCCCTCCTATTAATTGCAGTTTTAACGTATAGTGTTGAATTTAGAAACAGCCCAGATATCTGACCCTAGTTTTTGCACTCCATTTTTTTGTTGATGAAACAAACTTGAATGTGCTGTGCTGATTGCTCATGTGTTTCTTTGTTAAGGACTGCCTCTTATGTCCTAGTGCTGTAGAGATATTTTTCCTTCAGCACCATGTTCTGCTTCAGAGACAACAGTGTTGCAGCATTTGGAGTTGTTGTATGTTGCAGTTCAGTTTATACAGCAAAGGGGAAAAATACTTGAGTAATACTATTGACAGAAATATAGAACGTGGTGTTTTTCCACTTTTATCATATGCTCGATGACATAGAGAAGCCATTCATTACTGAGGCTTTACAAAACCCCAATGGAAAAGCTGTGTCGATGCTTCTTCACATTAGGTTTTACAAGATGCTTGGCAGGTTTCGTCAAGTCATACCATTTCATGCGGCAGTATCACTTTAGTGCACCATCTGCTAGGCTCGTACTTAAGAGCGCAGTAGCACAATCGTTACATTTCTGTCTGCAATAGAAGCAGCTTGTATGATAATTACTTTTTTTATTCCTGACTGTATCTAATGCTCAGTTTTTTTCCCACCAACTTTGATTGAAGTTGTCGGTGTGTTCAACCTGTGAAGTGACACGGTCAGTGTTAAAGTGAAATTCAGATCTGTTAAAGAAGAATAAATTGGCCTGTCTGGAGGATCCCTGTTAGGATCAGCAATTTTGGCAGCAACAGCGGTTCTCCCTGCAATCTGGTACTGGAGGAGCTAAGAAATCTTGGCAGCCTAAAGGCAACCAAGTCAGGGCTTCAACCATATAACTGACAGAGTTTCTTCATTTCTAATCGCTACCATGATAAGCAACCACACAGGGAACCTTTAAAACTGAAGCTGAGGACTCTGCACTGAGCACATCAGGAGATACATGAAAGGAAAAAAAAGATAAATCATCATCCATCAGCCATCATCGGCCTTCTTTTTCTGCATCGGCTGTGCATATAAGCAGTGCAGATGATGGGATTGTGGCTCCAGCACTGCTATGCTAAACCCCGCTGACGGTCCCTTTTGAGTAGGGCTGAATAGTGGAGCAGTTTGAAGAATCTGGATTGGGCTTCACCAAGGAGTAATTCTATAACATTTGTGCTATTTTATATCTGCTTTCAAAGGCATATATTGAAGCCATGTGATGATATGTCACATCACCATTTTCACTTCAGTACTAACTATGTAAAGAAAGGCTCAAGCCATAATTAGACTGTGAATCTAGATCTTGTCTCTGCTCTTGGCCTACAGGGACAGTAATGTTGTAATGTTGGTTTAGTCTTCAGAAGACTGCGCAAAGAAAAAAAACTTTTGGTCCGAGTTAAGTGTCCAACCCCCCCCACTATATCATGTATATGTACCGGAGCAGTTCCCGATGGAGTACCTGACCTTCACCTTACACTTAAGTATGAGCCCCATTCCTGCACTTCGCTGGCGCTGCAAGACCTTGACTAACTCCCAATTCGCACCAGCGTCGTTACTGCAGCGTCGCCTTAATGCAGCGTCGCCTTAATGCAGCGTCGCCTTAATGCAGCGTCGCCTTAATGCAGCGTCATGTCTCACATTTGTAAATTGCTTTTTATTTTAGAAGCTATCAAAAGGTTAAACTTCCATTTTTCGAGTGGCTCCGCGTCAATCTAGCGAGCTACACCAGGTAAACATAGGAAGTAGGCACCAAGTTTCAAAAGAATCTTTTGCTATGCTTTTAAGATAAAAGCTCACTAACACATAGCGGTGATGTAAACATGGCACCAGTACTTCAGTCAATGCTGCGCCATGGACAACGAGAACTTGATCTTGAGGTTGAGAAATTCCATATCCTTTACCACGCCAATTTTACAAGGACAATGCCCTGGAGCACAATAGCCACAACCTGGGGTTTAGGCGGTAAGTAATTACCTACTGTAGTTACATATGCTATGTATAAGCATGTTTGTCTTCTCTAGCAGCAGTCAAGCCCTCGCTGTGTCGTCCATCTATTTATATGGAAGTTTAATTGTTACTTTACTTCTATATAATAAAGTCGGCAAAAGACAGGGAGAGCCACACACGCAGAGTAGTATCAGCGGCACTGACGCCCCTTGAGGTGTGAATTGACTCATTTTAAAGCAGACATGAGTAACACGCAACGCTTGCAAGATGCTTTCTGTGTGAATTGGGGCTAATGCCTAGATTATGACATCAGTGGCTAAAGTTGTCTAAATACCGTTTAAATTTACACCAAAATTGACTTGACTTCAGATGGTTGCTATTAAAATGACAGCTTTGTGGGATTTAAATTTTTGTCTTAATTTGTGCTTAATCCACCATTTAAATTCCTTTTGTCAGATGAGGCAAAAATGGAGACTGATCTAATGCTCTACCAGTCTACCAGAAGTGGCTCACTGTGGTAATGAGACTCTCCAAAGCCGGATATTGTCACAGCTGACTACAATGTGCCAACACACATAGTTTCATTTCCTGGATTGTCATTCAATGCACTAAGGAATAGAAGGCACCTGCTTGGCACCGTGGCATTCCCCTGAGACCAAATGAACTTGAGTTGTTTGTACTACAGCCCCATCACCCCACCCCATTTCCCCCCAGCAGCAGTGTCAAGAGACGCAAATGAGAGTAGCACAGTATGTGGCGTGATGGATCACCACATCGATGTAGGACACCACTGCTGTACATCTTTAAAGCTACCTGTGTCAATGGCTGTTTTACAGATTGTATTACAATACATTTTGTAAAGGGGGCACAAATTGAACCACTGAATCCTAGTTTTAGGTAGGGCTTGCACTGTTAGTATGAGTATTAGTGCTGTTGTTGTTCATAAGTATAAGAGAAAACACATTTATAACAGTTGATTCTGTGTCAGTCTAAGACTGTGCAAGAGTTCATATTCTCAACTCGAATGTGCTCTCCCAAACACAAGTATGTTGAACAATTTCCCAAAAGAGAGAATGGAGAAAGCGGAGACTCTGGTTCAGTGGTTTGGACCAGAGAACATGGGTGTCCACAGAGATTGCTTGTCTGGAAAGCAGCCATCACTCTACTGTAATAGAGACTGAGAGCTCACATTTAGATGGCTCTTACTTTAGGAGAAAAAAAATGGAATGGAAATAAGGTAATGATGGCCGAATGGATGGACATAATGTAACCAAGATTGCATTATTAATAAGTTGGAAAGGGTTTTTTGTGTGCAGTTACTTTTACCAGAGCATTTTGAGGAATAAAGGTACTGCTTTTGTTGGTTAGATGGCCCAAGATTAAAATCATATTCTGAACCATGTTTACCTGACAAGTCATCACTTTGAGAACAGGAATTTGTAACCCAGTAATTTTCCATGTGCATGAAAGATTTTGCGGCAAATTCAATTTTAAGCTTGGGTTTCTTACTTAAACATCAACAAACTGACATGTACAGATCCCCACTGTGCGCAGTCTTTCATGGTAAAATGAAAGAAACCCTTGAGTGAAATGTCATTGGAGCTGCCATGAAAGGTTTGGTGTTTGAGCTTAAAGGAAGCCCTGTACTTGCATGTTTACTGGACTGAGGCTGGCTCGAGTCAGACCCCCACTGCTGGATAAATGCAAGGTCTTTTTTTATGCTCAGCACATCTCACCCGCTAATGTTAATTCACCAGACTTTTTCTGCCTCTGTCTGTGGAATGAGAGGTCAGCATTTACAGGCGGATGATACAACACCAGTGTAACATATTGACCAGAGAAAGAGGTGTACTTTTCAGTTGGGTTCTTTAAATTATACCATGGTCTATTTTGGAGCATGGGTATGCCAACGGAGGTCAGGGCTGGAGCGTTCTCCCTGTTTCATGGTTATGGCAAGTTGAACCGAGGTCATTCATGTGGACAACTAAGTTCACTACCAGATGTCACTGGCTTTTGTTGGCTCTTTTTTTTTTTTTATCTTTTTTTTATTTTTTTATCTAAAACTTGCTTGATTACTCTTGCTTGGGAAGATTAGTGCTGCCCTTGGATTTTCCAACAACTTTACAATTAACTTTTTATTTATGAGCTTCCTATAATTTTTTTTTTTTTCGCATTTGATTATGTGTATGGCGCTGAGCTTTACTCTCTCCAAAACGGACTAAAAGTCACGTAAATGTCCCGTCACCGGTGGAGGACATAGAGAATGTGAGCAGTAGTCTGTGTTAGCGAAGAGGCTAAACTTTAACAAAGATTGTTGTCCCAAGTCTGAACCATCTCTGAGCCATAAGTTATTATTTCATAACACAGTTAGAGCTGTCTTAAACTGTGTTCATTTGTTTGAGACCCGCGTCAGAGAGATGTAATAATGTTCTTGTGGATCATGTGCTGCCTTCTGTGAGTCTCTGCTGCAGCCACTGAAAGTAAAGACCAGGGGTCTCCAACTTAAGGTCCGCGGACCAAATCCGGTCCTTTGTGAAGTACTTCTGGTCCAAACATTAATATTACTGTTAATACATTCTAATATTAATTAATAACAGGTGAAAATGCATAAAAGGTAACAGTTAAACAAATAAGAGTGTTTTAAAAAAGGTTTACTGTTTTAGGGAAACGCATGAGACTAGTGTTTATTATTGGGTTTGATCTAAAGAGGTTTTAGGTCTAAGATAAACTTAGATAAACTTCACTAATTATTGAACACAAAGTAATTATCCAGGTCTAAATCCATCAGAGGCACATATTATTTGGGATTTTAAGTTACTTTAATATTCACTTTTTCAAAGTACCAAGCCTTATATGTAAATTAAATTGTATGTAAACAAACATTAGCCTATATTTTAAATAAATATGGAAACATTTGACATTTACTTAGGGACTGTTGGAACTGGCTTTCAGGACGGTACTGGAACGGTGATTAAAAAAGTTAGTCTGGAGCCTAATTTTATCAAACAAGAGCAAACCAACCTTTTGGAAAGCGCCTTCAAGTTATTTGAATTTGTTTGAGCCAGACAGCTTTATAGTTAACAGAAAATAAAAAATGTTGCAATGTCTCACTATAATCCAATCAGTATAAGTCTTCCCCAATCAATACATTGATGGAACCATTTATTTGCACTCCTTTTGGATTTAGGGCTGTCTGCTAAAGAGAACAGTAAATGCTCTTGCTTTTGTCTTTTGACACCGGTTTGGCCATCTTGCACCAGTCTAGATAAACATGGGTATTTAGCTGATGTGTCCTGGGTGCTGAACGGCAGTCCTGGTGGAGATTGTGACCATAAGGACATATGCTGACAACAGCTGACTTAACATCATGGCACTGAACACAGCCATTACAGACGAGGAGGTAATTGGATTCACAAATCAGCCATGGCTCGGGGTTTATAGTGGCACCGGGTTTTATGGGTCATATTTCAGAGACTGGTGGGCAGTTTGTCAGATGAGGCTTGGTTGTAATAGGAAACTAGCACACAAAAAACTCAGAGGAGAGACTGAACTCACAGGAAGTAAACATTTGTGTCCTAAAGAGGTAAATTTAATTTGAACATTTTACTTCTGACCTTGCTTACTTACTGCAGTTTAAATTTGGCGTACAATATAATTTTTGCACAAGTGTGATTCTCTTCAAGAGCAGCTCTTGTAAATGGGAGGTCACTGAGTTTGAATGGTACAATTGGAGCAAATGCCTGTACGAATACAGTATATGTGACTCTTCTTTTAGAGCAAAAGCTTTCTACCAGTTCTCTGCCATGCTGTTTGTCTCAACTCAAATCAGTAAGGTAGATCAATACAAAGATTAATTATTGTGTCCAAGTTGAGGGCTGCACCAACAACCTGCATTTTTCAAGCCTCTAGTGAGCGTCCAAATACTTCCTTTCCGATGAGCGTTGAGCTTTAGCTTGTTAGTGTGGTCTCTGGACCGAAGCTGCGCTGAGAGAAAATTGGACCAGGCTCCAGGGGTAACAGATGCAGGCTCAGTGCAGCTAAGCCCCACCAGCGGGCCAGCCTCTTGCCCCACAGCATTTTCTGAATTTAATATACAAGCTCCCCCGTATTAGCTATAGGTTAGCTTTTCTCTGAAGTATATCACACTGGGGGTCATAAGGAAAGACATTTGGCACCCGCACTGTTCTCAAGCATGTGCTCAGTTTCATCTGTATTAAGCTGCATAAGTTATAGCTTGGTGCATGACCCATACAAATTTATATGGATTTTATTATTTCACAGTGTCACACACACAATAAATTGCTTTTTATTTGTTGAATCGCCATGATTTATTGTGTCTTGAAATGTTCAAGTTGTCATGCCAATAAATCATCAGCGAGTGTTTTGGGTGTGGGTCTGAGGTCTGGACAACCAAAAGGAGAATGATGTATTATTGCAATAATCGACACTGGTGTAGGTCTGCGTAGTATTTTTGAAGATATGAAGAAGTTACTTATGATCTGGATAGGGCTGCACGATAACAGAAGACATGTTAGAAGACACATTAGAAATGGTGTCAGCAGGCAACAACATATAGTTTTACATAATAATAATAATATAATAATACATTTTTTATGCAACGAGGCATTCATATTTTGATGTTTCTTCCTCTGTATGGAAGTATTTGCCATCTTGGTTGAGAGTGCAGCAATAATTGTCACTTCTATCTTGTGTCTTGTTTATTTTCTTCAGCTGAATTTAAATGTGACGCTCGGTGAAAGTCACGAAACCCCAAAAAAGAAATTCGCTGTAATTCTGCTCCATGGAAGAGATGGAAGCAGTTGTTGGTGAACTTGCATGTTACTGCTCTTCTTTTTCAGTTTGCTTTTTGGCACGTTAGCCATCAATTAAAAGTGACTCCACTCCTGTCTGCTGTGAAGAGTGATGGATGGGTGGATAAAATGAGCAGAGACAGGAGTGCTGGAGCCAGATTATAGCCTCTAGTGTTATCCCTTTGCATGATCTATGGCACTTCATTTGTTTTGCTGTTTGGGTAATTAAACAGGGGAGGCCCACTCAGTGAAGTCTGGCTCTTGGCTTAGTTTTCTCCCCTAATCTTCCCAGAAGACCAGATAATTAATGGTGGAATGGCGGGAGAGCCCACAGTCTTCTGTTAATGAAAGGGATTCATCTTATTTACTCAACTCACTCCTTGTTTTCTTATTCAGAACTTGGCTCGGGTGTCATTACTGTAGTCATCAAGATACCGAAAGTTGGCATCTGTTCTCAAGTGTAATTGCAGATGATATTGTGAGAAGTCCTCATGCAGACATGGTTATACAAGGTTAGAATTTATCCTTAAGTCTAATTATACAACTATAATCTGGTGTTTGTTTTGGCTACATGGTGAATGTGTTTCCAGTGCTGAAGGTTAAGGCATTTAATAACCACATGGTCTCAAAATCGTCCATCACACTTTGTTTTTCCGCAGCAGAAGATTTGTGTTTATTATGCGTTAGCAGTGGATGATGCAGCACAGGGGTTTCCCCAGCAGTAGTGTTTGCCATAAATTTATCAGTAATGCACTGTGCGGAAGGGTAAAATGGTGAAGCCATAACTCTATCCTCAAAATGCAACAGCAAATACAGCTATTCAAAGATAACAGAACTCTGGCAAAATAAATGTACAGTTGCGGGACAAGTTCAGGATGTTGCCTCACAGAGCATTGAATTGTCAGCACGGTAAGTTAAAGGCATGTCTGAGACAACTCTACATCACAATGGGTTTCAACACTAGTTCAATGTTACATGAGAAAACAGAACATGGTGCACAGACAAGGCAGAGTACAAATTATTCACAGCGAGTAACACTGCAATGAACACGACAATGACAACTGTGTACCAGAGATAACATTTCCTTCAAGTGTCAAAAAGCTGTCGCCTTGTTGTTGCCGCTTCGTTTGTCTTCTTCGTTGTGCTCTTATTGACAACTGCCAGGCTCTGTGTGGTGTGTCACTTTTCTACATATTCGCTGGAGACATAGCCTGGAGGTAGACCGAAAGAGGAGAAAAAACAGCTTTACCCCATGCCAGAAATGCTCCTGTGGCCATCTACTAGCACAAATCTCCCCCTGAGCAATATTTTGACAAAGGCTTTTGAAGCAGCGAGCTGTCAGTGCCAGCTTTTTGACCATATCCTCATTAGCCAAAACACCACCAAGAGGAGACGCCACATGGAGACACCTTTTCAAGGGCCACTTAAAGAAGAAATGTCTCCCTAATGACAAATTAATTTAGGAAAGGTTTCACAGGGTTAGAACAAGATGGGGAGCACATTTAGCATTGTCACACACGGAGTGGGCTGCTCTGAATGAATGACGGGCCACAAATTCGCATTAATGTGGATACTGTGGAGAGCTTAATCCCTAGGAGCAATTTGGAGGCAAACACAGCAGGATGAGAGATACAGTATTCCCATGGCTGCCTTCTTGTTTAGCTCTATGTTTAATTGTGTTTGGCTTTTTTCATTTTGCCTCTGGCAGTTTCCCAACCCATCTTCTGGCTCTTTACAGAAAAGAGAACGCAGTATGGCATAGTTAAGACTGGGGTCCATAGAGATGGTTCCATAACAGAATATTGGCTCATGAATGATTTCTAAAGAAGTGGCTCTTGAGGACTCGCAGACCTCTAGGGCGCCCTGCCTCGGTTAAAGTGCCCCGGGGATTAGCAGAAGAACAGAGGATACAAGGAAGACATTGTAACTTTCTGCCTGTGCTACTGTGATTTATGAGCCAAGACATTTGATTTATCTCATTTGAAATTTGTCTCTTAGGTGCAGTTAGGAGTCAAGACGATGGGAAAAGAAAGGTTGGACTTTGTGTGGTCTGAAAATATAATATTAGAGATTTCTGCTTGAGCTTATTAAAGAAAAGTAATTTTGCGCTATTAGTTGTGCTTAAGTAGGGCTTAGAAATTAAGGCTGTGCTGTACACTCGAACATCCTCTGCATGCCCCACTCCCCGTGTTACTGTGGGTTCTCTCCAGGTACCTCCTCCCACCGCCCGAAGACATGCATGTATAGGTCAAATGGCAAATCTAAAGTGTCCCTCAGGTCTAAAGCTGCAGGGATAGGTTCCAGTCACCCACAACCCCTAATGGGATCACGCTGAAGAAAATGAATGAATGAATAAATGAATGTATACCACATTATTACCATATCATATATCCTTAAGAACTGCTTGAATCAATAATATTATGGTCTACCGTGTGACTGGAGTTTTTTTTTTGGTTTATGTTAAAATAATTGTCCAATCAAACTAAAGAAAAAGTTTAAGCAAAGTCATCTAGACTCAGTTTTAAAGGTTAAGATGTTTTGTCTCTTATACCAAGAGACTTGGGTCTGAGTTTTATCTCTAAAGGAAGGGGTTTAGACCTGAAACTAAACCTGATGGGACTAGGCTGTTCTGGTCTCATAGTTGTTACCATGAAAGGGCAGTGTCACTCCTGATGTGAGAGTCCTTAAAGGCTCAAGTGAGTCGTTAGTGTCACTGTTCAATTCAGGTTGTTCTAGAGTGAAACTGTTTTGATTTAAGTTTCAAAACACTACTACTATAAATACTAGACAACATGAATTTGAGGCCACCTCCTCTGTTCAGAGAGCTGTTTTTTATTTTTATAAAAAAAATGGCTTCCTTCACACCTCTCTCTGGCCAAAATTTGGACATTGCTGTCCTCTAAAGAATGCACTTTCTCTTTGAGGTGGAGGTGGACTGCAGACTCAGGCATGCATCAAACTGTGATGCAACCAAAAGATAGGGATTGTGATGTGAATGATTGGGACTAATGTGACTAGTTTAAGTTTGTTCATAACCTTGCATTTCTTTATCTTAGTTTAACTTGGTCAAGATTTTACTATATGAAAGAAAGCAATGAAATGTTGCAGGTCATATTTTTATCTTAATTTTTAACATAGTGATCACATTATGGCTGTTTTCCTGATATTATGCAGCCATTTTTAGAAACTCTTAGAAACCATTACAAATGATAATAATTGTAATCAATTGACAAAATAGCATTATATCACAGCATTTTATTTCCCACGCAGCCCAACTTATACCTCGTCTCATACAATGGCACAGCAAGGATGCACAACAGCCCTCATAACCTTTTTATAATTCAGCTCCATCTTCATTTGCAATTCTAGGAAAGCTGAATCATACAGGAAAAGAAAAAAATCATATGGACATTTAAGTTTATGCAACATCACAACATTTACAATAAAATCTTTTCAGGCTTCAAAGATATAAGGTCAAACGTCTGGATAAAATTACAGGAATCATTGTGGTGGCAGAATATGAATAATAAAAAAAAAAACATTACTTCTCTCCAAACATTTTAAAGACAGTGGAGCATCGTGACGCTACTGTTCCCCCATGAACCCATTTCTCTTTTGAGCTATCAGACTAATGGTATGGAACTGGGGCTTGTAGTACTGGCAGGATTAGGGTTCTGCTGTGGTCCATTATCCAGGAATAGAACAAGCTGTTTAGCCAGCTGCTCTAGGACAACGCTGGATACCAGAGGGTTTCAAGGTACTTTGAGGTCTGACATGTTGGATGTCCCACAAGGCCAATCCCAAATAATGAAAAGTCTTCTAATCTGCCTGTAATTCTTGAGCACTACCAGCTCAGTGGATTTTTTTTGTCTATCCCTTAAAGTCCATCTGTAATAAATAAAATCATTGTGTCTGATCCTGCCTTTCATCAGTTTTGGGCGGCTGCACCTGTTAGACAAGCTTCGGAAATGCACTAGTCAAGGGCAATGTCTAGGAATAAAAAGCATAAAAACACTGCTAACTGTCAGGAGTGCATTTTTTTCAAACCTACAGGTATTATTGCAGTAAGATGCATATTCCATGTGCTGTAAATCATAACAGATGAACATTGTAAGTTCTCAGACAAAGACTTCAGGGTGCACTGCACACCTGACAAGCGCTTCTGCTCCTGTAAAGTAAGTGCTCTGTTGATTGAGATGGAGATTGAAATTGATTGAGAGTGGGAGTGAAATCACTGACTCACTTCAGTTAAAATAATGTTCCTGCTCCTCTATTTCAAAGATAATGCCTGCTCCTCGGCAAGATTCTGCCCCAGCAGGTTGTTTCGTGCTCGTTGTGAAGGAACATTGAGAAACACATGCTTCATTGAGCGCAACGCATGTAGCATATTAACTAGTAGTCAGTGTACGGTTTGGGGTTTAGGATGAATGTATAACCATTTAAATACAATAGGTTTATCTGACTTTAAAAGCAAAACTGCAGCTACACAGTCTTATAATATATTTTAAGGTACAGTTGATTTATCTGATTATTATGAATGGAACTATAAAACTTTTGTCTTCAAATGGAACCACCTGATCTTAAGTGGCGTTGAGATTGGACTTTGTTTTTTGAAGAACTAATCCGTATTTTTTCCTCACCAATCTTGGTCTTAGCTGTTGTATTCTTAAGTCATGTTCTTGTCCTGGCCTGTATACAATTTAGTGTGGTCATGATTACAACAATAATATAACATTTCAACCGTTAAGACTGCAAAGCTGTCTTTTAAAATTAGTATAACCCAATTGGAATCGAACTAACCTATGAAATGTGTCCAATACCAGCTAAACTACAGCTGTAGATAAAACTGAATCGAATCAAATAGGTGCAGCACAGCTAATGTGCTACAAAAAGCCTTGTCCGCCACTGTGTTCTATCGCCGCATTAGATCTCTTAATGGATATAAGCTTCAGATGGATGTAGGACTTTTTAGTCATTATACAGTCTCGATGGTTTCAGCTTGGCTTGGTTGCCTCTTCTATGGCCGGATAAGTGTGATCTATGAAGTGGCTAATTGCCTTTGTCCTGATTGCGTCCATGACCGGGCCATTTACCGCCTGTAAAGGTCATTTCCTCTCCTAATGCTTGGTGAGTGTGTGAGCCAACGCAGAAGCCATACAAGAAATAGTGCCAGAAATACTGTTGCAGCATTATTGTTCGGCTTATTTGTCACGTCACTGCTTGTTCCCCGAGAGGTGGCGAGGAATGTGCAAACAGCTGGAAAGGAAAAATTGATTTCAGAGAGACCAGCAGTTGGTTATCTAAGGACTTCTGGCTGTTGTGGTTTTTAGCATATCCTGTCAACAGGGTCAAAACAAGGAGGGATAACAAAGATTAGCTGAGGAAACAATACTTGCCTAAATCTCTGTGGGATTGATGTTTTGAAACTTAAGATTTAGAAATTCAATGCATTTTTATTACAATTTTATAGTTCTTCTTTTGTGCATTTCTACTACATTCACAAAGTTTATGGGTATGGATAGCCTAACTGTTGCTATGTAAGCAAATTTTATGGGTTGATATTTTCCTGAGTTGAAAAGTCAGTTCTACAATACCTTCAGTTTCAGTTCTACAATTCAGTTTTCTGAGCCGCACATCCGGGTCTTGGAGAGCGCTTTAGATATTGAGCCCAGATTTACAGAACTGTGGTACTGCGATGTGTAGCTACCGTTAGCCAACATCAGATGGACTATATATTGGGGCAGGCGAGTTTATATATCTCTTCTTTTGTTTGTCATTCGTCTAAACTTAAATTGACTTTCTCAACATGTTTGGAGATATTTGTCAACACAGAAATAATTTTCAAACGCAACCACTTGAAATTTCTGATGAAGTACAGCTCTCATGAGATTTCTTGAGTAGCAGATAATGTGCAAATCACTGGTCTGTAGTGACACCATTTAAACTCTCTGGGCTGTATCTTGCAGCGGCGCAGGCGCGGAGGTGATCAAGGCGGTGGTATATTTGCTATCTTGTGCCTGGTAGAGCCACCGTCTGCGACTCTGCCAGCACTGTGAAGAGCGGTGCTTTAATGGATAAAACAGCTGATCAAACTTACTGGTGCTGCTATCATCCACATTCCTCATCACCTGGGCATGGACCAGGTGTGACAGTGTAGCCTGTCTGCTCTGTACGCTTTGCACTGAGACCCGTGCAGCTTTCACGCGTAAGGATGCTCCAGAGCTTGTTTTGAAGCTGGTGATCTTACAGTGTTTATGTGATTCAGACCAATTAAGACTGGTGCTACTAGGACAACTTTACATGACGTGACTAAAAGAAAAATTCCTGTGTGGTTTCTTCTGTCTTCAGTGCTGCTACCAAATTAAAAAAATCCACTTTTTTCTTTAGTGTTAATACACAGAACGTCCAGACATGAGCTGTAGGTTTTGTTCGCACAGTTAAAATGATCACACACAAAATTCTGCCAAAATAATATATTTTATCTGGATGTAAGTGACTGTTGGCCAAATTAAATGAGTGATTAGAAAGTATTGGCATGTCTGAATAATTTGTGTTTTTCTAATAGTCTGCTCATCCGATATTTAAAAACCCCAACAATAAATATATACCAAATTAAAATAAAAAGTCTCATCTTTCAAATGATAATTTAATAATGTTATTTAGTGCTCTACAGCGGAGGAAAGCCCTTTTTATTGGACAAGCACAAAGATTTAGTTTGGACTTGTCTTATCTGCCAGCTCAAGTCTCTTATTTGTACCACAGTCAACAAATCGATATTAGCTTGTGTGTCTTTCTGTCCCTCAATGAGCTTCCATCTCCAGTAAAATAATTAGGTCCACAAGACATGTTATATCCTGTAAGGCTCAAAAACTGCAGTAGAAGTAAATGAGTCCAACTTGAATATCTGCTTATATTATATTATATTTTTATATAATATTTTTGATAATAAAAGCCATTAAGTCCTTGTGAAAATCTAAATAGAAAAGACTACTAAAATGCTAACAAGTGCAGAATTGATACCTTGTTTTCAGCCAACTCTGACTATTTTCTTGACCAAACATACTTTGCTTGTGAAGTTTTCACTCCCTGTCAACCTAAAAGTTGATTCACTCTCCCTATCACTATTGCTTACCTTCTTGAAATCCATGCTGTACTTTTTTGGCATGCCACGTGTGTGGAAACGCCGCGGCAGATGAGTTAATAAATATAAGCTATATAGTTTTTAAACCATGCAGCAAACAAAAAAAAAGAACCTTAAAAAAAAAAACGTTTTAAACCGTTTAACTGATAGTATTAATCGGTCAGAATTTTTACTTTAGGTTAACGGTTGTCTGCTCATCCGATATTTAAAAAGGGCATACCAATAAATTTAAACTATGACTCTAAAATAAAAATAATAGGCCAAATATAATTTAATAATAATAATTGGTGCTGTACTGGAGGAAAGCCCTGTGATTGGTTAAAAGCATAACACCCGTGACATAAATCCGTGACATAAATCCAGCCTCTTTATATCTGCGCCAGCTCAAGTCCTGCCTATTTGTACCACAGTCTTTGCCCTGAAAATCGATATTTAATTTGTGTGTGGACACACCCCTCAATGAGCTTCCATCTCCGCCAGATGCCTGCGTTTTGATTGGGAAGACACGGCTGTCTGTGTAATGTTAATAGTAGTGTGTAAATGAGTGAAGAATATTTTATATTATGTATTTTATATAATATTTTATATAATTAAAGCATTAATTCCTTGTGAAAATCTAAATAGAAAAGACTGTTCTAGCTTACTGCAGAATTGCACATTGTTTTATTCACCGTACTATTTTCTTACCAAACATACTTTGCTTGTGAAGTTTTCACTCCCTGTCAACCTAAAAGCTGATTCACTCTCCCCTATCACTATTGTTTTCTTTTTAAATCCATGCTGTACTTTTTTGCATGCCCCAGTGGAAACCGCTGGCAATCAAATAAATCATTGTGTTCCTAAGTGGGTGTTTACTTGACGGAGAACGACCTGTTGTGACCCCAACTGCTCCCTGGCTCCCAAAAGTAACTAAGATCTTGTTTCAATCTCTCTTTCCATTTTCAGGCCTATTTGCTTTATTTGTGCTTTAAATATCTTTGCCGCAGCATTTTGGACATTTTTCTCTTTGACTAGTTTTTGTGTCATTACAGGAACAGGTTTCTCTCTCGTCACTAAATAATTAGTTCTGACACTGAAAATTATTCTCACCAAAAACACCTTCCTCTCGTACCCCGGTGACAAAACAAGAAGACAATGACTGCTGACATTTTCTGCCACAGGGTCCATTAGCACTCTTGTGTGACTAAATATTGTTTCTTATTTTGTATTTCCAGCTCCAAATGTTAGCACCTATCTACTTAGCCATGGCCAAAGGGGACTTAAAATTTCACAGAGACCTTACTTACTTTCTAGGGATGGATATAGGAAAGGAATGTATTATTTATTCAGAAGATGCAATATGCAGGAATTGTTCGTAAACAACCATTGCCCTTCCTTGCCTGTAGTACTGTAGTGTAACTTTTCTGAAAGCAGGTTTGTGCGTTCAAGTCTGCAACATTGCACACACTGCTGCTCTTTTAGTTCCAGCAAAAAGAGCTACTCAGTTCAGCTCCAACTGAAATAAGGACTGGTTTGTTTTTCTAGTGTGAAAGCTTGTTTGGGATAGTTCTTATTGTATTATTTTCTGTATCAATAACAACATGCACAACATCTGTTGGCTAAAATACATTTAAACATTTATATCTGAAAACTGCTCAGAATGCAGACATAACCATATATTTCCATGCGGACAATTTATCTCCACATTGTTTAAGAGGGTCATAGTTGTAGATGGCGCTGGGACTGTTTTCTTTTTCAGACTTTAACAACTACAATTTTAATCTTTTTTTTGTCTTGTCCTAAAAATTTAAATCAAATGTGTTTTTTTTCTCTTCCTATTTTTATATATATAATAACAACAGCAAAGCAGGTGCAGAGTGTATTACCTTAGAGTGATAATAAATAATATATAAATAATAATAAAGTAGTTTAGGTTGGATACTTTTTAGTTTTAGCCCTCTGTCTCCACAGACTATTTCTAATATAATGACCTCTGCAAACAGAGCCTTAGGTTGAAAAAACGTTCAAAGTGTGCCAACCTCGTGGCTTTTTTTGCATAAATCAACAAATGTATGCTCCTGCAGAGACACTAATCTAAACCAAAGCATTTCAGAGGAAATATGTGGGCATACCTTGCCCTGTTATCATAAAAACATGGAACTATACTGAGCCACCACATCTGCACTTAAGTTTTGAATGTAACATCTTCTGCTACCAACTAGAAAATCTACACTGTGTGCACAATTATTAGGCAAGTGATTATTTTGACCATATCATTTTATCCATAATTTACAACTCCAAGCTGTATAAACTTGAATCCTTATTGGATTTAATTCCACAACTGCAACCTCCCTGGAGTGTCAAGAAGTATGAGGTGTTCAGTTCTCAGAGACATGGCCAAGGCAAGAAAGGCTGAAACCCGACCACCTCTGAACAAGACACATAAGTTGAAACATCAAGAATAGGCCAAGAAATATCTGAAGACAGATTTTTCAAAGGTTTTGTGGACTGATGAGATGAGAGTGACTCTTGATAGAATTTTTGCTCTTAACTAATGTTTGCAAAAGTTGAGTGTAATTAATTGGCTTAGTTGGAAAACTGTGGATTTTTATGAGGTGTGTAAGAGAGAAAGTAGGTGCAAATTTTGACATCAGCAAAGAATTTGTTCAATAAAATATTGACTTAATTGCAATTTCCTTTTTAAAGTGACAGGAAACATATCATTACCAAAAGAACCAGCGCTCTGAAAAATAATACCTTGTAGTCTGTAGTTGGATTCAATGTTTGTAATGTGTTTTTGCAAAATGAAATGCTCTTCTATTAAGATGTTTTCTTCTGATTCACATAAAAAAAAGCTTCATTAATTGTGCTGATTGAAGGGTGTCAAATAGGAACAGCTGAAATGGTTGCCCCATGATTATTGAATAGGTGCCATGAAAGTCTGAATCACAGAACTATAAAGCATCATATCGTTGGAGAATCTACCGTAGCACTACAACACGCATAACTATCTGCATTTTAACACCAAATCAAATTGTCTAAAGTATTACTAGTGCAGAGCTGTAGCTTCTGAATGCAAAGGTTCTCCCTTGTCTATTTATCTGCTGTGATATCAGGGCGGCGTACGCAATCCTGTTGGCGGCGCAGATCGTGATCAACATTACACAGTTAAGTCTGCTGCTTCCTGGAACTACAGTTTAGAGCTTCAAGTCATGGAGAATGACAAATAGCCATCTGGTGATTCTTCTCTCCAGACCTGTGTGGTAACAACCTCCCGAAATAGCATCAAAGACTAGGAATTGTCTCGTGAAAATGGGCTGTTGCATCTACAACACTGAAATCTCACATGTATTGTCACTCGGGGGGTATATGATACATTTGGATAGATTCTCTGTCGTGGTGGCATTCTGATTTTTCGAGGAGTAGAAGGAGGAAGCAGCATGAGTAAGACAAACAATGCAAACACCCAAGGAACACTTTTTACAAGTATTAATTGGCACACAAGGGAATAAAGCCTCTTATCTAGGCTCTATGAAACGAAGTATGGCCGCTGGGATGTTCTGAAGTGCGCTGACAAGGTGTGGGCGTGATTTTCAAACCAAACTTAAACCTGCTTTCTAAAGAAATCTCTAAAGTTGGGACACCACAGTGGGGGGATGAAAACTTAATTTCTCGGACTGGCTACAACAATGATATCTTTCATGTGACTGGTTGTCATGTGTCTATAGGCAGTGATGGCGTGAAATGACAAAGACAGCAAACACAAAAGGTACTCCCAAACATAAATATAGATCACTGCACTAACTACACAGCCATTTACTGAAGTTAAAATGGAACCAAACAGGGCAAAAAATTACAAAATGATAAAATGAAGATTCAAAAAGGAATGGAAAAAGAAGTGGGCTTGCGCTTTGAAATGTTTGTTGAGACAATGTTTACAACTAATCCTAGGTATTCATTTAGTTATAACGTATGACTGATTTATAGGATATAGGGTATGCACAGCCACTGCCCTAATATGCTGCTGTTGCATATACTTGAAGGCTTATTATTATAAGCACATAATAGGGTATATACCCAGTGCAGAGGTAATTTAGACAATGACAATCAAAGGCAAAAGGTTTAGTCCGGATAAGTGGTGTTGCTTTTTAAAGCACTTGTCAGTTATGGCAGCTGTTCTTTATAAATCTCTCGTCTCTTCTGCTTTAGTCTTTTCCTGGAGAGATTATAGGTGGGCTGGATGGCATTATACTATGGCTGATATTTGAAAACAATCAAGCCAATATAGAAATATAAGCAAATCAATGGAGACTAAGCTCTGGATTCCTAAAGAAAAAGGCCCAATTAAGCTTACATTTAAGCAGACAGGCAGCCAAGTGCTGAAAAATGAATTGGAGCTTTATGGACAAGCAGACAGCGCCAAATGACTGTGAAATACATTTGACGCCCACCAAGAACAGACAGTCCCCTCTGCCACTCGATCCCATTTTAATTAGGAGGAATGACTAGTACTTCACTGTTGAAACAGCACCCATGTTCACTTTAAATAGCGGCCGTCATACGAGAGCCAACCGTAAATTCTGTCAATTTTGTGTTGCAAGGAGCCACTTGGCCAGCCAAACGTTTCCATTTCCTTTGACACTACGCCGCACTCCAGCACTCCACAGAGCAAAGTAAAGCGCTGAAGTCAATCCCCTAATGTGAGGAAGCACTGATCGACTTTGCAAATTACGGGCAGATAGTTGGAAAGTGCTTTTGAGATGGTGGTTCAGTTTTGTTCACGGCCACAGATGCACTGAGCTCCCCATGCTTGCCATTGTAGAAGTACGTCTGAGCCAGCTTACCTCTCATTATCCATTCCCCTGGAATGCCGAACTGCTTTAACACGGGCTGAATGTTTTTCTAACAGAATGCAAATAGCTGCACCAACTATTTAAAAGATGGCCCAGTGTGTTTCCAAAGTCATTAGCATTAGACTGTCTTTGCCAATTATAACGCATGGCATACTGTTATAATGATACTGCAATAGCCAAGACATCCTTGGTACCCCGGACTAACTGATCTCATAATATGACCACATGCTGGACTATAGTGTCCTAGCCTTCAAAAGTACAGATGGTCAAAGCTTTAATGTAGGAGGCAATAGAAAGGAACCATTCTCTTGGGAGGACCTTACTTTTTGCCTTTATTGCCTCCAAGCATGAGCGCCATGTAGACTTATTAGTGCAATGTTATGCCCCTGCTCTCAGAGGACATTGAGCATGCATGTGTAAGCGGACATGACCTTATCAACTGCTGTGTTGTCTTGTTAACACACTGTCATTCAGTCAGTGCATTGCAGAAAGGGCACAGGCCTTTTGACAGTGGAAAGCGGATTAGACGGCAAACCAAAGATTCTTAGTGAGTTTAATGGAATAGAGATGAGTGGATGAGAGATTTAAATAAATTAACCTTGAGTGAATTCCCTGAGGCTTGGAGGAAAGACGGGGGTCTGAGAAGGAATTTTCTCATGTCACCAATTCCATGAATAATCATGACATCATTTATTATTATGAGCTAGTACACTTCTGCGGTCCTGTTAATCGAAGCTTGTGCATAAAGTACAGCTGGTCTGATGAGATATCGGTATATAGCAATATTGACAAATGTGCCTGCTCCTAAACAGGATAACACAAATCATTGCTGTCTCTACATTAGCATTTCTGCTTTAAAATATATATATATATTCAGAGTTTACATGTTGTGTATAAATTCATAAATGTGCAATGAGCTAATGGTAGCATTGTTTGAAAATGTCAACCCTAGCATCAGGGAATAGATTAACCTTTACCAAACCTCCTGCTGTAGAACTTAAGTTTTCCAGCATACTTATCATACTATTAACTCTGATTGGTGTCTCTGACATTTCACAATGATGCAAATGCTTAATAGTTGAGATATTCTGACAGTTTTCTAATTAGGGTTTGCTCTCATGTTGCAGTTTTAAAGTTTAATACACATTTGTTGATATAGTTTCCCTGGCTTATTGTTTCTGTAACTAAAAATACAGGTAGTAAAGCCTTATAGCGTGTGACTTCACGTGCTCAGCGGTTGATTGGCACCTAGTGGTGATTAAAAATCTCCACAGCAGTGTTTTTTGGACTTAATCTCCTGTGAATCCTGTGGAGCTGCCAGAACACTTACCTCACATCACATAAAGTATATTTAATATTTGAAAATATAAGGTAAATTAGTTCCAGTAATGAGTTTATTAGCATGTATTTTAGGTGTCTAAATGTTGTATTACTAAAAAGACCTAGTAAGGGTTGTGCAAAATAAACCCAGAGCCTCGTATTATTAAGCTAATGAAGTACTGGAAACATACAGCTCTAAATTTCTGCCTCAAAGTTTTATTTCATACAATAACCCTGAAATCAGTTCCTAAGGCAACAGAGGCGCACCAAAGTTTATTTTTAGCATTCATTTGGGTGTCATCCTTTTGAATAATATTAATCGTATATAAAATAAATCTGAATATTTATCACGTAGATTATTATTTTCCAAAGATTCCTTAAATTACACTTTGAATGTTTCATCAAAATGACCTCAGTTTAATAAATGATCAAAATAACCTTCAAAGCTAAATCTTTCATATGAGACTGACTTTATTTTGAAGACAACCTGTGCCACTCCTCTCTACTCACTTTGTGATGTGACAGAGATACATTGTTGTATATGCAACACAGTAAATGCACAACAAGAAACCACTTTAAAGGGGTTGCCTCAATGGCTCACCTGGAAGACCGCATACCACATACTCGCGCAACCTTGGTTCAATTCCAATTTGAGCTTAAACAAAAATGAAAAAGAAAAGACAGAAACCACTTTAAAGATTGCATTGAGTTTGTGCAAAAAAAAAATGAATGGCTTGTAGTTATTTATGCCTCTAGTAGAGTAAGTGTGAGCACAGCGTAGCTTGACTTGCTCAAACACATTTACACACTTTTTTATTTAGAAATGTGTGGTTCAAAAGCAGGACAAAACACTCTTATCCAATTATTTTCTTTGTTTAAATGAGCATAGTTCCTAGCAGAGTGTAAGAGTGCATACAAAGACTGTGAAGTATGTACTACATATACTCTCCTTACTGCCTTCTGTCTTTCCTATAAATACCCAGCAAGTGAAAAGCTTGGCTAATAGCCTCACGAGAATGCCACAGCCGCTTGCCTCGCTTGAGCCTCTATTGCTAAGCCACATCAGTCAGACACCTTGTTTATCTCTCTGTTGTGACCTGTCACAGTTTCAGTCAGCTGCCTTTTTTAGATATTGTTGACCTTATGACATGGCCAGGGGCTTGAGCCTTCCATGAATAGAACAATATCTCATTTAGTGTTGATGACCTAAGTGTATCAAAACATATTTAGTACGACTTCATGGGGGTCCTGTGAGTTTGTTTCATCAGTAACCTTGCAGGTGACTGAAGGCTAATTTTAGATCCGGTTGGTAGAATGGTCAGTTGCCCCAGACCAGCCTGTGAGGTACAGCCTGTGACAGTCATTGCAGTAATTTCATTTTACTCTGTGCTCTAAATGTGAGTAGTCACATTTACTGCTAATTTGAGTCTTCTCTCCCTTTTCAACTTCATACAATTTTGATTAACTACATGCATCCTTTTGAATTATTATAATTTTAAGAAGATTGTATTTGTAATGACTGAATTAAAGTTTAACACTTGGACCACACCATTTGTAGTTGCACAAAATCTCAGTGTGGATATTATAAAATAACACAAAGGAACAAAGAGTTTGATTTGTCTTCCCATTGGACTGTCTACATACTCCTGCGCTGTCACGTCTCTGTGCTCAAAAGTGATCCCTGCCTTTGCTTAGATCTAAAGTTCAGACACTAAATATGTGAAATAAATGGTGGAAAAAATAAGCCTCAGAAACCACGGGCTTCACATTTATAATCGAACAGCATCTCTGGGACTGCTTGCTCCCTCTAGTTGTCTAGCAATATCTGAGCATCTCAAATAAAGCTTTTCCTTTCACAACATTAATTTATTCAAGCAGATCAAGTGTGCTGTAATCTTGTCAAACTGTTAACACAGGTACTCTGAAGAGTACGTTTCACAAGGAAAATCTTATTTTTACATTTGTTGCTGTTTTTTTTTACTGAATTTCCATATATTGACAAAATAGATACATCTTTCAAACTATTTTGTCAATATATAGAAATTCTCTTTAGGATACATGTACAGTATTTTTAGAACAACCTTGTGGAACTTGCACATGTCTCTGCAGGACTATGACAGACATAAACATTTACCTGACAATTAAATTGTTGTTATGGATGGATACATACTAGAAAATATCCAAAAAGATAAATCCAAAAAGACATGTTGCTTGGTTTGTCCTGTGTCTGCATTTCGTCTTTGTCAACTACAAGATGGCCCTCTAAACTAAGACTTAGTCCACAACATTTAAAATATTCTGAAATATTGGGGTTTGATGCTATGTGAAAATACATTCACAGAAAGATAACCTTATTGTGTTGTCATAAATTAGTTGAGCTCAAAGTAAGTTTAAGTTGTGCAGTGCAACAACAAATGGAGATATGTTAATGTGAATGCCACCATCTGGCCCTGCACCTTGTTCAGATAAATGAACGCACAGGCGTCTACATGGCCTGTGTACCCTTCTCACTGCTATCTTCAATTAATAGTCCACTGCTGAGGCCATCTCTCACTTAAGCACTTAGCAGTGTTGTGCTGATGCACATTTCCTTCTGTTCTGCATTATTCATACAGCAGCATTGGCTTTATTAGCTGTTAAGAGTGAGATTAAAGAGTAAAGGAGAATGTGTAAGAAAGGCAATGATGGAGGCTGGTACCCTGCTTTGTACCTGAAAGATCACAGGTTTACTCCCTACAGCAGCCAGACACTGAAGTCATCATTGAAAACAAACGATTAAATCATTATTTAATGATCCTCATATTTCATGGTTATGTGTGCAGATGAACTTGAAAATGCTCTGTAATTACTGTAATTGACCCAGACTGATGTTTTTTTTTATTTTTTCTTGACTTTGTGCATGCACTACTTTTAAACTAAGGAATTACTTTTTGATTTGGTTCTTGTGAGAGTTGAGAAGTCAGGAGATTGAGGTTAGATGACTCCTTCCAACAGAATTTTATTGGTTTCCAAGGAATGCTTTGAAAGCATACAGCACAGGCAACAACAAGCTAGAATTAGGAATGCATCTAACAATAGTCATTCTTAATAAATCTGTCTGATTAGTGCGTCCTGCCTATGGATGCGTCCTGAGAATGATATGGGGATCATATACAGCACACTATGCCAGACATTCTCCAGGGAAATGTGCAGTGTAGAGGCACTATTTGGTTTCAGATTAAAGGCGGTCAAATGGTGTTTTAATGACCCAGTGGGTTCCATTCTGTATTCTAATGGTACAGTCTTTTCCTGGCTCACTATACCATTAATGAGCCATGTGGATCCATGATAGTATGAAAGTATAAAGTTTGGCTCCGAGTTTAGCATTCCCATTTCCAGTTTCTCTCCTCGGACCTGTCCCATCTCCACCCAGCCTCTTTTTTCCTCTTTTTCCTCCCCTGGGGGGTGATACTCCCAACAACATTCCTCCCTCTGGCCAGATGTTGGGACTTAAACATGCCATCCATCAGTCTATACACACATGAGTGCTGGTGCAGACAGGGGAAATGACCCAGCAAAGACACTCATTATATATAGGTCTACACACAATCCTTAACGCTGTTCCCACCTTTGCATGATCAATATATCAGCATGCACATATTTTCCATACCAAACATGCTAAAACATTCTGCTTTTAAGTTGAAAAATACTCTTTCCTTTAATTGTAGCCTCACACTATAAAATGTTTTCTCTAAAAAACAAGATGGGCTACCAAACACACAAAGGGCACCAATGCAAATCAATAGTTCTCACTTTCATACATTCTCTGCTGCAGCTACATCATATGACCACTTTAAGACACTCTTGTAACTGTGAAAAAAATCCACCATTAATGGCGAAGTTTAACTTTTCGACCTCCATTTTGAACTGAAATGGCACAAGCACCGGATCTGAATGGTATTCTCCAGTCAGCTGTTTGGTGTCATTCCTTTCTTTCCATGCTAAAGCATTCCATCTGATAATCTTTCATGAGAATATTAACTGTTGCCTTTTATTGGTGTCTTTTGGTAAAAGAGTGGATTTCTTTCGCTCTAGATAGTCATATTTAAAAGTTTAGAACAGATGGACGCTGAATAGTTGATATGTTTGTGAGGCTCAACTCAAGAAAGAAGATCTGTTGAAAAGTCAGTGTTCAGAGTAACAGAACCGCCCCTGACTAAATCTAACAAATCTCCCACGCACAAGTTTAATATAATTCAAGACCTCATTTCTCTGTCTAGGTTTTGGCTAGACTTTTGCCCCCCACTTGAAAACATCCGCTCTTTTTACATCTAACTAGTTAACTAGTCTTGTGAATGACTGGTGTTAATCAGTGCTGATTTAACATGGATAATCTATGAGCATAGTGCCAAAGGGTTAAAGCTGTAATTCAGTTTGTCTATATTATTTGGAGGCAATTGAAAAATGATTGTCTTATTTAAAGCCTCGGCGTGCACTTATTTATCTTTGCTTCTCTGCGGTTTGCTTCACCTAAAGTATTGACCGACTCACTTGGCACTGCTGTCTATTCTTTTATTAGCTCTAATTCACCTAGGAAACACTCCTTAATAGAAATTTTCTTTTAATATAAAGTGATAAAAAAAATGCTCATCAATTAGAAGCTGGGAGGGAGGGAATGTCTTTATAGCGGCCGTATCCTACTATTAGTAGTACACAGGTGTTTTGCAGTTTGAGGACAGTACAGTATTTCAGATGATAATACAATAAACAAACACATGACCACATGCCAATTTAAATCCTTTCTCACCTTTTTTAAATAAATTCTCTTGACTTTTTTTTTCTTGTGGCTCTACTGGTTGATCAGATCTTCCTCAATCTGCATCAACAATAGTATTTGTGGAAATGCAATATTAACAGACTCCACGTTTTGGAGTCTGCACAAAAATATTACTTTTAAAAAATTGCACAAAAGATTACACAAGTGTATTTAGATGGAAGTTTATCCTTTTGTGAGTTAATTGTCGATTTAGTTTTCTTGTCTGTGCCTGCTTGAAGGATCTGGTTCAAGCTCCATTCCCTAAAATTGTTAAAAAAAAAAAAAAAAAGACTAACCTTGTCCAAACAGAAGGTCTGAGCAGTAATATCTGTGTGTCCTTTGATCACATCAAAGGTAATTCCTTTAGCAGTTGTGGGTCATTCTGAATGAAATTAACAGAGGCCTCTTGTTTGCTCTCTTAAGTTTGCTTCAAACTTGGTGTGATCAATGTGATCAATAACCAGTAGCATGTGTGCAACAATAGATCTTTGGAACTGGCGTCATTGCACAATGCATTGTAGGTCACCAGCGTCATTTTCCAAGGCACGTAACTAAAACAAACAATAGCGGTGCTGCTGTCTATCTGCATTATGCTCAAAAGTAGCGCAAAAAAGAAGGGCTATATGTCGAGACAGACTACTGCTGGATGAAAGGAGATGGTACCTCAAAAAAATGTATCGTAAATGTTGATCCGTATGGTAGCCACGAGTGGGGAATAGATCCTTTCTGGACATATTTTCTTGTCAGCGCATACATAACCAATCAGTTTTGTAATTACAAGTTGTTGGAGGCACATATTTAATTTACAAACGGCTGGGTACATGATTTGGACATTTTTAAGCCTCCAAATTGTGAATATGTTGTCATTTGCACAAAGGTAAGTTCGCTATGCAAATTTAGCCCCCTTTGTTGCTGTTGCTCATCATATTGTAATGCCCCCTACTCACAGGCACGTAACAGCCAACTTGAAATCTGTACCGTGTTTTATTAACAAGCTGCCAGTAATATCAAGAGCCACTGTCGCAGCCAAAGCTCAAAGTGTAAAAATCACTTCTGACAACACCAATGACACACCAGGTTTGCCCCATTGCCCAAATTATTCATAAATCATGAACCATAACTTGTCTGACACTAATAGTTTAGAAATTATAAGTCTTGTTTTTTATTTATAATTTTTTTTTATGCATCTCCAAACTATGGTAAAGATACCAACTCCATATTTTGCACAGATGCTGCTGCTTGTATGGACATGGGTAGACCAAGTTTGAAATGAATCCAGGATGGTCAAGTGGGATTTTGTTTTCTGAAATTTGATTTCACATCAAATATCCCTAGTATGATTAGAGCCATGTGTCTGTACAGAGCACAAAATAAAGTCACAGCTGCCCTACTTCCTTCCCATCGAACAAAGCATCTCTCTGTGATGTTTTTTGATGCAGGACTCAACGCTCTGCCCTTTGATCCAGCGACCAACAACGAGCCTCTCCACTTCACCAGCTCCAGCGGACCACTAGTCGCTGAGTGTCCTCCTTTAGAGAACGGGGCTGAGACCAGCAAGAAGAGGAAGAGAGCCAGTCTGCCCACAGGTATTTTAGCCATGTTTCCACTATGGGTATGATATGGGTTGGGTCAGTACGGGATGGTTTGGTATAGGTAACACCTTCAAGAGGTACACGTTTCCACTCTGTTGGATCCAGGAGAGCGCCTGCTACATAAGCATCGTCATCAAAAACATCAAAAAAGTTGCGTCTCTATTTTAAATATAAAACGTTAAAAAAAGGTAGAAGATAAATGTTTAAATACATGAAGCACGAGCAGTATGTCGCTCTCTCTTTTTAAAACCGGAAACAGCTGTTGCTATTCCTAGCTGCCAGAACAGACCAAACTTTGCCATCCCGTCCCAGTGGAAACAAGGATTTTGAAGTCAGTTTCTCTCCACTATCGCCACAAATCCACACAGCAGTACCGTCAGCCATGTCCAATTGACCCGCAAATGTTTGTCATGATAAACAGCAGGTGCCCTTTTCCACACAGGAGAGCTTTGATACAACACCTGGATCTCTATCAACATCAAAAACTTGGAGTTGGAATAGTTGCATAATCCTATTCAAGTGGCGCTATGGAAAGAAGCAGCATAGTTCATTCTTTGTTGGTGTTTTTTTCATTTTTATTTTTTGATTAGCGTGCCATTTCCTGAGGCTCTGCTCGTCTGGCCTGTTTAGAGGTCAGCAGCTGCAGAAGCAACCTGCTCGACTGAGATTGTGTGCCTGGCTGTCTGTCACCATGCCAACAACGTCTGCCAATCAAAGCTTTAATTCACCTTCAGCTTGTTTCTCAAATGTGCAAAGTGTTTATGGCTATAACAGAGCTCACCACAATTACTAATTAACAAGATCTTCCAATTATAGAAGTAGTGGCTCATTGATTGCTTTGTAATCGAAAGGAAAGAGGCCCTTTAACAAAGAGGTGTTCATGTTCTCTCATTGTGGCACTACTAATTAGAGCAGATTAATACTTTGCATTAACGTGGTTCCGAAAGACCATCCATCTTTTCTTCAGATCTTTGCACTGATGAGTCTTGCCCAATCTTTTTTTTAATTTACTGACCATGTCACGCCATAATTGGATAATTGATCATCAATGCTTGTCAAACTCTGATTTGTTCATATAATATAGATGCTAAAATTGGTCGGTTAACCTTGACTCTAAACTCAAAAGTTTTCTTTATGGAACAGTGTCGACAGCACATATTACGGTAATCGGCAATGTTACAAAACTCTGAGATCTAAGTTATGCACATATATTTAGCCATCAGGAAGGCTTATATAATTGTGTGCGTTGGATTCTTATTTAAATAAGAGCAATGAGTTCTCACTTGTCAGATTCACTGAAAGCCGAGTGCACCAGAGACATAATATCATTAATGCAAAATCACACTATAAATTGATTCTTGTTGTCTTTTTCTTTGCCAAAGGCAGAACCGGAGAGTTTGATGTCTCTAGCTGGCAATATTAAGAGAGGAGACATAATTTGCACCTTGCCCCTGACAGCTACAGAATTAAGAGGACAAACTGCAAGTCCAGTTCAACTAGAAAACATTAATAAAAAAAAATATGCTTACATATCTGAAAATGAGTTGATTAATTTAACAGCAGCTACAGTACTTAGTGCTGTTGTTGATGTATACATTAATGTATTGCCTGTGTTTGGTTAGCAGTTATTAAGGGTCCTTAAACCCCTAGTAGAGCGGCAGTATCTTTTGGCTTTTGTTGTGGCATGGAGGGGGAAAAAATGCATATCTGCACACAAAGAAGTGTCATGAATTTTTCATGAATGTTGGCCAAGTCTCCGCAGGGCCCTGGCCAGTGCTCAGATAATCAGAAAGCCCTAAGATGAAAGCATTAACTCTAGGTGAATGTGTTCTCTTGTGATGGAGGACACTGTTTTATCTCCACATCGTAGCCATGACTTGAAGGACCATTTCCTCCTCTCGTCAAGTTGCACTTTAGAGTAGACATGCTAGGTCAAGTTACAAGAGTTCAGAGCTTATTTGCAATAGATGTATAACCACCAAGCGACAATCTGAAACATTTGCTGCTGATGTGTTTTCCAAGTTAGACATCACTTCATAACAAGGGCTCGCTTAAGATTTTAATTTAGTTGACTGTAATTTGTGGTTGATTAAAGTCATGTGGTTTTGAAGATGGAACACAGTTCATAGATTATTTATTTTGACTGTTCTACTCCGCTTTTTTTCTGTGCTGTCTGAGCTGCCACTGTACATGTGTGCCTGTCTTTTAACAATCCATAAGTGGGGCCTCGGGGCAGCAGATGCACTGTTTTTATGAGTTTTACAGCACAGCCAGAAATGGTAAATTCTCCTCTTTTCCTGCTGGGTTTGAGCTGCAGGAGGGACAGTGAATGAGATTTTCAAATACTGCCTGTTTTGAGCATTTTTCTTGACATTGAATATAAAAGTCATATTAGTGGCTGTTTGTGCAAGTTGAGTTGGGAATTGTTTTATTGTCCATCTGTTTGGTGGTATGCATTTAAGATACTGACATTAACACTCTTAAACACATAAAAAAAATGGAGAAATGAATTGTAATTCAATCCTACCACATGAAAACAAAACGTCTTACCTACTTAAATTGTTAGCATGTTACCCTGTTGTTATGAATTTACTTTAGAAGCAGAAGACCGGTAACCTGACTGACCTAGTTTTAACCCTCTCTGTTCTTATAGACGGGTAAATGCCACACATGGTCTTGATAAAAGACTGTTAAAGTGTTCTGGTGCGCATTGCTAATTTGCATATGTCAACAAATAACACTTTGCTCTGCACAGATGCTACGCTGTTGCTGTTTATCAATTTCCTGCCACTTTGCTAAAACATTCGCTCTGCATTACAGAAGTAATATTTAATTTAGTGTCTACAAAGTCATCATGGCAATCATTTGAGTTACTCTGGCTCTGGTGCTAGCAGCAGCATTAGCCACAACACAGTGTCTAGCAAAGGTTTAGAAGAAACATTTTTATTTCTTTCTGTTAAAGACTGTTTCGGTTTTTGGCATTGTTTAAATTTAAAAACTCAAATGTGATTTGTCATTTAGCCCTATTATACACACATGCTATCCTCTGATGTGTATTCACATTTGATTCCGAGGACTGAGAAGCATTTGTACAGTTGTGCTCATAAGTTTACATACCCTGGCAGAATTTGTGATTAATTTATTTTTGGCTATTTTTCAGAGAATATGAATGATAACACAAAAACTTTTCTTTTACTCATAGTTAGTGGTTTTTAAATCATTAAGACAACATGTTTGCTTGTAATTAGTGTGCGTGTATAAAAGGTCAGTAATTTTTTTTGTGAGAACAACTGTAAGTCTTTTGTTTTGCCTGTGTTCTTTTTGAAACTTGTAGACTGATGGCTTGCACAGTGGCGGACACTAAAGGTCCTGTCAGTTTTGGTAATGAGGTGTGTTTTTACACAGTGTTGTTCCCTCAGCCTCCCTGAACTAACATTTTGCTTCTCAATGTGGGTCAGAAGGATATACTCATGAGCATAAAACAATTAAGCCCTGAACCTACTGTATACTTTGTAGGAGACCAACACTGTTTTATTATTACAATTCATAAACAGCTCCCTGTGTTTAAATGAAATAGATCTTTGAAGGAGAATACTTGGCCTTTTGACTGAATAGATTTCTAGTCTGCTTGTACAAGGTTGTTTGACTGGAAGAAATATTGAATTTGATCAAATACTAAAATATACTTTCCAAACCTAGGGCTGTGTTTATGGATTTGTCCAAATCATTTTCAGTGTTACGATGAATAACCCTCACACTTCCTATTTCCACTCCTCACATTCCCTACGTCCAACAGCCTGTTCATCTATAATTTCACAAAAGCCAGTGGCTGCTACTATTTTTGCAATTAAAGGAATTGCAAATCCACCAATTCAGTCTCCTGTGCCTTAACCTTTGGTGTGAGCACCAAGTGTTGCTCAATAAAATTGCTATTGATTCTTCTGGAGAAAGGTTAATGTCACAGAGGATGGCAAATAAGGAACACGTTATGAAGAGAGGAAGCGGTAATATAACTCAAGCAGCTGGAGCACATTGCACAATGCAGTGGCTTATTTGGATGCATATTACAGCCTGCAGGAGCACTTTTATTATGGGAATTAAAAAAGCAATAAGAAAAGGTTTCCTGTGGAGTTTTCATTACAAACAAAATACCCTTTTGTTTACATTCTGCATGTGTCTACAAAAACACATTTTAGGACTTGTCAAATTTATTGACGGCTTTAATTTACGCTACTTCAGTTTGTGCTGACAGGATGTTTACATTGCATCAAGTTTTTTGTTATGCTGCTTATGATTGATGACTTTGTAAAATGCACGAGTATGTATTTAGTGAACAATGAGAACCTTCACCTTCATTTGGTCTGCATCTTTTTGAATATCCTATGTGCTCACCTGCCCACACTCTTATTCTACTGAACCAAAAAGTGCAGGTGTTAAACCGCCCCAAGTCATAAGCCTCACAATGATGACAAACTAAGCCCCAATTTATGAGTAAGGCATTATGGGATTTCAGGTGTGGTGGGACAGAGCAAAGCCAAATGGAATATTTCAGTCTGTATGCAAATTAATGCAACATCTGCCCCCGCACGTCACATTGTTTTGCTGAAAAACTGACTACAAATAAATGTTGAGTGTTGGGTCTTTACAGGAGTTAATGTGTGTCTGTTAGAAAAGATGAGTGTGGCAGTCTCCAGGAACTCGCCTCTAGGAAAATACTGATAAACAAATAGATGTTTGGCACACACTCAACTTGCTGCTTAAATAATAGAACAAGTTACATGTTAGTTTGTACGCGTCAGGATGTGCACACTAACAATTTTAGTCTAGAAACAAAATGGATATTCTGTCCTCTATTGTCAATCTGTCATTAATCAGAGTTACAGGATTGTGATTTTATTATAGGTAACAAGTAGACTGGTAAATGTTGGGTTGTAAGTTCACCTAACATGACGATTTTGAACCTGGTTGTGCTAATTCACAAGATAACCTTTATTTCTATAACTGTAATGACATGGTTTTAAATTAAACCTCTTTAAGGTCTGCTCTTATTAAGGTGTTTATTTTGTACTAGACATTTGCAGATGTCACTGGTTCAAACTGTCTTTATTGAGTTCTAATGTGGTCAGGTTTTGTTCTGCAGTTCCTAAAAGCATTTAATCAGTATGCTGTCTTATTGTTGTTTTTGGTACACATTTTCTTAAGCCAAACTATGATAAATGACTTAGAGTGTTTTTTTTCCACAGAAAGTATCAAATCCAGATCTTTGAACTTTTCTTTAATAACTTGATCTTTTCCGGTTTGCCGCTTAACCACTCAGTAGCGTATTTCTCTCTTGTGGTTCCTGTTCATGAAAATGAATAGATTTGTGCATGAAAAATGTAAGGCAAAGTAATATGTCGGTGACTGACTAGAGGTAGCTGAAAGCCTTTGGAAGGTAAATAATGCAATAGTCTACTTAAGCTGTCAGAGATGACACTCCAGTAAGATATGTGGTTGTGTCTTTGTCCCAGAGAGTTGCGTATGTAGCAGTCGAGTCCTGATTGCTGCATGTTAAGGGGAGAGCTACAGCCGGGTGTCAGTCTTTATGACACGCAAGACACAGTGTGCCACCTAAGATTTAGAGCGATGTTTGATGGATGGGAGCCACAACATGTCAAACTGAATGTAAAAATGAACTCTTTAGCAAACAAACTGGATGTATATGCAGACAGGCAGCGATCTGTGATGACTCAATGATTTTGAATAAGAAGCACATCTGCGTTTGGCGGTACTATGTGTGCCTATATACAACGCAATATGTGTTTGAACTACAAGAAGAGTAGTAACTGAAAAACATAACAAGCTGTAAAGAAGTGACTGTATTCATCTGGGATTCCTGTGCTTCTGTCAGAACATAACAGTCCACTTGTCTCCACTGCTGCTCGGGGAGATGAATGATCCACAATACCCCTGTGTCTGTATGTACACAATGTCCCTGCATACACAAGTAGCACCTCTTTAGCTACAACTTCACATTCAGTACATTGTTGTTGATTCTCTCTGCTGGTGATGATCACAAGGAAATTGGAGCATCTCCTCTCCATTTGTCACTCGCATAACTTTTTCATTTCTTGCTCTTCCTTAGTCTAATGTACGCTGCAGCAATCAGGATTTGGTGCCACTTAACCCTGTCCCGCAAAGCCTTAAAACATGGAGGGCCTAAATAATTTACTTTTTCCACAAGGCTGTCTGCTCTTCACTGTCTCAGACTAAATTTAATATCAAAGCCTCAAGCACTGACTCAGACCATGTAAAAACCAAAAATCTTGACATGGCTTGTACAATTTATCAAATATACTATTATGTTATTATTCATAAAGTAAACTATTATAATTATAAATTCTTTACAGTAATTTTGTTATTCCAAACCCAAATCACTGTCACCTTGAGGCTTGTCTAAAATCTTATGCATTAAATCTAGAATAGCTTTCGATATGCTCCAGCTTTTTAGTTTACATATTTTTATTCAGGTATTATCAGTAAGAGCGCTGATCCTTGTCTTTTATTTGGATTTGAATATTCATGTTGCGCAATTGCTTCTGATGAATATAAATGCATCAAGGAAAGTCGTTTCAAAGTCACTTATCAATATATTTCAGGAAAGGCCTGTAATCTCCGCAATATTCCCAACTCCCTTGTAATTCCAGTTAATATAAAAACTGTTATTGACTTTTTCCGAGGACTCGTTCCAAATAACAGACAAGGCCGGACCAGATTTAAAGGCTCAGAAAATTCAGTTGCAAATGTAACCAAAGTTGAGAGGATTTATCAAGTGTATTATACCATAAAACCCCCAATGACTGTCAGATTTGTACGCGTGAGACGTCTCCAAATCATCCAGGAATAACCGCTTCCTCAGATGGATTGGCTTACCTGATGAATTATTTATATCGTCTACGGCAGGGGTTCCCAAACTTTTCAGACCGCGACCCCCCCCCCCTAAATATCTGGAAATCATCTTGCGACCCGCTGCCCACCACTACGGGTCGCGACCCCCACTTTGGGAACCAGTGGTCTACGGGGGCAAGATTTGTTTCTAGTAAAATGAGCCAAAATATAATTTGGACAATGTTCTGGTGTTCTAGATCGACATTGTAGTTGGATTAGTGTCTTGTACATTATTGGACATATTGATGCGATGTAACATGACAGTGTGTTGTGTATGGATATGACGTAGGTAAAGGTTTCAGTTTTGAATGCAGTTCTTCTGTTAAACAGAAGAAATTATCTTTTTGAAAAGTGTCATGACAATCCTAAACATACTGACTTGTTTTTGTCTGTTCCCACCCATTACATGGCGTGGACCCCCACTGCCCCCCCTCCTTCCTTTGTGCCGGGTTAACTGATCTACGCCAGCTGGCGCTTGCTGTCGGGACATTTGAGCTGTAAACCACCGAGCAACAGCTTTACTGCCTCCTGTTGGCATTATCTTTGTATAACTCTCTTTGGTAGTATCACCGTGCAAAAACCAAAACTTTTTGGCAACACCCACTGAAATTCCTGGTTCACATTGGATTTGAATTGTTTTGACACCAGTGGAAGCTGGATTCTCGCGAGATTTGGGAGTTTTTCAAATTCGGATAAATCTATCTTGTATCGCGCCAATTCAACCGCTTGTGACCAATGATGTGACAGCACGAACAGGAAGAAGAAGGTTTTTAATTTGACAAATGCAACAAGTGTTCTCTCCTCTTTGTTATTAGCACGGCTCTGCTAAAAGACGTTAGCATTGATGCTAATGTATTTTGCTACAGCTCTCTTCCTACTGGCTTTGGTACAGTGGGGATCGAAAGTTTTGGCACCCCAGGTAAAAAAAATTATTAATGTGCATAAAGACGCCAAGAAAAGATGGAAAAATATCCAAAAGGCATCAAATGACAGATTAGACATCCTTATAATAAGTAAAAAAAAAAAGTTTATCATTTACTTATTTACACTTTCAAAATAACAGAAAACCAAAAAATGGTGTCTGCTAAAGTTTGGGCACCCTGCAGAGTTAATACCTTGTACTGCCCCCTTTGGCAAGCTAGGACCTGACAGTGTCATGGATTGTTCTCAATCATTGTCTGGATAGACCAGGTGATGTCAATCTCAAAGGTTTTAAATGCCCAGACCTCATCTGACCTTGCCCCAACAATCAGCACCATGGGTTCAGCAGTTGTCTAGAAAACTGAAACTGAAAATAGTTGACGCTCACAAAGCAGGAGAAGGCTATAAAAAGATAGCAAAGCATTTTCAGATGCCAATATCCTCTGTTCGGAATGTAATTAAGAAATGGCAGTCATCAGGAACAGTGGAAGTTAAAGCAAGATCTGGAAGACCAAGAAAAATATCAGACAGAACGGCTCGCAGGATTGTGAGAAAAGTAAGTCAAAACCCACGTTTGACTGCACGATCCCTCCAGAAAGATTTGGCAGACACTGGAGTTGTGGTACACTATTCCACTATAAAGAGATACTTGTACAAATATGGACTTCATGGAAGAGTCATCAGAAGAAAACCTCTTCTACGTCCTCAACACAAAAATCAGCGTTTGAAGTTTGCAAATGAACATATAGACAAGCCTGATGCATTTGGGAAACAAGTTCTGTGGACCGATGAGGTTAAAATAGAACTTTTTGGTCGGAATGAGCAAAGGTATGTTTGGAGAAGAAAGGGCACAGAATTTAATGAAAAGAACCTCTGTCCAACTGTTAAGTATGGGGGTGGATCGATCATGTTTTGGGGTTGTATTGCAGCCAGTGGCACAGGGAACATTTCACAAGTAGAAGGAAAAATGGATTCAATAAAATTTTAGCAAATTTTGGATGCTAACTTGATGCCATCTGTGAAAAAGCTGAAGTTAAAGAGAGGATGGCTTCTACAAATGGATAATGATCCTAAACACACCTCAAAATCCACGGTGGATTACATCAAGAGGCATAAACTAAAGGTTTTGCCATGGCCTTCACAATCTCCTGACCTCAACATAATTGAAAATCTATGGATAGACCTTAAAAGAGCAGTGCGTGACAGACAGCCCAGAAATCTAAAGAACTGGAAGACTTTTGTAAGGAAGAATGGGCAAAGATACCTCAAACAAGAATTGAAAGACGCTTGGCTAGTTACAAAAAGCGTTTACAAGCTGTGATACTTGCCAAAGGGGGCAGTACAAGGTAGGGCTGGGCCGATAAACGATATCACATCGAATCGCGATAAAATTTAAATCGATAACGATGATAAGCTCCGGACATTTTCACTCGATATGGATTGATCCACGAACCATAACCGGAAGTACTAGAACATGAATTACACACTCCATTACAGTAGGTGGCGGTATGCACCGGAAACAATTGGTTGCGATCCGCCAATAATACTAGAGAAGAAGAAAAAGATCCAAGAACCAATCACACAGCAGAAATATGCGACAGCAGCGTGCACGTCAGCAGTGTTGCAACCTTAGCGACTTTGTCGCTATATTTAGCGAGTTTTCAGACCCCTCTAGCGACAAATTTTCAAAAAAGCGACTAGCGACAAATCTAGCGACTTTTTCTGGAGTTATTGGAGACTTTTGAAGACTTTCTGAAGTGAAAGCACACATCGTTCTTACTCTAATCAATGAGCAGCGGGTGCTGCCGCTGTCCCCACCCCCATCCCAAAGCACTCATAGTCGGCCCAGTCCTCGCGCAGCAGCCCCTCCCAGCTGCAGTCAGAGCAGGAGTTGTTCACCCCTAGTGATGAGTCGTTCATGAACGATTCGTTTTTTTTGAACGAGTCTTTAATATGACTCAGGAACAACTAGTCATCTCAGAGAGCGAGTCGTTCATTTTTGTGTAGACCCGCGCATGCGCATTCCGCCACATCTCATACAGGAAACAGAAAGGAGACAGCGAGACCAACCCCCTGGAATGGTGGAAGATCAATTCAGCAATATACCCCAGAGTGAGCCTCCTGGCAAAACGTTACCTGTGTATTCCTGCCACCAGCTCACCCTCAGAGCGTGCTTTTAGCACAGGTGGTAATATAGTGTCCTGCCACAGGGCAGCTTTAAAGCCAGACACTGTGGACAGACTAGTGTTTCTGGCAAAAAACCTGTAAAAGTTTACAAATTGTGTGCACTAGCTAGTTGTTGTATATTTTTCATGTTTACGTTTTGCACATTTAAAATACCTCTTAAATCCAGACACTTTTTACAGACCAGTCTTCCTGGCAAAAAAAGAATAAAAAAATACAACTAAAAGTTTTACAAATTGTGTGCACTTGCTAGAAGTTGTATATTTTTATGTTTATATTTTGCACATTTAATGTACCTCTTAACGCCAGACACTTTTTACAGACCAGTCTTCTGGTTGGAAAAAAACTGTAATGTTTACAAATTATGTTTACAATAGTATTATGTTTACATTTTGGAAATGTGTAATTTTTTTTTTTTAGTAAACTATACTTTTAAAGTGTAATTTAATGAACCCTCTCATTTTTGTGGCTTCAGTCATTCAGGCATACTATTTTTAAGCTGGAAGCATTAACAACTTGTATCGAATATCGAAAATCGTTATCGTTCAATATGGATATTTTATTTCGAGATCACATTTTTGCCATATCGCCCAGCCCTAGTACAAGGTATTAACTCTGCAGGGTGCCCAAACTTTTCCTAAATACATACACGCTCTTTTCATCGGCCAACGTCCTTGTTTTATTTACCAATTTAGTATTAGTTAACGTTCCTTTCATTCGCAGATTCATTTTTTAAAAACTGTTACAGCGTTTTGTTGTTTCTTCATATCTGCCGCACTCTAGTTATGTCAAATAAATTGTTGCTTTGAGTTGGCTAAAACAAATCTCGTGGTAAGCGGATACTACAAGTTTCCGACAGAAGACGCCTCCCTTTTGCAAACGCTTTCAAAGGGAGCCTTCCTAGATGTGAAGCATGTTACTGGAAATCTCTTTGGACCTCTGAATTTGTAGGTTTTGACCCAACTGTTATATATGCATGACTGGCTCGAAGTACAAATTGCTTTAAAATAGACAGTATAGTAATATATTATTTATGCAAATCATATATTTATTAATATGCAAAATGTTCAAAACATCTCTTCCGTGTCAACCCAGATGCTCCTTTCAAGAAATGCTAATAAACCATTACACATCATTTTGATGTACATAAATGATAAATGATGTACAAACTAATGTTGGTTAGCCTGGGAATGCATTAGTATTTCACAATGTAGTATAAGGAAGTGTCTGGGGAGGCGGAGCACATGACTGCCCCTTTCTGTTGCTGTTATGGTGTTGATGACATTTTCACTGTGTGACTGGTGCTGTAGGAGGAGTACACACAGCGCGGAAGTCAAATTCTGTTAAACTGCTATTGTAAAGTAATTTTTTCTTAAGTTAGAGAAAACTTTAAGCCTAATTGTGCACATGAATAATTAGTTAAAGGTGACCTTTTTATTTTTGCCTTGCCCTTTCAACACATTTATCTTTATAGTTAAGTTCCTCTCACTTTCTCACTTCCAATTTTATTTGAATTCTCTTTTTAATGACCATCCTTACTACAGCGTCCTGACCCGACTTTTCATAGCGGGCACCTTTTATTACACACAGCCTTTTCTTAAAGGGCACTGCTCTTACAGGAAAACTTTGACCACAAACCAAAAGTGTCATAACAGCTGTTCTGTCTTTTACGGGTTTTGTCCACTTGGGATTTAAGCTAAAATAAACACAGCTCATTTAAGACTATCATAAAGTCAGTGTTATGGGAATATATGTGCACAAATGGTTAGCGATTTTTGTAGTGCCAATTTTAATACACGGTGAAGGCTTCAGGTATTTGTGCGTGCTAATGTTTGTGTCAACACATTGCTAGCTTTGTTAACATGCTCACTTTGCTTGGCTTGGCTTGCCCTCAGGTGTTTGAATTGTATAAGGAGGGTTAATGGGTTTAATCTAAAGTCAGCACACCAGATGATTAGGGTTGTTAAATTCAACACTTTGTTGTAATGGCATTGACCTGAGCACAGTTTGAGCAATTTGTCAAAGCCACTGGGAGGAAAGTTGGAAAGCTGTTTCTGTAATAACTTCACACTCTTTTTGTGGGGTGTTTTTTTTTTTTTAACACAAGGTTTTGATTCGCAGACTCAATCTCTCATTTGATCGCAAGATTGCCCTTTTGTGTACAACAGTTAGTTCATTGTATAAAAAGTTTGCAGAAGTACAGAAAAGTCAGTCATTTAACCCCAAATTCCTAACTTAAGTAAGGTTAAGACTAATGTGTTTATTTTGATATAGTCTTCATTGGCTGTTTAATTTTGATTAGCCGTTTAAGATTCCAAAATTGGAAATTGGTAGAGAGTGTATTTCATTCAATTCCAAAAAGAGTTAAACCAATTGCTGGCTTGTCTGAATTAAATACATACGTAAATATAGAAAATAACAATTGTTGGAGCCATTGTCTTGAGCTGTCAGAATATCTGTATGTTCAGAGCCATGGGTTTGACTGTTTGCCATTTGAAACCATAACTGTCAGCAGTTAGCCCCTGCTGTGAGTGTGCAGTTAAATAGTGTACAGTGTGTCACACCACACTAAAAATTGTCTTGACAGCATTTTCTTATTCTAAGTTAGCTGAAACATGCATTTACTCGGCCTTGGATGTTTTTGTCTACCATAAGCTCTCTGTTCCTGCCATAGCCGATATCTCTCATGTCTCAAGTCAGCCATGTTGCCATTAGAGAAAAGATGAACCATTGCAATAACAGCGACGGCAACCATTCTAAAAGCTTGCCAGAAAAGTCACCAGACCATGATTCATTCAACGCTCCATGACTCTGTGGAGGTCACTGTCGACTACAATCTTGTGTATAGCCTTAAAAGCTAGACCATACTGTGTTGCCTCCAGTAAGTTTCATGACCCATGATGCCACTGATGATGACATGTGACAGAAGTGTGTCTGTCACACTTTGTCACAAGGGTTGTAAAAGGATGATTTTTTTTACCATAGATTGAGACTATAAAATATTGTCTATTCATATCTGAGGTGTATAAATAAATACACATTTTCTTTCTCTGTTGAAAGGTTTTACTTTGGTGTTGAGTTGCAAAAACACACTATTGATTCATCTTGAGAGATGAGTGAAAAGTAAAAAGATAAAATCTCAAACTGTAATCATCTTGAGATTGACCACTTCTCCATTAGTTTTGAGGTAGGTCTAACATCTTGGTTTTCCTTCAGAACACACACACAGCCTTAAGCGTCAGTCAGAAATTAACTGAATTTTTTGTAAGTTTGTACCTTGTGAGCTGTCAAAAAACATACTCAAACATATATTTTAACTTTTTCAGGAGACTCGCCTTTTTTCAAAGCCTGTTGTACCTCCAGCCCTCCTTGTCACAGCATTCACACAGGCAGTTGTTACTATGACAGCAGATTCCATGAAAACAGCTGAGATGCAGAGGTGTGGCTAGATAAAGCCCCGGCTAGTTCACAGAGCTGTTGACATTTCTTCACAGCGACTCCCCTGGTTCTAATTGGCTACCGCTGATAAGATTCTCCGCTTGTAATCAGCAGCTGCAGATAAGATGCTGTCAGTGGCTGCAGTAGTGAGGCAGGGTGACATGACAACAGCGCAGGAGCTAGTGGGCGGACAGGGCTAAATCCAGGGCTTCAACCTTCCTCTCTGCATACATTTTTGAGTAAAGGCTTGGTATTCTAGCAATAACAAAGTTTTGGACTAGAAAAAACTTATAGGATAGAATGAACTGCCCTGGTATAGGCTGGTATAGTATATTTTTATTAGCTGCTCTGTGCCTTTTGTTATAGAGGTATACATACCTCTAACTGTTGGAACTGTTGTGGTACAAAACTCACTGCTGCTGAAACAACATGCAAAAAGGTTTCTATAAATATTGTCTGGATCAGGCTCATAAGTGCAAAAGGAGTATAACCATAAAAATTATTTATCATGTACAATATAATGTTTTGGAATCATTAGAAGTAGTTCAAAGTAGGGCTGCAAAGATTAGGCCGGGTATACACTGCAATTTTCAACCCAAATTTGACCCAATTTTTGATCATACAACAATTTTGGAGTCAGGAAAAACTTCAGGTTTGTAACGCTGTGTACGTTGGATGGATTTCTGATATGGCAAAAATTTTGGTCACAGCAAACCATCAAGTACAGTGTAAACATAAATCAAGAGCTTCAGCTTTCCTCATGCAATTTACTCGTACAGTGTGAGTTGGGGTTCTATTTAAACACTCTATGATTGCACAGTGTATGCCCGAGTGTATTAATCCACAATGTTGATTATGTAAAATTGCCAACATGAATTTTAGTAGTCGACATCGACTTTGTTCTATGTATTTGCCATAAAACAAAGGCAATAATTCAACTGTAACTCTAAAAGTTAAAATAAAAGCTTGACATTGGACAGTATACTTTTTTATTTTTTGTTTCTAGTTAATCAAGGTGTTTACTTGACGGGAACAGGAAGTGTATGAATGTTTGGACGACTTCTAAAATAATCATTAGTTGCAGCCCAAGTTCAAAGCAATTACGTTCATTTTTCCGGATGGCTCTGGAACTTTTCAGTTAGACCACTATACTTAAGAGTAAAAACATGCAACCCACTTTCTGTAAACCTGTTATTCACTCATTGTTAATTGGTTTAAGACGATGGTTGTACTGCTCAATAGAATCCACAGTAATCCGGACCCTCGACATCTCCCATGGTAAACTATGAGGATGCTCGCGACCCATATACAGCATTTTAAAATATCTTTTGTGACAAAGCCTATCTTTTATTTGGCTGACTCTGCTAAATCGAGGCCACTTTTATCTTCAAATTATGAGTCCATTTGGTCACGTTTCAGGCCGTAGTCATAGATCTTAGCAGATGTTGTTGCTGGCAGAACTTGCTGCACGTCTCTTGGGATTGCACTGGAACTGCTGATAACGAGATTTTGGAGCTATTGTCTCCACAGCCGAGATCTCAGAGTAACTAATACTTAAAGTCTCATTTTCTGCCAACTTTTTTTCCCATTCTTCTTGATCTGCTCACCGTTATTCCCAATTGTGCTCATAAGCATACTGACATTGTTTTGATTGATCTGGAAGAAGTAATTAGGGATCTGTTTTTACTTAATGTAGTTCACAAGAAAGTTTAGCTGATGGGCAGACCACTGACATCTTCCCCAGAGAGATGTGTAATCAGAGGATATGCAGCCTTGTATACAATGTGAACTATGGGTGAAAGCATTTTTCTCAGGGCTTCTATGTCCAACTGGGGGTTAGGCAAGTGAAGACCCTGAATTCCAAGTATGCAGCTGCATTGTTTAGCTGCGTATGGGTTTACTGTTTTTGTCATGTGCTGTATACTGCTCAGTTCCCCTGAGATTTCACAAATGAGGGGGAAAATCCAGATCTGCTTGGTTGTGGTTGGTTTATGTCGGGAATTGTCCTCCAATTTTCAAAAAATCCAAACAACACGTTGGAATTGAGCACAGGATCCGGCTGCTCCAACTAACACAGCAGCATTGTTTGTTTCAGTGACCGTTTCCTAACCTTAACTGTGGCGACATGATTCTTAATGTAGGTACCAATTTACCCAGACCACAGCCTTTTCTTGGAGCCTCTTCCCAACATCCTTCAGAACATTGGTATCTCGTAAAAGGCACATAATCTTTAATTAGCTAGCAAATTGCTTATTGCCTCTAGGTTTCAAGTTTGGCAAATTATATTCAACCAACTTTTTCCAGTTAGTCTAGAGATCAATTCTGAGGGTAGTTGCTGTGAGAGAGGATGTTGCAAAGGACAGGGTTAGATTGAGGCTGATGATTGGCTGTGGTGACCCCTGAAGGTAATACCTGAAAGGAGTCTAGAGATCAATTCAACACTTGGATCATTTTCTGAGCACAACAAATGTAATAATAATGTAATCTTCTTTTAAAATCAAATTGTGTCTGGTTCTACAGATACTCCCTGAGTGACACTAACATTTCATGAGATACCAGAAGCCTTCACACCAAAACAATAACAATTACTTCACATCTTAAATATTAAAGATGTTTATTGTCCTAGAGTTTTCAGCTGTATTGTCTCCTTTAGTTCATTAGTGGGTATTCAAGTGTTAATCAGGAGCAGCGGTTGGCAAACTTTTTGGCTCAAGGGCCTAACCATTTGTTAAAATTTGAAAAACAACATAGACCTTAAATTACTCTGCTGGCCAAGTCTTTGCTTTCTAAAGTCTTGCTGTCTCTACCTAGCCTGGTATGCCAGACTGTTTTCCTTTTTCTGGACCCATTTTCATAGCTGATCCTTTCCTCTGCCGTCGGACCAATCACAAGGAGTTTGTCTGCAGCAGGGAGTGGTTGCCTCGTCATACACAAGTAACTCTGCTCGCGCGGTTTGTTCAAACATTAAACATGGTGGACGCTGGTACAGAGCGGCCGTTTATTTCTGCTCTGGCCTCGGCTTTGAATAACCAACAAAGTATCAAAACGCTGAAACGGTTTTGGTGTCCACTTTACTGCTGGCCATGTTAACTAGCGGCGCTTACATGACTTTCTTGTTTAAAAAATCAGTTTCTCTGATTGGTTAACATTTCTCTTGTAAACCCTGCCCTTGGAATTGAATGCAAGCAACAGGGTACCAGACGAACCTCTTTGTATAGAATAGAAAAAGAGTTAGCCAAATAAGACATAGCCTTTAATCGGGCTTCTTGGCGGGCTAGATTAAACAGCCCACCAGACCATTTGCGGCCACTGGGCTGTAGTTTGCCCACTACTGATCTTGAATATAATGAGCAATATGTGACGAATATTGAGGGATGTGTCTTAATTTACAAATGGCTTAGGATGATGTAGTCTAAAATCTTCAGAAAATTTTGTTTACATAGCAACGTTTATATTTGGAGTATACTTATTGTAAAGTATTGGAGTATTGCTGGGTATGTAAACAGTCATTGTAGATTGAATCAAGTTGGCTAGTAGTAGTACTGTGTGGTCAGTGTTCACACTTGCATTAAGGTATAGAACTGCATTAAGATAATGGAAAGAATGTACTATTTACAACTACCAACTTTAGCAATACATAAAAATAAAAAGAACACTATCACTAAGGCTTATACTTAATAACAACATGACTTTTTACAACTACAGTGAAAGATGTTTTTCTTTCTGCACACAGCATGGCATAAAACAAAGCTACAAGCAGTAACGCAACAGATGACACATCCACAGCTTTTTACAGAGGCTCTGGTCCCTGTTCTGACAGTTTACACTTCAAAAAAGAGAAGAAACAGATTTGAAGAAGCTCTTCAGCCTGGTTTGCCTCCTCGCCGGTGTCAAGTTGTCCTTCAGGCATCAATAGACGCATTGAGTTTGTCTCGTTACTCTTTGTGTTTAGATCTTGTTAAACAGCAAAGTCCTACAAGGTTGCCCAGTGGTCAGGAGCTTTTTGGATAAAAGTTCCTGCATTGAAGGGCTAATACAGCTTAGTTTCTGTGTGACTGCAACGTGGACGGATTATTGTTAACGTACAAAATGATATGCTTTTGTGTTCACCTTAGCCGCCCAGGAGCCATGGTAAAAAAGATAAGCAGATTTTCATGGATTTAGCATTTCTCATCTGCACCATTATCTTCCCTTCAACATTCCTGCTTTGAATTCCTGCTCTTGCAATCTCTCTCATGAAACATGCGTGTGTTTACTGCATAAGTCCTTATATATTCTGTGAAGGTGTTCTTTCCCTTTTTTTCATATTCTCTGGGGAGAGATGCCGGACATAAGTAGAGACGTGATTCTCCTGGATTATTCCAAGCACACGGGCATGTGTTTGCCTTCAGCTCCAGCTCAACCTGATGGGTTTAAGAGGACAGTGGTGAGGGGGAGGAAGGAGGCTCGTACTGTCTTGGCAGTTTTTATTAGTCGAATTGGAAAGAACTGAGCTGGAGTTGAGAAAATTTCCCGAAAGGTTTTGTTTAATTTGGATTGGCAAGTTTATTTTGCAAAGTATAAATATGGTGGTTAACTTCATAGGTATGTGACGGTTGACAAATCTGCTCTGAACTTTTTATTTCAGTGGTCATTTTTCATGATTCTTTTCTTAATATATTCAGAAATCTCTTTCACCTATAAACATGTCAATTAGACCTGCACATGTTAATAGCACACTGTAGTAATTCATTAAATTTCTTCTGCTTGTTCCTGTTAGGCGTCTGGGCTGACTGAAGCCTATCCCAGCAACTTTGGGCCGTAGTTGCACCCTGGACAATGGCAGTTAGTCACAGTGCTGACAACCATTCACTATATTTTATACTGTAGATGTGCCATTTGACCTATACAAGAGAGGAAGCAGGAGTACCTGGAGAGAACCCATGGTAACATGGGGAGGACACGCAGACCCCTCCAGAAAGTGCTAACCGCTCTACCAAATTAAGAGTAGGTTTTAATTTTAGATTAAAGACAGCAAGGCAACAATTACCCAAATTAAAAGTTACATTTTAAAAGCCTCTCATTTTATTTGGCACTTGATCGGCAGCCGCTATTGTGCCATTTTATGACTATAACACACCAGTCCAACCGAACCCAAATAGGCATTCTCACATTTTAAGGTAGATTTTGTAAACTGAGATAGAAATGGCCTATTGTAGTTTTTTAAATTAGCTACTTAACCTCTTCACATCTGTATTTGAGTAACTACATTTAATCACAGTGTCTTAAGAAGGTACTATGTTGGATATAACTGTCAAACATAGAAGAGGTAAGTGTTTGAGCTGTAAAATTGATGTCGACATAGATCACAATAAAGCTATCCGTTGTAAAAACTATTACCTATACGCTGTAATATCGACCTATTTTAATGGAGCTGTCATTGATGAAGGTTTGAAAAAAGGCACTCGGCAGTCATAATTTTTAACCCACTTAGGTAAATAGACATCTGTTGATAAAAGACAAAATAAATTCCATATTAGGTTTGTTTTTAAAAGCTTTAACCAAGAACAGAACCCTGCAAGGATTTTTAGTCAATAACCCTCTACAGTTTTTTGCTCATTACCACACATGGGCACAATTATATTCCCCAGCTGTTCCCATCTAATTTACTCTTTACTAAAGACTACAGCACTGTTCAGATCATAGGTATTGTTTTCTCGTAGATCTGGAGGCTTTCCATGTGTTTTCCTTGTCCAAGTCCCACCATATGATCCACTCGCTTCTGGCAAGCTTTCTGTGAGCCAAGGTCCTATTGATCCCCAGTTTTTACTTTGTGTTAGTTTGGACTCTTGTTTTGATCTTCAGAGAGCGTTTCAGCCGGTCTGTCTTATGGAGGGTCGAGCTAATGGGTATCAACAAGGAGGTTGAAGTGGAAGTCCTACTATTTTTGTGGCCTTAACTGATACGTTAGTAGTCTACAGTATATAGCATATCGACTGTGCATGTAATTTAAAATCTACACCTGCTATGGTGAAGTAGCAACATTGACAACTTGCAAATTGTAGAGTAGATGTAGCTGTGAAACCTGCTGTTTAACATTATTAACAGGAAAGTGAGACTAATTTATTTTTTGCTAACACACTTCTCTCAACAGATGGCCTTCCTTCTTGTTAATTTCAACTTTCTTACTCTACTGTCTTGCACAAATGCTTTTGCCTTCCTCCAATGTCTGCTCGCTGGTGTTTTTTTGATTTGTCTGAGAATGGTGCGGTTTGTCTGCGGAACAGACGGGTCACTGCGGGAGAGCTGCTCATTCCGAGTCACATTTTAATGTAATGAATAATAGATGAGAGAAACTTAAATTAATATAGCTTGTACATTAACTGAGCCATCTAAATCCATTAACATTGGTGTTTATCTAGATTTGCTGCTACATGATATGGCTCGATCAGCCTAGAGGCTCCAGGTCTCGACAGATTTGCTCACATCAAATGAACAGCTTCTTCAGTTTATCATTTTACTAAGACCTCATTTTAGTTGATTTGTGGTGAAACGCTTCAGGACTACATTCATCTGGGACTTCAACCCTAGTAATCAGATGTGTTAAAAGTTTTAATACTTTTTAAATGGGCATATCAAAGCAGAAATGGCCTCAAGCAGTCCTTAAATTAAACTTAAACCATAGTTTGGGTTTTATAGTTAAAAAATCTAATCGGCATGTCCTTAACGTTAACTTGACCATATCGTTGTAGACTTGATGCTAAGCTGAACTAGCTTTAGGGGCAGCTCAATTTAAATTTGTATTTTTCTGAACTGTTCTCTGTAAGAAATTGCAGTTTCCCCGGGTTGAATTCTGCCATCTTGGTCCTGACTGGCGAAACCATTTAGAGGTGGGTGATCTGTGACGGCTCTGCTGGGCATGTGTCCCTGTCAGAACTGATGATCTGCACCAAACTGTTTAGCTTTTAAACCTCTGGGCCACAAACAGACACACAGACGCACAAACAACCCTTTTTTTTTCACTCTGCTGCATTAGCCCACGTCTACTGCAAATGAACGGTGTCCCGCTGACACGCTGATGGCCTTTTATGCTGTACAGCTGTTTTCTCAGCCTCAGACTTGGTTGCGCTGTATGTGGATGCCTTGTTTTCTCATGTAAACTTCTTGCCACAAACATTTATTTGTTGGTGTAACACAGAGACCAATGTAAATATGTATGATTAAATAGCATGTAATATCCTCCTGCCTGAGAGTTGGGTAATTGAG